>NC_061166.1:20716261-20733761 GCF_022113875.1 Hydra vulgaris
GGACAATTTCCGATTTAAAATGTGGACACCAGGCTTGCACACTAAACTCTAGATGTGGTCATATGCGTATAGATGGTATGGTTTTTTTCCAGAGCTGGAGGCTACAGCACCTAAATATCTTCTTGAGACGACCAGGCAATCAATTGCCAGTCTAAGCTGTTTCTTTTACTTTTGCTTTGACTTTGATGTTGTCGGATATTAGTACTCCAAGGTCACGCTCAATTAATTTGATTTAATCAACAAAATAAAAAACTATTTTTACATGGTGTTCACGGTAAGATGTCTCCGTGAGAATGTCACTGGAATCAATCAGGTTTGTAAGGTAACCTTTGTGATGTACAAATCCATGTTGAGACTTTGAAAATAGTTTGTGTAATGTACAGTGTTTCATAATTCTCTCTTTTATAATTCTCTCCATCACCTTGCACGGTAGAGAGGCGAGAGATATTACTGGATTTTATAAAGTTTAAAATATTTAGGGGACGTGCAACAATATCTTTAGGCAAAAGGGTGGATGCCGATTTTAATTCGTCAAATAACTCTGCGCCGTTAATATCACAACTATTTTACATTTCATCAAGTCATCGTCCGCAGGTGATTTCTTCAGATTATATAATGTTCCTCAAGTTTGGTGAAATTCATTCAGTTGTTGAAATCTTACTTGAAGAGATGCTATGGCATTATCTAAAATAACATTAAAGACGTTCTTAAAATTATTCTCTGGACTTACTACAATCTTATCTCTACACTCATAAGCAAACGTTTGCTTTTTACGGCGTAACCTTTTTTCAATAAAAATACTTTCAACTTTCAAAGATTCAGCCAGGTCTTTTGCAACCAGTAGAGAACTTTCAAAACCAGTTACCCTATATTCTGTCACAAATTCGGTACATAATTTTATAAGTGAAACTACTGAGGCAATATCCATGGCTGCAGATTCCATAGATTTGCTAACAATAATTATACACGGTATAAACAATATTTAGACAGTGTAAACAATATTTAAACGGTATAAACAATATTTATACGGTATAAAATATTGTACCAGGATACAAGAATTACTAAAGCATCGTAAATTTCCACAATTTGGTACCGTATTGGTTTTAAACATTCAATTCGACTTTCCCATCAAGTTTCACAAAGAATTTTAACTGTAAAATTGGACACATGATATTTCAGTATGTTCCATCTTGATACTAAAGCTGAAAATAGTGTATATATTCGTTGGACAGTTCTGAAAAATGATATAGACTCAATACAAGATGTTGCACTGTCGCTTATAACTAAATTTAGAGAGAAACATTAATCAGGCATAAAAAATGCTCTTTGATTTATTTCACAAACTCGATCTTATAGGCATTTATTTTTACCCTTCATGTTTGCACCATTATTATATCCTTGACTTCTACAGTTCATTAAATTTAAGTTTAGATCAACCGACAACTTTTGCAAAATTTCAAATAAAGATTGTTTAGAATATCTTTCAACACTTTGATAAGTTAAAAAATGTTCTTTAATCCCATCGCTTAAAATATCAACAAATTTTAATTTAAAGGAGAGTTGTTCAGTATGGCTGACATCAGGGGTGCAGCCTAGAATTATACTAAAATATTTTGCATCTCTAGCTTGTCTTAAAATATTGTCTTTAATTCCGGATCCCAATAAAAAAATTAACTTGTTTTAAATTGTTTTTGTTAAATTGTTAAGTTACCCGAGATTCTATAGAAGAAATGCGTCGTAAATGCTCGTTTAAAGTTGCGTCATATTTGCTCAACAGTTCCACTAAACCTAAAAAATTTCCATTTTTAGAAATAATCTGTCTGAAGAACCACGAAAAGGTAAGGTATTTTCCGATAAGTACAAAATTATGTTTCACATGCAATCAAACACAAGATGCCAGTGATCTCTTTCTCAAATAATTAAAGATTGCAAATTTTTATCAATATTTTTATTCGTTTTAAGCCTACGACTAGCTTCAAACCAATTACCAAAACACTTTAAATGTTTGGGTGAATTTTCATGCGATTTTACATATTCAGTAATGTGTTTCCAGTTATTAATTCCAACAGTGGCTAATGATGATTTTGCTTTATCTGAATAATAACGTTTACAACAGTTGATGAATATAGTAACCCGGTTAACAAACAAGATTCACCGTTATTTAATTTTCTGTACAATAATGATTTCGAAAAATAACGATTGTTATGATCTCATGGAAATTCAATAACATTTGTTAGGTGAGATTCTACATCAATTCCTACATAAATAATGTGATCACAAATTTTAGAATTAAGGGGAGCTGGCCATATTGCAGGATCACTTATATCTATTTAAACGTCATTAAAAAAAAATCACTCTACGGATCACGGTTTAAAAAAAATCACTCTACGGATCACGCGGTAATTGAGCTTGTAAACCATATATCGGATGCTTTTGATAAAGGTTATTTTACCTTAGGAGTTTTCATTGATTTATCCAAAGCATTTGACACTGTCAATCATGAAATCCTTATAAATAAATTAGAATTTAAGGGAGTAAACAACTTAAACTTACTTTGGTTTAAAAACTACTTGACTTGAAAAAGCAATGCATAATCTATGAAACAAATGAAACAAAAAAAAACTTTTAAGTTGCGGGGTTCCTCAAGGATCTATCTTAGGACCATTATTGTTACTAGTATATATAAATGACTTATTTTTAGCATCTAAAAAGTTATATATTATATTGTTAGCTGACGATTCCAATCTGTTTTATTCACACAGAGATAAAAAAATTCTTTTAAAAATTTTTAATGAAGAAATATCTAAAGTAAATGAATGGTTTCCAAGCCGGCATTATTACGTTGTTTCAACGTTGAAATTCGGTTGAAGCGTTGTTTCAACGTTGTTCAACTATTTCACAACGTTAAATCAACGTAACCGTTTAAACGTTGATTATTTAACGTTATTTCAAAGTTAAGTCAACGTTACAGTTTAAACGTTGATTATTTAACGTTATTTCAACGTCATTGTTTCAATCATTGTTGACAAACAATACGATATAAAATTTATGCGCGCGCAGAAATGGAAGTAAAAACGTAAACATTATTTCAACGATTAAGGTGGTACTAAAGCTATTATTAAAATGTTAAATAAAGTATTAAAAAGTTGTTAATTAGAAGTTTTATATATATAAAACTAAAATATACAAATTTTGAAATAATTTGTAACAAAAAATTTTTCTTTGCCTCGCTTACCCAAATCTAAAAACACATATAAAGAAAAATACGCAGAATGCAATATCTCAAGATAGGGTCATTTATTTGCTCCAAAACTTTACAATAACATAGGTCCCATAATGATGTAGGAGTTGTACTAGAATCATCTACTGTATGTATATAGTTTAGGAGTAAAGGCAATTTTACCTTATTGAACCAGCTGCGGGTGTCAGGTGGGGGACATATCTGGCATTATTTCATGAACTATTTTGTATTAGACCTTAATTCTAGTACAACTCCTGCATATGAGTATCATGAATACATCCTGAAAATTTCATTGTAATTGCACCTTTAGATCTTGAGATATTTAATTCTGCGTAATCGTGTATATTGAAAATATTCAAATGGCAAAAAACGTGTTTTAAAATCCAATAAACTTTCACAGTCAACTACCAACCACCAATAGAATAAGCTGGTAGTTTTTCTGATTCATTTTCAATGTCTGAGTAACCTTTTCTTATATTTTTAAGGATTTTTCTTTGTTGTATTCCTTTTTTTGATGATTTTCTCCTCATATTTCTGATTCGTTCATTGTTTTTTTTAATAAATCCTTTATTCATAAATTGTCCGACAGGAATTTTTAAACGTTCAAAAACTTTGCAAATACCAGTAGCACCTTCATTAAACTGTAGTATTGCAGATGAAACTCCAATCTCCAAAACCTTTTTTCCAACAAAAATATTTTTAGGGCATTTTTTCCATATTATAGAATTTAAAGCTTCATTGTTGTTTTGGGTTTGTCCGTGTAAACATTTGGAAAGTAACTCATCACTTGAAAGATCATGAAAAATTGGGAGAAGAACAGCTTTGATTGACAATGGTATATTCAATATGGGTTTGTATTTGTTTTGATCATTAAATCTATCTGTTTGCCACAAGCACCAACTGTTTTTAGATTGAGGGCAGAATTGATGGCGTTCGATGGGATTACTTATATTACTATTATGAAATAACACAGCCCAAACAGATTTCTTCATTGGGTATAATAGTTTATTCTGCCTAATTGCCATTCCATAATAATTTTGAAGTTTATTTATAACTTTATCTGTCAATCTTCCTGCCCCATTCAATTTTTTTCCATCACTTAGTTTTTTTCCCTTCATACTTTGAAGCAAACTGCGGCATCGTGCACCTAATCGCTTCTAAACGTGGCCAACACATTCTAATTTTTCGATTGTTATTTCTTCTCCATATGGTTTAGAAGACTTGACTTCATTAAAAGATGATGTGTCACCATCACCAATATATGAAGTGTAACGCAAACCATAATTTTTTATTGATCGAGAAAACATTAAAATAGCACCTGCAGCCTCCATAGAACCTGAAGATTTTTTGTGATTTGCTTGGCAGATATGATTTGTTTGCCAGTTCAGGTACCCTGGTTTGTTTTTTTTTTTCCTTTCCACATGGCACATCCTTTACAATATTTGGACAAAACTGCTGTGTCTAAACACTTTCCATTTTCTCTTGAGATTAAAGTTACAACACCGTTCATAGACGAATAACCACGCTTTTGCCATGTACCATCAACTGAGACCTGGCAATTTGTAATGCTATTGTTATCAAAAGTATTGGTAGCAAGTAAACTCTTTGTTTCTAAAGCTGCATTGCTCATGCTTTCTGAAGCTGCATCGTTATAAAAAGTATGTAATTTATTATTTATTAATTGATATCCAGGAAATGATAATGGTGTTGGCATGTTCATAATGTTAGCAAATGTACGGATTCCCTGATAACCTTGACCAATCTCACGAAAAGCTATAACCATTTGATAATTAATGCAGCTTACAGCTTTTCCTAAAGTAGGTTTATTTGTTTTCTGTGAGCTTTCAAATTCATATTTCCAGTCACAATTTGTGCAATTCAAACATAGAAGATAAGAAAATCCCTTTTTTTTTTTGAAATTGTTTGATAAAGTTACTGTTTTCTTACATTTAGGACAAAAAATAAATTTTACAAGCTCATTCTGAAGAATTGAAAAGTTTATTAAAATGTTATAATCATCGTTGTTACTAAATGAACTACTGCATTTTTTCTTTCTAAGTTTTCTTTCACTTGAACAAGGTTTTTCGATTTGCATGGTTTTATCATCAAGCTTGTTGTTTTTTGTGAATCTGTTACCTTTAAACTTCATCTTTTTCTTTGCTTTTAAAGACTTTGGCATTTTTAAAAACCAACTAATATACTTAATAAATGTTTTTATAATTCTAAATAAAATAAATAAATAAGGAACAGCACCAAACAATCAATAATTGTATTTGTAGTTAAGTGTCTACTTCACTTTTAAATTTGAAACTTGCAGTCGTGATTTAATGAAAATAATGTGATTTTAGCTAATGGAATTAAGACATTTTATCAAAAAAAAACTTATTTGTAAGATTCAATGCGACCCCCTGTTTAAAAACATGGATATATAACTAAATTTTTGGGCAAAACCAAATCTTGCTTGGCGTTGCTAAGGCGTTGCTAAGCGATTAAAATTATACCTGGTTTTTTAAAAACCTTATATCTCCTAATACTATTAAAAAAACATATCAAAGTTATACATATTTGAAACCAGCATTGAATTCTACATATATTGAAATAAAAATCCCAAAATCGTTTTTTTTATGATTTTAATGCTTTAGTACCACCTTAAAGTTTTAGAGATTTATAATGGAAAAAAATGTAAATACTGAACTTATATCATATAGAATTTTCAAGAGATCGAAAACATGTTCAGAGGATTTTCCTGAAAGAACATTATCGTTTAAAAATCGATATTTTTCGTTTAACTTGGGTTACAATGCTCAAAGACTGGTATTATTAAATGTAAATATAATACAGCTTTTTCAAAAAATGATCCATTAAATTATGTTGAATTTAATGTTAAGCATTGTTTTTTAATAGAGCATCAAGAATTAAAAAAGGAAATTGATAACTTTAAAAAAAAACTTCAGCACGAAATAAAAAAATAAAGATTTATATGAAAAAATAACTTCAACCACATCAGTTATTACTATGAAAACAGACAAATTTGTATATAAACATAATCCAAACAAATCGTGTTATTGCAATTTACTTGTATACAAACATTTATTTTAAAAATAATAGATCTTGCGACTTTTATACTGGCCTTACATCTGTCAATGTGTTTCATTAGTTAGTGCAGTATCACCATTAATCAAAAGAGATAAAGCGATATTAAAAAAAAACATTTACTTCTGTTTTTTGAAATTTAAAAAAATCCTTAACTACTTGGACCAAAATAAATGTAATGCAGCAAAGATGAATTTTTAATGATGCTAATACTTGGATTATTGACAGCTGATTTTGCTGACAGGTTTAATATATTTTTAGGATTAGCGAATGCAATATTTTCTTCATTGTTGAAAGTCTCTAGCTCACTTTTAAACCACATGGTTTTTGTTCTAAGTAAAGATGTTATAAGACAGGCAATGCAAAACAGATTTTAGAAAGTAAATTATTCAGACTAACACTTAGTTTTAGATATAACAGAATTTATTATGGAATCACCTTAAAATTTTGACTTACAGAAACTAACAGGGAATGAATACAAAAATTACAGCAACTTAAAAACATTAGTACCAGTAGCTCCAAATTCATCAATAATTTCTTTAAAAAATTTCTAAAGCTTACAGAAGCTAAATTTCAGATAAAAAAATTACATATCGCAACAATTATTTTAATTGTATTACAAAATACTCTTGTATAATGTATGATTAAGGCTTTAATATTAATTTTTTAATACAAATGAAGTGATTTTAATTGAATCCATTTTTATCAGTCACTTTAAAAATATGATGAGTATTTGTATAAAGATAATTAAAATTTCAAACAATAATATTTGCTTTACTTGTTGTTGTTTTTTAGGTGAATCAATTGCAATTGATGGAATATATATAAAATGCTGAGGTAATTAAAATAATTTTTAATTATTCAGGAATTTTAAGGATTAAATTATTTAGCGAAAAAAATTGTTTGATAATGAGTTCAATTTAAATTTAAAAAAAAAATTAATATTAGTTCTCGCATAATTAATATCAGTTCTTTTATCTATTAAATTTTAGAATATTTTCCAACAATTTTGTGATCTCCATAAATATGAAGGGGAAAGGTGAAAATATGCTTTAAGAGCACTAATTTATATGGTGTAGTAAAAGGTATACCTTTATAAGATATGAAAAACTTTTTTATTCTCATTTTTTTTATATTCAAAAGTTTCTCCTTGTGTTTTTTTTTTGTTTTTTTTTTCTAATTCTTTTTTATTAACAGCTTCTTCTATTAAATACGATGGAACGACTGAAACTTTAATTGATGGCATTTTGTCTAACTTCTAAAAATGTGCTTCATTTCGAAAAGGTGGCGGAAAAGAAAAAAATTTAGATTGATATAAATTTATATTTATAAAAATCAATCTTAAATTTCTTTATTGAAATATTTACATATATTTCAATAAAGAAATATTTTCTTTTTGTCTGCTAATATTTTTTTTTTTCAGTGTTATTTCAACATTACAAATTAAAACTCAATTATGAAAAAAGTCTGATATTTTAAGTAAAATAAGAAAAGCCCAAAAAGTAACTGATGTAATATTTTTATTTTTTGATAAAAATAAATTCCAATAATGTTTAAAATTGGTATTAATATTAATGTTTATTAGATGAAGATGAGTGAAAAATAAGTAATGTTTGTTAGATAAAGATAAGTAAAAAAATAAGTTACAAGTTATTTTTTGATCTTGAAAATTGTTTGAATGATAATCTATTATTTATCAAAATATTTTCTCTTTTAATTTTTGTTGTTTTTATATTTTATTTAAAAGTCGATATTATTGTGTCATATATTATAATATACCTTAAATTATACTATTATATTTAATATTAATAATGAGTATTTTTGTTTTTTTGTATTTCTATTTTTTTTCAATATTCCATAATTATCTTATGTAGATGTTTATGTTTTAGCAATCTAGTATTCTTTCATTATTTGTCTTTGTTATTGAGCCTGAAGTTATTTGAACATAATATATTCAGAACTCTGCTAAATAATAGAGTAATAAATAAATTAATAAAAATAAGTTTAAAATATTATAAATTTATAAAATAAAGAAAATCTTATCTTTGCTTATAATGTCTACTAATATTATTGTTTAGCAAGTATCATGGTTATAAAATGTTCAAGTTTAGCTAGTTTAATTAGGCCTGTTAGTACACTTATACTATGGTTTCTTTATTTTATATTAGTTCATGTAATTTTTTCAAAATCGAATATGCGGAAAGGAGCTGTTTGGAATGAAGATTTACAAGAATAAGTAATTCCATCTAATTGAATAAAAGATAAAATTGTTTGTCGGCTTCCAGGTACCAAAGCATTGACTGCACTAAAATGCAGAGAAGACTTGGCTTAAGTTTATACAAATAAAAACTAAATTCTCTTCAGGTATTACATCTATATATTACAATTTTTATTTTTTAAATAATGTGGTAAAAAGAGTTATTTTGTTGATACAAAATATATAACTATTTGTATAACTATTTCAATTCTAAAACAAAGCAAACAGTATTGTGAAAATTTTAAATTCACAACTACAAAAGAAAAATGTGATAATGAGAATGTTGACAAGTGGATGCAAGATTTGCACACAAGTGGAAACTTTGATGCAAATTTTCCATTTGTGTGGTTTGGATGGTTCTCCACAATATAATATATCGCCACAAGCATAATATTAGATTTACTTCATGTTTTTTACAGATAAATCAATTACAGATAAATTAATTAGTTAATTGGTGGAATGTCTTCTAAAGATAGAATACACAAAATTATGCTGAGGTAATCAAAAACAGTATTGGACTCTTACCTCATTTATAATCAGGGTGTCTGCAGCTCCTTTAAAATCCTCTAAAGTCCTCTTTTTTTTAAAACCACTTTTAAAATCCTCTATTATCCTCTAAAGAGGTAAAAATTTGATCAAAGCTCCTCATTAATTCTTCCTTTTTTAATTTTTGATGGAAGTATAATGTTCAAAATACATGATCTCGGTCTGCAAAACTGGCTAACGCCTTAAAGTGCATGAAATGTATAAAATTGCTTTAGAAAATGCATGCCATTTAACATAATAAATGACATTATTTGATCCCTGTCCCAGCACCATAAGTGTATAAACATGGACGTAAAACCATTAATAAATAGCCACATAAAATTTCTTATAAAAATTTTATGTGGCCACCCCGAAAATTATTTTTAAATGCTAGAAATATTTTATATTTTTACTACCAGTTTATTTTTAATATATTAAAAAGATTGTTTTATTTAAATTAAATATTTGAAAAAGTTATTAATAACCAATTAACAGTTATATTATTTTTTTAAAATTCAGAGTATTTTCGAAAAGTTATATGGTCTCTATGGATATGAAGGGCAAAGGTGGAAAAATATGTTTTAAGAACACTAATCTATTAGGCGTTGAAAAAGATGTGCCTTCATAAGATGTAACACTTTTCCATTCATTATTTATTTTTTAAATCTTCCCTTTTTGATTTTTTATATTTATATTTTTTATTTACAGCTTCTTCTATTGTATTCAATGGACCAAAAGAACCCTCGGTTAATGGAACATTGTTTGACTTTCTAAATTACGCTTTATTTCAAAAAGGTGGTGAAAAAGAGAAGAAATTTATGTAGATTTTATTCAATTACATGTAAATATATGTAATATTTGAATATGTATTTTTAAATAAAACAAGTTTTATCTCTTTCTTTAATCATACCTAGCTTTTTTAACTAAACTAAACTAAAAATTTTTTAAATAGTCTAAGTATAGGCTATAAATAGATTTAATATTCATAATATACCTTTATAATGTACAGCAACACTAATGTACATGCATAGTACGTTTTGATGGTGATCATATTTTGACGCATATAGCACGTTTACATACATATATACATTTTGACATACATAGCACGTTTTGATGGTGAAAAAGTGTTTTACAGTCGTTTAACGTTGATAAATCAACTTTAAACACTATCATTTTAAACGTTGCATCAACGTAAATTTAACGTTGTTGTAACGTTTTTTCGCGTCGAATCAACATTGATATAACGTTTGAACCTAACGTTGATTTAACGTTGATAAATCAACGTTGAAAAAAACTTTCATTCTAAACGTTAAACCAATGTTAATTCAACGTTATTGTAATGTTTTTTCGCGTCGATTCAACGTTGATATAACGTTTGAACCTAACGTTGATTTAACGTTGATAAATCAACGTTGAAAAAAACTTTCATTCTAAACGTTAAACCAACGTTAATTCAACGTTAGGTTTTAACGATATTTCAACGTTATTTCAACGTTATTTGCCGGCTGGGTTATTAGTAACCGCATTTCACTAAATGTAGATAAAACTAAATTCATCTTGTTCCACAAACCAAATAAAGTTGATAATATTCCACTTAAACTGCCAAATATTTTATTCAATAAAACAGATGTAAAAAGGGAATCTACTGTTAACTTTTTAGGCGTATTTCTTTATAAAAACTTGTCATGGAAGTTTTACACCCAATCTATTGATAGTAAAATCTCTTATAATATTTCCGTACTTTATAAAACAAAACCATTTTTAAACGCAAAAGCTCAAATGAAAATTTATTTTTCATTTATTCACAGCTATCTTTCTTACTGCAACATTTCATGGGGAAGTACGAATTACGGAAAACTCAAAAAACTTTATAGTAAACAAAAGCATGCTTGTAGGATTGTATTTGGGGCAAACATAACTGTTTATTGCGAACCACTGTTTAATCGTCTCAAGGCCTTAAAAATTTATAAACTAAACATTTACCAAACATTACTTTTCATGTTTAAAATGAAACATGGAATATCTCCACTTATATTTCAATCTTACTTTAGCGAAATATCTCATAAGTATCCAACAAAGTTTTCAGAGGATAACTTTATTGTTCCGAGAATTAATTTAAAAATAAGTTCTTATCGAATTCAATATCGAGGACCTTTTTTATGAAAAAATTTTATTAGAAGCTTTAATAAAGAACATATCGAATAGCTATAGAAAAATTTTAAACAGTTTCTAAAAGAATCTTACTTCAGTTAGATTTTAATTCAATGGACATTAAATATTTTTTTTAAAAGGTAATTTTAAAATAGAAAAAACGCTTCCATTAGCACTATATATATATTTTGTTATATGTATCAAATATATTTGTATTAGTATACAAAAATTTCTTCATTTTTAAATTTTTAATATAATTGTCATTTTATTATTTGACAAAAGTTATGTACTCTTTAACGTTTTTTGTATATTTTATTCATATTTGTTTATAAACAAGGACAAATAAAAAGACAGTCATTGTCTTCTTCTTGCTCCGGCCATTTTTTATAAATGTAATATGTATTTAATGTAAATATATGAAACGGCAAAAAAAACAAAAAAAACTAGGAGATTGAAATGTTGTTCCGAGTTGTCTACTTTCTTCAGGCGCTTCTTCCATTTCCTCGTCCAAAAAAGAATTACTACCAACTAATGACAAAGGGCAACTATTCACTTTGCTTGGACTCTACTTGAAAATATTTCGTAAAAGACTTTGCAGACTTTTCATTTTGTCGTTTAAAATAAAATTGTTTTTTTCGGTTTGCTTCAACCGATGTTTATTTGCAGACATGATGGACTCTTAAATTAATCAATTTTTTTTTTATGTTGATTTAGGTGCCCCAAGAAGTACGTTACGTTCTTATCACAGAGCACCGCGGAAGAGCATTTAATAGAAAGTTCACGCCTTCCCAACCGATGTCGCAAAGCTTACAAAGGGGTGGGGTTTGAACCAGGGATCATACGTTTCTGAGGTAAGTACGCTACCACTGCGCCACGGCTGCTCTAATTTTATACGAAAATAAGTTGTACATAAATTTTTGTTAGGCGATCGTTCTAAAAATAATTCTTTTTTCTAAAAGCTAACCAAAAAATAAATTTTGAAACGCAACATTTTAATGTTTTCAATTCGGCAAAAAATGTATTCCTTAATAACTTTTACGACCCAGATTTGCATTTTTATAAATAGAAATAATTTTAATTTGCAATATTTTGAATTAGGAACTTTTAAAAATAAAATAAGATCATTAAATAACAACTTAGCGGTGAATATAATGCGATTCCTATTTTTCTCCGTCCGTATCTTGAGCCGGCCCAATATATATATATATATATATATATATATATATATATATATATATATATATATATATATATATATATATATATATATATATATATATATATATATATATATATATATATATATATATATATATATATATATATATATATATATATGTATATATATATATATATATATATATATATATATATATATATATATATATATATATATATATATATATATATATATATATATATATATATATATATATATATATATATATATAGTCTTGCATGTCTCTTGCGTAGCATCAAAAAATATTTCCCATAAACTGTAGTTTTAAAGAGCGCGTTAATAAACCAGACCAGAAAAAGTTTTAAAAATTAAATTTTTTTTTTTAATTGATAGACTGCCTGGCCAAACCAAACCCTCAGTCGATGTAGCAGCACTCTCTTGCGAGTCAGGCTATTTTTCAGTCGTTGTAGCAGCACTCCCTTGCGAGTCAGGCTATTTGTCAGTCGATGTAGCAGCATTCTCTTGCGAGTCAGGCTATTTGTCAGTCGATGTAGCAGCACTCCGTTGCGAGTCAGGCTATTTGTCAGTCGATGTAGCAGCACTCTGTTGCGAGTCAGGCTATTTGTCAGTCGATGTAGCAGCACTCCGTTGCGAGTCAAGCTATAAGATAGTCGATGTAGCAACATTTACGCATGTTTAAAAAATGTTTTTTATTAAATCAATAACAAAAACACCACTAATTAAAAAAAACTTTCTAGTCGTTATAATTGCGGTTTTTTAAAAATTTGTTAAAAAACAATTAAATTTAATGTACTTCCGCATAAATTAATTGCTTTGACATTTCGACGACAATCAAAAACAGCTTAAGAGACGAGTAATTAAAATTGTAGTCGTAAGAGACTTTTTTTACATTAAAATGCTCTTAAAGCGACACTATATGAGTATATATATATATATATAATTTTTTGTTATTTTATTATTATTTTTTTTTCAGTTTACAATGTTAGTCGTGTTACAAAATTTATAAGTCGTACATTTAAGTCGTACTAACAATATAAAACTAGGTTTCCGAAAGAAGATCATAAGGATCTTATCATCGGAACCTTAAAAAGTAAAAATATTTATTTATAACATATATATACATATATATATATATATATATATATATATATATATTAAAGATTTAACGTATTTACATTATGCAAAGATACAACACATTTTAATATATAATAAGTTGAAGATTTAACAAATACATTACACATACATTTTTAATTGAATTTTAGAATGTTGTCCATAGAGATAATTTGGTAATAAAATTTTATTTCAAAGATGGGATGAACAATATGCAATACAAAATTGATTGAACTTAGTTATACAAAAAGATTCATTTAAAAAGTTATTATTTCTTAATGTGTATTTATTTATTGGTCTTAAAGAAAAAAGGTCGTTAAAAACAAATAAATATAAATCGTTTTTCCATAAAAAAGTAAAATATAAGACATTAAATATGTTCAGTTTATAAACATCTAGAACCTTCATATAATCAAAAAAATATTTTGAATGTGAAAAGCGATCCGCATAATTAACTACGCGGATTGCATGTTTCTGACGGCGATAAAGATGTTGTAATTTACTTTTATCCGTACTTCCCCAGGCGATGATTGCATAATTTATATAGTTATGTATAAATGAATAATAGAGTTGGATTAAGTTTTTTTTTTGTTTAGATAATTTCAAACTTTGTATAAAATGCCAATATTTTTGGAAATTTGTTTCCAATATGTTTTTTCCAAGTAAAATTCTCATCAAGGTAAACACCTAAGAATTTTATAACAGTATCTCTTTTTATTATCGTTTCATCAATATAAATTTGAGGCATATTACTTGATAAAAAACGTTTTTATGCGCAGGAGTGAAAGATAATCCATTTTGTTTTGTTAATATTTAAAGTTAATTTATTAGCTTTGAACCAATTAGAAATGTGATTTAGTTCTTTGTTTGTAGTTAAAAAAGAGTTCATAAATATTAGTATGGGATATGAAAAGATTAGTATCATTAGCGAACATTATACTTTTCAAAATAGTAGTTGTCCGAGAATAGAACCTTGTGGAACACCACAGGTTATGCTCAGGGTTCACTTTGCTGACCATCATTACTATAAACAAGTTGTTTTCGATTTGTTAAATTTCAAACCATGTTAAGATTCTATTGTTTAAACCATAATGTTTAATTTTTTGGATTAAAATGTGATGATCGACGGTATCAAAAGCTTTTGATAGGTCAATAAATACACTTAGTGTATATTGGGATTTTTCAAAAGATTCAGAGATGTTATGTATAAATTGAATAATGGCATGTTCAGTTGAACTCCCTTTTCTGAAACAGTATTGATTGTTATGAAGTAAAATGTTGTAATTAAAATAATTGTATACCCTATTGAAGATAATTCTTTTTAAAATTTTAGAAAATATAGAAAGAGCAAAGATGGGACGATAATTACTCATATTGGATCTGTCGCCTTCTTTATGGATAGGGGTAACCCTGGCAAGTTTTAAACGTTCAGGAAAAATACCTTGATGGATAGATGCTCTGAAAATTTAAAAAAATATATTTTTTAATTGTTCGTAGCAATCTATAACAATATTTCCGTTTATTTCATCTGCACCAGGTGCTTTTTTTTTTTAAAAAAAAAGATTTGAAAGCTTTTTCAAACTCATCAAATGATAGTTTGGCAGATAATTCTTCAGAGCAAATATTTTTATCAATAGGTATCAAAAAATCCGCTATAAAATGAGGTTTGGGTTTTTGGTATTTTACTTGGCAGAGTTGATCTAATTTCAGTGAAATATTTATTAAATTTATGAGCTATTATTTGTGGTTCATACAAGCTATTGTTATCGACTTTAAGCATTTGTGGCAAGGAGCTTGAGCATGTTTTTTGTTTTCCAGTCATTTCTTTCAATACTAGCCAAGTGCTTTTTGAGTCATTTTTAACTTTATTAATTAATTTTGAATAGTAAGTTTTTTTAAAATTTTTTTTTGAATTTTTAATCTTTGTAAATTTTTTCGCTAGCTGGTGTTTTTGTTTTCAGATATTTTATGTATAGTTTTTGTTTAGTTTTGGATGATTTTTTGAATCTTTTGGTAATCCAGGGATTATTCAAGTGTTTTCCCAGCAGGCACAATGACGTTGAAATAACGTTGAAACAACGTCGTAAACCGACCATATGCCACGTTGAAACAACGTTGAAATTTGGTTAAATTGGAAATAAAATCCGACGTCGAAAACTACGAAGTTGAAACAACGTCGATGATTACGTTGTTTCAACGTTGATCTAACGTTTTATCGACTACATATCAACCATATTTCAACTTGAAATAGATGATATATTCGATTGATACGTAGTTGATAAGACGTTAGATCAACGTTGAAACAACGTAAATTCAACGTTGATTTTTGTTTTTTATTTAGGTTAAATCCAATTAACTTAAAAATTATCTCAACTTTAATTGCAATAAATTAACACAATAAAAAAGCAACAATTTGCGCGAAAAATATTATATTTCACGTAAATTAATCAGATACAACTAAATTGCTTCAACGGACTTTATATACAATGCAAATAAAGTAAAATGTTTGAAAAAAAAAAGTTTTATTTATCAGTAATATATTTATCAATTTATCAATAATAACTATTATCAATAGTTCCAGAACAAGTAGGAAAAAGTATGAACGTTATACATCGGGTGAATTGCCTTTTACGCGCCGACCACCACCATTTGATCTGTCGAGTGCGTATTTTAATAAAGTCATTATTCCATTTCTTATTTCGGTAACTGTAGCAGTCACTTTAATTGACAAAACGCTCTCTATAAAAAAAGGTATTGCCTGAGTAATTTGCATCAAATACATCAAAAAGTTAAATATATAAAATAGCATTAAAAAAACGAACTGTGATTTTTAAAAAAATATATAATTTTACACTTAACTTACAAGTAAATACCTAATGTTTGTTCCTTTAAACTTCTCTTTATCTTTACCGCCAGCCATATTAAATTTCGATTATAAACCATTGGTCAACAACCTGCATTATACATTGTTATTATTATTACAGTTACATTAAAAATTGATAAACATGTCTTTTACAAAATACAAATTATTCTCAATGAAAAATTGCACAAAAACCGCAAAGGTTTCTTACCAAACCGTAATGCAAGTAAAAAAAAGAATTGATACAGGGGAAGAGTTTGGTCCAAGGAGACCACCTTCTAAACGCAAGAAAACACCAAGAGCGGACAGTATAATCAGAAATATCTGCCTGGAAAACAGAAAAAAAACCACTAAGCTTATCCATAAAGCTGTAATTGTTGTGTCAGACCGGACCATTTGAAGGCTAAAAGAAGAGGGATTGATGTCCAGCCTAAAAAGTCAAAAAGTGACAAAAAAATTCAAAAATATTAAAAATAATGTCAAAAATCTTATATTTATGCAAGATGGTGCAACTTGCCACACAATAAAAACTGTAATGGCTTAGTTGATGTATTGCTATGGCCAGACAATTCGCATGATCTTAACCCCATAGAAAACATTTGGGAAATAGTAAAGCAAAAGATTGGAAAAAAAAAATCTTACTAATAAGCAAGATCTTATGGAAGAGATTATCAAGATCTGTCATAATAACCCAGAGTTGACAAAAACTATAAAAAATAAATTGCAAGCATGCCACAATGCAATGAAGCAGCTATTGGAAATAAAAGTGTTTTTGCAAAATATTTATACTTTAAATATATTTTATATAATTTATCATAGTAATCAATAAATATTTAAAATGTTCAACTTTATTTATTTATTTTTATAAAGTATAACTTCACAAATAAAAGAAAAAAATTTTAAATTGCAGCATTATTTGTACTTTAAGGTTGTTCTTTAGCTCAAGGAAATACAAAAGTAAGAGAAAACAGTTACAAAAAAAAATTATAACTAGACATAAAAAAAAAAGATTTATTTTATGTCTGATAAGAATTCGTCAAACTTTTAAAAATATATGCTAAA
>NC_061166.1:20738761-21263761 GCF_022113875.1 Hydra vulgaris
TAAAAATAAAATAAATCGAATAACAATGCTTAAAATCTGTCATACACCTATTTAAAAAAAAAGAGAAATCGGCTCGTTCATAACATCTTGTCAATGAAAGAGCCGCTCTGTGCTATGAAAGAGCCATAACGTATTTTCTAAAACTAACAAGTCTTTTAAAAGTAATAATTTGTTAACTCGACTTCTAAAAATCAGATTGTAGGTTATATAATCATAATCGCGTTATAAAATCAGATTGTAAGTTTTATAATTCTATGATAATCAATGATAAAACAGCTATAAAAATAGTTTCACTTTATTTTAAAAAAAATATCCTCGTACGTCAACGTCGCTTTTTATAGTTAATACTTGTGAAGACATGTTTTTTTTTAAAAGAATTCGATTTATTTTATTTTTAAAGTATTACCCAATAAAATAACTATTTAAATTAAAAAAAAAAATTTAATTAATCAAAACTGACTTTTTTTTCATAAAAAATGTTAAATGAGAATAAGAAAAACAAAAGTATTAATATACACTAGTCAAATGTTTACAAAAAAAAATTAATATACACTTTAATTAATATAGAATTTAATTTTCCCTTCAATTCATTTAGATAATAGTAAGAACATTCGATTTTTGTATCGTGAAAGTAATTAATATCTGTATCGGAGTTTTCGTGTAAAGAAAAAAATTTCGTTTCAAAAAAATTAAAGGCTATAGTTTCAAAGTCACTTATTAAAGCCATGATTAATTATAATAAATTGAAAAAGAGTTCTTTTTAAGAACGAACGCATTTACTTCCGAAATTCTCTAGAAAAAATTTTTTCATACTTTATAACTGCATACTTACCTTCAAATCGCAGTTTTTTGGCCTCTTCCCACAACTTTTTAATTGTTTCTTTTGCGAAATCCTCATTGACATATATCCCTGCTCCTCGTAAATTTTTTGTAGCGCTGAGTATTTTTGCTTTGTCTTGAAAATTTAATAATTTAAGGACTGGTTTCTTGTCATCTTTAGGGTGACCTACTTTATGAGCTCTTTCTATGATAGTATCATAGTTAATTTTAAGTTGTTTTTTGAACATTTCCTTTACTACATTTTCGCACTCGGCCCAATTGGGCCGAGTGCGAAAAATTGCAATTTTGAAAATTGCAATTTGAAAATTGCAATTTTCATTTTATTTTTATTAATTTTTTCATTATACCAGTAAAATTTTTTCTTTATCTTTAAACAGGCGCTCCGTTTTTTTTTAAATACTCTTTTTTTGATTCTTCGAGTTTGTTTGTAATTAATTTCTCGATACTTTTCAATGTAATTTCCATTATTTCTTCTTCTACTTTATTACGATTAAGTTATTTTTCAGAAAATTCACCAGAAAACAGCAACAATGAGAAAACAACAACTTTCAACAACTGAATATATTGAACAACTTTACAACCAGAAAAAAAAAAACAACCAGAAAACAATAACTTTCAAACAACTTTCAACAACTGAATATATTATGTTCTTTATTCGTTTTTCTTCGGTGATTGCTTTAATAACTATGGATTAAAGAAAAATAAATTGATGCTCAGTTAAGCCGCCATCTTTGCTTGCCGTAACGTTTTGTATATGTATTTTATACATTTATATATATATATACATATATATATATATATATATATATATATATATATATATATATATATATATATATATATATATATATATATATATATATATATATATATATATATATATATATATATATATATACCTTAATCCTGACGTACTTTTTTTGTTTATTTATTTTACAATAACTATGTGAGCTTTTTTGCCTTTTATCAGGTAAATTGCAATTTTTTCAGGGAAATGTGTTAAAATTAGTATAAATAATAGAAAAAAGTAGTTAAAAGCAGCAGTACTATACTAGGTACTTTATCCTATGTGCCGGTTTTCTAGTTAAAAACCAACCGTGTCGGTTGTCGCTTTACGAGAACCGGAACCACAGTTTTCACAACTTTCAAAGGACTTTTCATGAAATTTAAATTCTATGAAAAATTTAAACCTCAACTTAAATTTTCAAAAAATTATGGTTAAAATACTTCCTTCCCACCAGAAGTGTTGGTGCGAAGTTATTTGGGTTCTTCTTATTTCCAAGATATATTAATGTAATTTTTTTTAACAAGTCTCACTTGACATTAGTATTAAAATAGAAACGTTATTAAATATGCGTATATAGCATTTTATTATTAAATACAATTAAATACTAATATCAAATACTACAAATAATTAAAACTTGTTCAGTTTTTGGGAAATTCTATAAAACAAACAAACATAAATAATGAAAAAGCATTTCTTAGAATATCTAGTTTCAACAACACTATGGAAGAATACGCATCAAAAATTCGTTTGTTGTCAGTAAGTTTTGCTGCGTGAATGATTGTAGTTTCCTAGTTACCTGTGAAATTTTCTAAGAAAAATTAGCTGGTAATTTCCTTTATTCACTGATATTATATAAGAAAAAAAACCGAAAAAAAATGAAAAAGATTGAAAAGTTTTTCGCTGGTTGCAGTTCGCAACAAGATAAAAGCAATGCTTCTTTTAGGTAAATTGATATAATGTTACATATCTGATATCTGATGAGTAATGAAATTGAAAAATATAGTTTTATTATATATATATATATATATATATATATATATATATATATATATATATATATATATATATATATATATATATATATATATATATATCATATATATATATATATATATATATATATATATATATATATATATATATATATATATATATATATATATATATATATATATATATACATATATATATATATATATATATATATATATATATATATATATATATATATATATATATATATATATATATATATATATATATATATATATGAAGAGTGTATTTTCAAAATGCGGTATATCCATTTTTGTGGTATTAAGATAATTGACTTTTTTCGCCACACCAACATGTCTCGTATATTTGGAAAAATTATTGTTTCTTAATGGATATATACATAAAGTATATTATATAATGTTAATAAATAAAACATTATTAAATAATTTTTTTTTTTTTTTGTCAATAAGTTTGCATTTATTTTCAAAATACTGTATATCCAGTTAAAGCTTGTTAGCAAAATGTAGGTACAAGGTGTAGGTAATCTTAGCAGCTGAGTAGGGCAAGTTCAGCTTATTTTTTTCAGTATTATTTTCAATTTTGCAAATCGGTTTTTTGCAAATATCGTACAATATTGGGCCAACATTTAGCCAATGTTTTTTTTTTCACAATTCTACAAATCGGTTTTTTGCAATTATCGTACTACGTTTTAAGTAACATATGTTTTTAATTTAGATATTTTCTGAATGTAACTGCGAAGTACTTAATGGAACTAAAGAACCGTATATTCAAAGCTACGATGTCTTGACAAAAAAATACAATCACTCGAAAAGCATTTTGATCATTCTTAAGCAGTTAGAAATTTTGAAAAAGATTTTTAAGGAAGATTTTTGGGAAAGAAAGAAAAAGTATGTTTTATGCGACACTTTAACCTCAATTAAATAACATTATTTGGTATTGTTCCAATCGATAATATAGCAATACGACGTTTTTCATGCCAGATATCGTCTGTGATATAGTATTTAAATATAACTTTGGTCTAATTTGTATTATGAACACAGCATTTTTTTGTTTGTTTGAAATTTAAGAAATATATATCTTTTTCTTAAATTTAAGAAAAAGCATATTTTATATATTTGTAATAATGAAATATACACTGAAATTGTTACTTGAAATATACACTCAAATTTATAATGAAATATACACTGTAATTGCTTTAATTTCATTTATTTATTTGTTGAAAATAAAATAAATAGTCTAAACATTTCTTTGAAAAAATTTATTTTTTATATGAGAAGTAAAGTAAAGCCAAAGAAATTTATATATATATATATATATACATATATTACACATACTTAAATATTAAATAAGAAGGAAGAATTGTTAGTTTTTCGTCACCGTCAAGCTCGTTTAAGTTATGCTAAACCTTTGGTGACTTTTATAACTGAATTTGGACAGATGAAAGTAAAACTAATATGTTTGGATCAGATGGTATATGATTTACTTGGAGAAAGTCTAATTCACCATTAAGTGCTCGAGATTTTACCCCAACCGTTAAATATGGCGGAGTAAAACTCTTGTTTTGGGGATGTTTCTGTTCTCGTGGAATCGGGGAAATATGAAAATTAATGGAATGACAAACGCTGATAACTATATCAACATCCTTAAGGTCGGACATATCAAGTCCCTTCGAAAATGGGGCAAAACTGTAGGTAACATGATGTTCATGCAAGACAACGACCCAAGCATAAGGCTGATAAGACCATTAAATTCTTTCACGAGAAGAAATTGAAAGTCGTTGACTGACCAGCACAAAGCCCTGATCTTAACCCACTCGAAAATAAATGGTCATAGAAGGTGCTGCTGTGTAGACAAAAAAAAAAAAAAAACGTTGCCAGAAAAAACGTTGCCAGAAAAAAGTTTTAAATTTTTATTTTAACAATTATAAGTCTTTTTTGCTATAAATATAAACGGCTTTTTTTTTTCTGTCAATATAAACGGCTAGATTGTATAAAACTGAAGATATAATGTTTTAACGCACGGATTTGAACCTTCGCAAAACGACACCGATTACAGAGCATTAATCTACTGATCTATTGAATTTATGCGTGTAATTGAAAAACAAACTATCCAATTGTGGTAGGCCCTATTCCTATTAGGGCCTACCACAATGAATATTAGGTCTCCTCCACTTTGAAGCCCGTATCATCGTCCCTAGCAATTAATCAACAATTTTTGAGCGGGTTCCCTAAATTAGCGCAGCTTTATTGCATAGCATCTAAAATAACATATTACAACAATAAACAAGTATGTTAAGGCAAGATTTGCAACATCGTTTTTGAAGGAGGCGTGAGTTTCCTAACAAATGCTCTTCCGCGGTGCTCTGTTAAATACCGGCACCTAAACAAAATTAAAAAAAAAAAAAGATATAAGAAACTTTTCTAATAATTGCAAGTCTTATGCTTAAACCTGCCTTGTTTTATTTAAGGCTTTGAATTTTTGTATTTATGTTACTGTATTTAAGAAAATTGACGAGAATGAAAAAATACGAATCATATTGTCTTATTCAAGTGGAAAATTTGAAACTTCGATGTTATATATATTTTTTTGACCTAGATAATTTCTGATTGCTAAAGTTACGCCATCTACTTTGTAAAGTGTTATACACTAATATATGTGTAATAAGTTTAAACGTCTTTACATATGTTGAGTTTGCTGGCGGTATATGGCGCAATCGATTATATATAATCGCATAATATATATATATATATATATATATATATATATATATATATATATATATATATATATATATATATATATATAAATATATATATATATATATATATATATATATATATATATATATATATATATATATATATATATATATATATATATATATATATATATATATATATATATATATATATATATATATAAATATATATATATATATATATAATGCGGAAATATGAATAAATTATGCGAAATAGTTAATCAAAATATGCGGAAATTAAAGTTAGAAAAAGAAATTTAAAAAAATCATTTACAATTTAATTTACAATTATAGAGTTTTTTCTTAATTTTTTATTTTAATTTTATGTTTTCTTAATTAAATTTTTTTATTTTGATTTTTTTGTTTTAGTTTATATTTCCGCAACTTAATTTATATTTATGAATAACCCACTATTTAGTGGTTTTGTAATTATGGCTAAACTGGTATTAAAAGGTTTAAACGGACGATAGAGACAGGGAATTAGGAAATCAATGAGCTGGGTAATTATATATAAGATATTTTTTAAAAACTTTAATTTATGAAGAATTTTATTGAATTTATACTCAATTCAAATAGTTTTATTATAACTCTGCTGACAGTATTGTCGTAAACAAACCTATGGAAAAGCAATGTAAAGAAGAAATTAAAAATTAAAGAGATACTTTTGTGACACATGCCGAAAAAATGTTTTAAAGTATGACGCAGTGTTTTATTGAAAATTTTGCAAAACCCATTGGTAGTTTAAATAAAAAGTTTGAAAACTTCCCTGGGAATTTTTCGAATTTACAATCGGAGTTTTCTTTATAAATTTTTAAAATATTGAATATATTATACATAAATAATTTATGAACAACGCTCATTACTTGGTTTTGTGTTGGATGTTCTCATGTTTTTTATTTTTGTCGACTGTAAATTCAAGGTTTTTATTTTGATAATTGTTATTTTAATATTATATTTATTTTAATATTTCTATTAAAAATGACATTTGTTTATTTATATTTAGTAAACTTTACTGTATAAAATGTTTATTAGAGAAGAAGGAAAAACTTTATGCAAATCCACTTATGATTTCATTCATCAGTGGATTTGTAGAAAGTTTTACCAGTCTTTAATTCTGATACCAACTTGCACGACGTTACTTATTCGAGAGAGTATGGGTTGCAGCGTAAGTTACAACATCCGTTGGATTACAAAAGGTTATTGGAATTGTTAAACATCCGTTGGATTACTAAAGGTTATTGGAATTGTTCTGTATAAAAAATCAAAAATTTAATTTTATGTTGCGCTGATATAACAGTTCCGATTTCAAAAAATACGGTATCATTACTTGAAATATTTACTTTTTAATTATTTTATTTAGGTTTTTGTTTACTTTCCAACTGTTTAGGGAACGTCTATGTTTTTAAGAATCAAACTACAAACTTTATATTTTAAAACTAAACATATTCTTTAATATTTTAAACGTAAAAAATAAAAAATATTTTTTATATAACTTTTCAATTTTAGAGTTAAACTTTTTTTTTTTAAAATAGCCATTCATTTAAATTATTTTTCATTTATTCAAACTATATTTTGCTTATCTAATTTATTTAAATATATATTTATTTTACATAAAATTGTGAGTAAAGTTTAAATCATTTTTACTGATTCTTGATATCAACTGATGCATGTATGGTGAAAATGTGGTATGTCATATAAATATGGAACTGAGAAAATGAAATATTTATGATTATAACAAATGAAAAAAAAAAATGTTAATGAATATTATAACAAACTAAATGATAAAACTGGTTCTACTGAATAAAATTATTTTGCTCACCAGCATGAACTGTTTTATTTTTTTGATTGAAAAATGGACAAAACACATTATGCAAGAACTACACGGACAAAACATGTTTTAAATCGAAAACACGATACAACTTTGCATTAATAAACCTTGTTTGTATTTTTTAAGTTGCTTTTAATTCTTAAAATATTTGGTGTTACAGGGTATTTTTAAATTAAAAAAGAAACATTTAAAAAAAGTTTTACAATTTGTCCAACAAGAGTTTTTATAAAGTTTTTTTCATCTAATTATATGAAGAAAATTTTATAAAAACTTGAGAAATAGTTTTGAAATAATTTTATTTTTATTTGTATGTTGCATTTCATTAGAAAATGGAAGAAATTTTTCTTTCAAACCTCTATCTTTTAGATAGATTTTCAATTTTTTTTCAATACTTTTTCTAAATGTTTACCTGCTTCAACTGCATTATTCAAAAGCATGGCTGGATAGTTTAGTTGGTTAGATCGTCATATGAATTGTTAAAATCTGGACTGTTGTGCGTTGCGAATTGTGATTCAGACAACATTCCTGTCATAGTCTTACCGAAGTGTTCTCCAGAACTTTCTTCTCTTTTTTCTGATTTATTCAATAAGTGTTTAATTTCTTGTTTTCCTGCCTGCTGTAAAATAGAATCTGTGGTTTCAATTTTTAAAAACTCTGGAGAACATTCTGACCCCTTTAACTATTGTCCAATCAGTTTTTTTCTATTATTAGCAAGGTCTTTGGGTTTACCGTCAATAAACTTCTAACATCCATCTTGAGTCAAATAACTTACTGTCAGACAATCAATACGGTTTTTAATCTCCTTGCTCTATGGCTGACTTGGTTTTTAATCTCCTTGCTCTATGGCTGACTTGGTTTTTAATCTCCTTGCTCTATGGCTGACTTGGTTTTTAATCTCCTTGCTCTATGGCTGACTTGGTTTTTAATCTCATTGCTCTATGGCTGACTTGGTTTTTAATCTCATTGCTCTATGGCTGACTTGGTTTTTAACATCCTTGCTCTATGGTTGACTTGGTTTTTAATGTCCTTGCACTATGGCTGACTTGGATTTTAATCTCCTTGCTCTATGGCTGACTTGGTTTTTAATGTCCCTGCTCTATGGTTGACTTGGTTTTTAATGTCCTTGCACTATGGCTGACTTGGTTTTTAATCACATTGGTCTATGGCTGATTTTCCAACTACTTCGACTGAAAGATTTCTTTATCAGACCATTTTCTTACTCCTGATTCTATTTTCTAACCCTACAAATCTCTTATTCATTCCTGTATGGAATATTTTTGTCATATTTGCGCTGGTTTTTCTAATGTTGCTCTTTCAATTATATTTTTCACTCATTCTTGCTTGACTCGTCATTCAGCAAAGGTTCATCTTTTTTCTTTGTATCTACCCCTGCATGCTCTAAAAGCTTTTATGTTTTTTACTGTTAACATGCGTCGGCAAAAATTACACAAACTTGACACATTTATTATTTTATACAACTAAACTCATATCTAAATACATCTTTTTTAACTTGTGGACATTTGGGTCAACCTTGTGAGTGATAAAAAAATTTTTGCTTTCGGATTGGTGACTAGTTTATATGTATGTTTGTATATAAAAAAAATTATGAAAAGTTTTTGGATATTGTATGATTAGTAAAGTTTCTTTTTCTGATACCATCAAGGCCATGGGTTTCTTAAGCATTTAAACCAAATATATAAAATTATTTAAGTTGATAATTAGTTTTTACTATTTACAATATCATGTAAAAGTAACCAGAAAGAGAGTAAATGTTGACCTAACTTTTGAATAAAAAGTGCAAATTCTCAAAATTTCACTGGAATGTCAAAAAATTTATTTCATGATTTAAAAAAAAGAAGTGTTTTCTTTATATCTAAACAATCTAGTTTTATAATTTTTTTTATTATTAAAATATGAACGTGCAAAAATCCAGACAAAACTAAAATATCAAAATTGAAATATTTTTTCATTTTTACAAATAGACGATAAAAGTTCAAATATCTTTGAGTAAACAGTTTGTTTTGAATAAATATTAATAATGTCAAACTGAAAATATACAAGTTCAGCAGTCAAAGAAGCAACAATGTGCCTCTGAAAGATCAAATTTTAATTCGTGTCTCGAAAAATGATTTACACAAAAATGCAATCTTGTTAAATGCTAAAATGTAAGAACTTTATAATTTGAAATCTAGTGTTGACACTAAGCGTAATATGTGGTCTGCAAATCTATTCGGAATGCGTCTAGTAAAAAAAACCTTTTATTTTAGGCCATAGAAACCACCTTAAATACCAGCTTCCAACTGTTAAGCGATGGAATGATGTTTTGAAGTATTAAAGATTGTGTTGGTCCTATCCATGCATATGTTTGTCTATGATGATTGATAGCATCATAGATAAACATATGTACAAGAGTATCATTAACAATGTTAATGCTATCTCATGACAAAGACAACTCTTTATAGATTGTTATTTCAGCAGAACAATGACTCAAAGCACTCTTCAACTCAAGTGAAAGATTATTTGACTTGAGTTGAAGAGTGCTTTGAGTCGTTTGATTGTTAGAGTGTCCTTTGCAAAGTTCTGACTTTAATCTAGTAAACATCTATGGGTACAACTTGATTGAGAAATTTCTGGTTTTTTTAATACAAGTAAACGTGATTTGTTTAGGATTCTGAAACAAGTATAGAAAAAAATTGACATTGATGTGATTACCAAGCTTGTGGACCAACCTTGTTGCTCTTAAGTAGTTTAAAACTATTTAATCTTTAAATAATTTAGTTGAAATTAAAGTATTTTTTCTTCAAAATTTGCTACAAAATATATATATATATATTTTTTCTATTTAGAATTTTTTTTTTTTCTTTAGCTAAATAATAAATAATTTAATTTCAATAAATTACAAGATTCCTTAGATTCAGTAAACTTGTTTTTAATTATGAAATTAATTTTTTGACATTCCGGTGAAAATTTAAAAAAATAAAAGCTTTTAATAAAAAGTTATGTCCATTTATGCTCTTGTTCAGTTACTTTTGCAGACTAACTTTTCAAAAATGCTTCTCATTTATGAAACTATTACAAATATTCCTTTTCTTTACATTTTCAACACAAGCGATAAAGATATTGAAGATGAAACAATATGTGAGCGATTGTGGGGCCTAACAGAAATGTTTCCAGAAACAGTGCGCAATGGTACACATAAACTTACACAACTGTCATTAAAAGGAATCACCAAGGCTTACAAGTTTTCTAGATCCACATTATGGATTTGTGGAACTTCATTTGTTGTTTTAGCCCTTCCTGTGTTGTTTGAAATTGAACGTGAAGAAGCAGCATTGATGCAGCAGCGTCAGGTAGGATATAAAATGTACAAAAAAAAGGATACATCGAAGCCAAAGTTTTACAGAAGTTGAAGCTTTTATATTTATATGGCTAATCTATTAATCCATCTATTTCACAATAATACAAATTGTCAACAAGCGATATACCTAAGTATATATTGTAGTTTTTTAATTTATGTTTTTTAAAACATAACAGTCAACTGTTGTTGTTTTTTGGGATGTTGAAATACAAATAAATTTCTTAGTGTTTTAATTGATGTTTCATAACTGTTACTGATCTTTGTAGATAAAAATATACTTTAAAAGTATTACTTTCGACATAATTTTAAATCAAATTACTGTTTTTTTCAAAAGCAGCAATTTTATTTAAAATAATGTCGCAAGCTCACAAAAAGAAAAGATATGATGTATAATAATAATAATAATAATCAAAACAACTGATTTCTGTACTGATTGATTTAAACTACTTAACATTAACATCTTGGTGTCCATGTATTCAAAAGGTTATCTTTCTAAGTTGAAACAGTATATCAAAAGCCAGGTGATTGGCTCAAAGCCAATAGCAAATGTGCTTGGGTTTAATACAGCATGTTGCAACCAAGTCAACCTTGGTTGTTGGATGTCGGTAACTACCCGACTACCTAAAATAAGATCTGATACATAAAAATAATCAATGAAAGAATTATAAATCTTTTTATAATCTTATCAATAACAACAAAAAAAAGTGGGTGAGAACGCTTAATATACACATTAGGCATTGAACAAATATTGCTTACCAAGACACTAAGCTAATATCTATAAATGAAAATTAAAAATGAAAGTATGTAAAACATATTATGATTTACAATAACACATACCTTATTATAATCATTTTGCACATCATTTTTTTATGATATTACCATATTACCACTAATGATGTCTACAAATAGTTGATATTTGCTCATTTCATAATCAAAAGCATCCTCATTCTCATTTGGCTTCCAATAAGAAACTATGTATATAGCATTGTTCTTCATTTTAATGCTAAGAAATCTGCCATAATATACATCTTGGCTGTTTGGCTGTTTTTGTGGTATTATCAAACCACAAGTGGCAAATACATCTTTCAATAGCAGCTCTAATAAGAATTTCTTGAATATTAGAAGCCTCATTATTTTCTAGGTCAGGAAATATTTCTTTTATCTGATTAGGCGTACAATTTTTTTAAATTTTTTCTATTTTTCTCTGTTCTTTGACGTTTTTATTTTGAATTTTTTCAGCCATACGTTTTATAAGTTCTGACATCATTTCTTTATGACATTGAGGATTTGCAAATCGAGCTTTTCTGGCATTAGAAATAGTCCATAACATTATTTCGCTTTGAATATCAGTAAGGTTTTTGGAGAGTAGAGCAGTTGTTTTATTTTTTACAAGCACGAAGTTTTGAAGAAAGCAAACAAAGCGTGGCATTTGGAGCTTTTTGGTTTGCAGCACTAAACATACCCATAAGTTCTTCTGAGTCAATGTTGTGAAGCCTTGCTGATTTAGTCTGGTTCATAATTTGATCATTAGAACTCATGTTGGACTGCCGCTTATACTGCCTGTCAATGACACTAACAACAGCTTTCAGACATTCAGCTAATGTTTAACTCATTTAATCAGTTATCTAGCAAAAGCTGGTTATTGAATTAAAAACAGGATCTTTAATAAAATTTCCCAAAAATTGGTATTTCGTTTAATTAGATTAAGAGGATCCTTGCTGCATTCAATAAGAGTGTTCCGAACATCTACCTAAAAGGGACTTGCTTACATACCCAGGTATGTAAGCAAGTCCCTAACCTGGTGCATATAAACTTTTGTCATCCAAGGACCAGTCAGTAGCTTTTCAATTAAAGCTAGGGCACATAACTCACGGATACTTGAAACTAAAAATTTATAAATAAACCATAATATTAGTCGCTGATAATCTATTATCCCCTAACTATTGCTGCACGTATTATTACTATTGGTTTTAAATTTTTATCCCATAGCCTTTAATATTGCACCCCTTCCTATCAATTTAAAAACTGAATGTGTCTAAGAATGGAAACATTTATATAAAATATTTAACTGTTTCAGATATAAAATCTTGGAACAAACTATATCTCAAACCTCCGCATAACGCTAAGTTAGAAAACAGAAATGTCTTAAATATTTCATATTGATAAATCAAAATACCACATGTGTGAAAAAGAATGTGCAGTCTGTTCTCTCTGTAGCGTGGTATGAGTCCTCTGGACATTTTGTGTTGGTCCAAAAAGGCTACAAAACTCTTTGGGTCACCTTTATATAACATAAAGTAATTATTTTAAAGACCATAAGAAGCATGTAAATTAAGAAATATTTATATGCTAATAAAAAAAAATATTTTAGATTTATATACCATAATTCACAAAATTACATTTTATTAAAGTAAATAAGTGGGATTAAGATTATACATGTACCTTTTCCATCCTTATAGCGAAGTTTGTTCAGCTGTAAAACAATAATTGCTGCAATGCAGTTTCTTCCAAAAGGTTTCTCTATAGAGGTCTCTAATGCTTTGAGTGAAGACTTGCACGAAATGGCCGTTGTTTCAAAGGGGTGAGGGTGACTGTTTAGTTCATTTAATGATTTCTGCCAAATAAGGTTTAACTTAGTAACTGTCGCATGGTTTGTTGCAACTCTGTCACTCATTGTGTTAGTTATGTTTCCAATAATAGTACTTCGCACGTCAGTGAATTGTAGCTGGTAGAAGTCACTATATAACTTGGCAAGATTATCAATAAATTTTGTAATGTGACTCTGATAGCTGTAAGCTGTACCTCCAGGAAGTTGATCAATTGCTACAACCATGTATCCTGATTCTGTTGTTAAGTGCACAACATTTAGATCACTCTTTTATGTTGTTGCATCAAAACCAACTGTCAGATTTTTTGTTCAAAAAGGTCAGCATTCAGTAAGTCTGAATTACACCTAGCTCATGCATCATTTGTTCCACAGTTGCGCTATGCAGAATGTGACTAAACTGATAGCCAGTGTGTTCTCCAATTTTACTGAGCAGAGTTGGCACACAAGCATGTCATATATAAGTGCTCTAATATCTGCTGAGTAGCATTTTTCATTTTTGGTGTTTTGTGTTATTTGTTGCATTTGCTCCACTTTTTTCTGTAAAATCAGTATGTTATTTTGCAGTAAAAGATTTTTAGAATTTTTATCAGCAAGTTGTTGGCTTAACATAGCCTTTTGATAAGATAAGTCACTTTGGGTAGATGTCAACTGTTGTTTCAAAAAAAAAATGTGATTTTGAAGTTTCTTTAACTCTAAATTCAAATACTTTTCCTTCAAATTTTTTCGAAGATGAAGGATTGTTGTTTCTTTGCAAGCAATAACCTGATTTAGATATTTAAATTGGTATGGTCGGGCCTTTGCCTTTTTTTTAAACTCTTTTAGATCCTCTTTATGTTTTTGTTTTTTTCTTTCCATTTCATTTGCCAAAACGGTTAACCTCTTTCGCAAAACTTTTTTCCTAGGGCTCAACTGATCAGCTCTCAACCTGGGTTGTATTGGTTTATGAGAAGAGGTTATGAAAGTGGGACCAGATAAAGAAGGAAATAAGTGATTAATATTTGATACAGATAAAACACTGTTGTGTTGAGAAGTTAAAATAGAACATGAAACAATGTTGCTTGAGTTTGTGGTTGAATGCAGTGATTGTGGCATAGCAGATATTGATTTTTGGTATGCAAAGAGCATGTTGCAGATATTAATAAATTGTTTAGAATCCCTTGAAAAATTACGTGCATAGAATTTGGATCTATTTACTAGTTGCACAATCTGACTTTTACATATTTTGCAATTAAAAAGTTTATTGACTATTTCAACAGTTTTTTTAAATGATTCATTGTTGGATATGAATATATTTAATATATGTCCATTTCTACATTCAATATTTAAATGAGTTGGCATTGTAAAGTTACAGGCTAAATAATTTTTTGCTTCACCATGAAAAAGATGATTCTTTTTAGGTCCCATAATGCTCTGAAAAAGAAATTTTAATAATCTTAATAATTATTTTATTGAATCAGCTTTAATAATTAATAGATCTTTTTTTTTTTAAATCTATATTATATGCAACAAATCACTAAAAAAAAATCATTAGAATCTTAAATAATATATATATATATATATATATATATATATATATATATATATATATATATATATATATATAAATATATATATATATATATATATATATATATATATATATATATATATACATATATATATATACATATATACATATATATATATATATATATATATATATATATATATACATATATATATATATATATATATATATATATATATATATATATATATATATATATATATATATATATATATATATATATATATATATATATATATATATATAAATGTATATATGTAAATGTATAATATGTATATATATATAAATGTATAGCTTTTTTTTTGTGTGTCTGTAAATGATGTTATGAATACTTTTAAAAAAATCAATAATATTTTTAATAAAGTTTCATTTTTCTAAAAAAACAACTTTTTAATAAATAAAAATGTTTAAATTTACAAAAAAAGTTCAAATATACAAAATTGTGAATACCCCCTCCCCCAATCTCTACAACAGAAGAGTATTTAGTACCTTTACTGCGTGCAAAAATAGTGTATGAACGTGTCATTATTTTTTTAATGAAATTTGGCAGGTACATAGAAAATAGATATACAAAATTGAATAAAAAGTTACAAAAAAAAAACCATCATACCTTCAATGTCAATTTACTTCCAGAATAGAAACGAAGCTTTCAATAGCAATGAAATCACTAAAAACATTAGTAACTGCAAAAAAAAAAAAAAAAAAAATTGCAATAAACTTACAACACTCTACTTTTAAAATATTATCTAAGTCAATATAAGAATTTAAAAAAAGACAACAAAACTCCATACTTACAACACCTCCTTTGAGCACGCGGTGAAAAAATGTTCACAGGTTTTATCTTTAAAATTTGTGCCGTAAATCGCAGATACGCACGTACCTACACGTACCTACACGTACCTACACGTACCTACACGTACCTACAAAATGCAATTTTCAAGTAAAAGTAAAACTATATAATTTTAACATAGTTTAAAGTTTACATAAGTTATTAATTTCCATACACTTTAGTTCACATTTTCTTATTTTAAAAAAAGTGCTGCGACTTTTTCTCGTCAGTAACTCAGGTGTAATGGCTGCTGTGAGTTCTATTTCAAACATTTACGAATGGCAGCATTAAATTTAGCATAATATATAACAGATTATAGGATATTGTCATATATTATAAACAAAATAAACTATATATTAATGATATACATAACTTATTGATCATTTCATAAAATTTATAAAACATTTTACAAAACTCACAAGAAATACTAAAACAAAACTCATGCAATAACCATTAATTTATTGGATTTTGCAAAAAAAAATGAAAAGTAATTATAACCTTACCATTTTACACCTTATAGAAATTGCTACCATTATTGATTTATAAGACTGGTGGCAATATATTTGATTTATGTAGAGTCAATAGAGTTGTAAAATATATTTATTATGAAAATGATTTATCTTCCAAATCCTTTTTAAAATCTGGTTTCTTTACTATAGATTATTTACTTATTTATTTATTATTTATTTGCTATTAAAAAAAGAATACAATGCCGTGTTATATAAATAAAATCTACATGACAGGAGCTAAAAGAAGACAATATTTGCCTTATTACTACACTCCGAAGTTTTTTTGTGTGTGTGTAAATCATGTTATAAATACTTAAAAAAAATCACCAATATTTTTAATAAAAAAAATAAGACAGGGTAGGTGTTGCCAATAAATGATATATAGAAACATAATCATTACAGTTTTGCAACTCATATTTTTTTGGATTATAGTAGGATGTTAGAAAACTTAAAAAATCTTTATTCAAAACATGTTACTAAAGGATAAACTTGTGCTTAAGTGTCTCATTTTGACCCTCAATACCCCACTGGATGCATAATAATTTTATTTTTTTAATTTTATTATTTTTAAACATACTGATAAGAAGTCTCAGATAAAATAAAAGTTATACAAGTAGAATTGGCTAATAATATAAGACTACTTTTTAGTGAGGAAAATCTTTAATCACTCTTCCAAAAGCAATTTCTCTCTTATTACATCAATTTGCTCTTGCTTAAAAAATTGCACAAAAAATTCAACAGGATTAAATCTAACATTTTTTTTAACCTTTTAAAAACTTCAATGATGGTTCTTCTTTTAAACTATTTTTGTACATTGTAGTCATTTAATGTATTTAATCAATTTTATTGATAATCAATTCAGCCGTTTTGTTAGGTTAGAGTTCTAGCTTTAGAATTTGTAGGTCCTTGGTTTGAAGCTGGCTTCGTTCATACATTTTATTTTTATTTTATTAGTTATTTTGTTATAGAAGTCCTAACAGTTTAATCACAGAGCACTGCGAGCATTTAACCTGAAAGATTGCACCTCCTTCCAATGATGCATAAATGGCCAGAGCCGGCTTTTAATCACGGGTCTCCAGTTCTGAAGCCAGAGCTCTAACCACTAAACCACCCCTGCTATATATATACTATATATATGCATCATTGGGAACGAAGAAACGTGATCGCCCTGGTTAAATGCTATTTCGTGGTGCTCTCTAATAAGACCGAAAGGACTTTTTAGAGCATCTAAAAAACCGAAAAAAAAAATTCTCAACTACATTGTGAATGGGTTTTTTATTTATTTTAAAAATATATTTATATTATTTATATATAAAGTTGTATTTTAGATAATACTTTAAAATAAGGTAATAAACAAGATAATAAACAGTTGTCAGAAAATTTTGAATATTTTATCATACATCCTAAAAATCAACGGCGTTGTTGATTTTTTAGTCGCTATTTAGATACTATTGATGCAGGAATAGCATCTAAAAACATAATGTGAATCAAAATAACACACAGCAAAATCCTAGATTTTTGTTTTAAGCAAAAAAAGTCTTAAAACAAGAAAAAAATGACTTGTCCGCCACGAAAGAATATTTTTTCTAGTTTCAAGAATTTTTATTCTTAAAATAAGAATTTTTTTTCTTGTTTCAAGAACTTTTTTTCTTAAATATTTTTTTTTTCTTGTTTCAAGAATTTTTATTCTTAAAACAAGAATTTTTTTTCTTGTTTTAAGAATTTTTATTCTTAATATAAGAATTTTTTTTCTTGTTTTAAGAATTTCTATTCTTAATTTTTTCTCGTGAATGAAAAGAATTTTCATTCTTAAAACAAGAACTTTTTTTCTTGTTTCAAGAACTTATGTTCTTAAAATTATGTATTTTTTTCTTGTTTCAAGAACTTATATTCCTTAAAAAAAATCATTTTTTACTTGTTTCAATGTTATTTTTATTTAAAATAAGATTCTATTTTTTTTTCAATAATATTTCCCCTGAACTATAAAACAATATTACAAAAGTACTTTTTTTATGGAAAAAATGAAACATTATTTTGAAATTAGAATGATATATAATAAGAATATTCAACAAACATTTATACATTTAAACAACAAATCTAATCGTTGAAATAATAAATTATTCTTTGGAATGTTTTATTATTGTTTATGCTTGTAGCGGCAATACTCCTCCTATGTCCAAAAAAAGTGTACTCCAATAAGTTCCATCACGAAGTCAGAAAATGAAAAACTTCATAAAATAATCTTTTGCCACACATAATAATCACTTCGTCTCCATCGTCTGTTACGTAGAGATAAGGATTTCTTATACCTGAAAATAAATTTTACAAACTCAAAATTTAACAATAATATCTTTTCATATCTTAAAATGTCGACAATTTATAACTCATTTTAGTTTTACTAATTTTGAGGGTTGTGTATGCATGCATACCTACCTGTATTTGGGTGGCAGTGGGCGAGGAACACTTGTGTATTCCCACTTGTGTATTCCCACTTGTGTATTCCTAAATGCAAAAGTGTATCAATGTCTTCATTCTTGCTGAGTCAACTGTGACAGAAGGCTTTAATACATGTGCCATGTAACCAACAGTCTGAATTAAATAATAATAATAAAAAAAGCATACAACTTTAAAAAGCAGAGAAAACTTATAGAATAACCCATTATAGGACATAGCAGTTTTGAAAATACCTTCTCATTTAAAAAAGCATTTGTGATTTTCAAACACTATTTCATTTTATCCAATAAATATATGAAATCACAATAGAAAAAAAAATTTTTTTTTACCAATAGCACATTAGGGAAACATTGATATTTCTCTAAAAATGCTGCAACTCTATCCACTCTCTCAATTTGAAATTTATTTACCGAGGTTAATAAATTAAAATTCTATACTTAGTTCAATTAAAATGCACCAGAACAAAGTTCTAGAGCATTTTAATTGATCATGTTATAAAAATAAGGATAAAAAATGTAAAAAATTAAAATTAATTAATAATACTAAATTTACTAACTGAAAAGTATTGCTTTCTTTACTTTACTTTGCATGTATTTGGAAACTTGCAATTGCTTAAAAGAAAACACACACATATATGTCATATATGTGTATGTATGCAACATAAACATGGGTATTTAGAAATAGTACTAATACTAATCTTAAGTAAAAACCAATTGTATAATAATAGCAATAACAATATTAAAACAATTATAACGAGGTAAGTAATGTTAACAATTATATTTATACTAATATAATAATAACAATAATAATAGTAACAATAATATTTATAAATATTAAATTTAATATTAAACAATAACAATAAGTAATAGTGATATGAATAGAAGTAAAATAACTTTGATATTTATATAATCATACCAAGAGCAATAATAATGACCCACAATGAGCCCAACATTTTAAGAACAGTAATTACATTTCTCCAAAATAAAAAGGCATAAAGACGAGTTTTAGTAGTAAAGTTTAGTGATATAAAGTGAGTATAAAAAATAAATTATTTTATGAATAAAAAATGATAAATTATTTCATGATTTTATGCATTGGTTTGTGATGAGATTTGTTATGCTGTACTTAACTGAACAATGATTTAGAATATATAATTTAAGGTTGCTAAATAAGGAAGATAATTTTGAGAATTTTTTATAGAAGTAAAGAAATTACAGATTGGAAGAGGTAGGGTAATTTGTGTGTGATTTGAGACAAATAGACAATTTAATAGATGAACAAGAGCACACAACTTGATTTTAAATAGAAAGAAAAGAATAATAGAATAAGAGTGATATTCTTGAAAGTAAATTAATTTAAATATCTTGTTTTTAGATTCGATATTCATAAAAAATTATTGGTTCATAAATTATAAGTATATATAATATATCATATTAGAGTGTTTGTAGTATGTTTGAGAAATAAAATTTATATTAATAGGTACGTGGACTAATTTTTTTAAATTGATCCAATACTAGAATGCTATATATCATTGGAAAGCCCTCAAATACAGTATTTTAAAGGTGAAAATATTATGAAAATTAGACAATTCTATAAAAAAATATAACATTTTTAGTAGCAACTTTTCAATATGTGGATTTCTTGATAAAACTGTGATCAAAAAAAAAAAAAATTTCTTTATAAATTATTATAACTTTGGCAATTCTTATTTAAATATCTATAACTTAGTATCAAAAGATAGATGTAAAAATGGGCTATAATTTCAAACTAGTTTCTAGGTAAAGGGCGCACTGAGAGATCCAGAAGGGGTGCTAATCCGCCATCTACACCTCACAAAAATACAATATTTTTTTTTAAATAGAGTGTTTTCTTTATAAAATTAGTAATATTTATATACAAAAAGTTATTATTTATTTATTCCATATCACTAGCAAATATTATAGGTTTATCTTAAAGTTGGGTGTTGGGTTTTGCGGAAGATTTAACACACCCAATCAAAATTTCATTCTTTTAATTATTACAATCTTTACTAAAATGATTAAATCTATTTTAAGAAACAAAAAAATATATTTCAACACTATAACAAAGAGTAACTAGTGGTGCATAGATTGCTTTGATGGAAGAGGGCGTATACCCCCCCCCCCTTCCTCTGCCATGAACCTGAAAAAATTTTTTTTATGAAAATTTCACACAAAAATGTTAAAATGTTTTTTTAAAAAACAGAGAGAAAAAATATTTTAACACATTACAAAATGCATCAGAGTAACCATTTTGTCATGAAAAAAGACGGATTACACACTCCAACCTAAAAAAAAATACACAAAAACAACAAGCCTTTTGAAATAAAAAAAGGTAGTATAGTATGTATAAATTGCCTTTATGCACCCCCTTTCAATAAGGCAATTTATACACCTAGAGGTGTATAATTTGTCTTTATAAAAAGAGGAGCAAGCTATCCCCCTCCTCTGTCGGAACCAAATTAAAAAATTTTAATTACAATTTAACAAAGAAGTCTTTAAATGTTTTTTTAAAGAAAAAGAAATTCGAATAAAAAACTATTTTACCGCATTACAAGATGCATCTGACTATACATTATCATGTAAAGGAACAGATTAAGCACTCCAACCTGAGAAAAAAACACAAAAAAAGAACAAATTTTTTGAAATAAAAAATGTTATTATTTCTTGTCTAAGCTTCTAGTAAATAATTTAATTTTTAAATTACATTAACGAAACCAAATGAATAACTTTTAACAATAGACACCACATAAAGGTAACCCAGAGCCAACTATCAATTTGCAAGCCGCAAAATTTGCGGTACCTACTTGCAAGCCACAAAACTTACTGTACCTTATTTGCAAGCAACAAAACTTGCGACACTTATTTTGCAAGTCATAAAATTTGCCGTACCTATTTGCAAGCCACAAAACTTCCAATACCTATTTGTAAGCTACAAAACTTGCTGTACCTTATTTGCAAGCAACAAAACTTGTGGTACTTATTTACTAGTCAAAAAACTTGTTGTACTTGTTTTCAAGCCACAAAACTTGCAAAATCTATTTGCAAGCCATAAAACCTGTGGCAGTTATTTTGCTGGTTACAAAACTTGTTATACTGTGAGCATTTTTACATTAACTTCATATTCCAATTAAGAAAATTTAAACTTCCCCGATATAACAACAGCAACTAGCTGGAGTTTTTAATCTTTTGACAGTTTAATATCAGTTCCATCTTGTTTCCAATAAGAAATAGTGTAAATTCTGCCTTGTTATTTCTTGTTTACTTTTTTCAACTCTACCATCATAAATGACAAAATAAAAACTTAAACAGAAAATTAACAATGAAAATATAAAAAAAATCTAATTACAAACAACAAACTAACACTTGGAATATTGCTACAAAGTTAAAGTAGTAAACAATAAATTATTAATTATTAATTTTTTATTAATTTAAAATTTATAATTCAAAATTATTAATATAAATAATATTGATAGTATAAAAGGTAAAATTATTATTAAGTATTATTAGTTAATAACAATTTTATCTTTTATACTGTTAATATTGCTTTAACATTATTAAAACACTTTAAAAACATAAACTTAATGATTAAGTTTTTGTTTTTAAAGTATTTAAAAAAAAAGTTATAACTGTTATTGACTATTAACATTAATTTATTGTGTACTACTTTATTTTCGTATTTAATAATTAACATGTTTAGATAATGGAATATATAAATTGTATACTACTACTTTATCTTTTAATTATTGTTTACAATAGCCTATTAAACAGGCTATTGTGATCAATAATTAAATGTATTTATTTTAAAATGATAATAAGATGATGATAATATATTTTAAAAACACTAACAAGGCTTTTGTTAGTAAAGTAAATGAGTGTAAAAATAAATAAGTGTAACATCACATAAAGTATGTGATCTTTACACTTATTTATGTATGGTGTTTTTTATAAAGTTGTCCACTGATACTTTGATCAAAGTATTCTCAATTGTAACTCAACTGAGTTAACAATTAATTCAAAAGCAACAGTTTTACTAAAGTTTAAGTCTTAAACGTTAAGAATTTAAAAAAGATTTTTAAATTTATCAACACAATTTAGTTTTAAAAATAATTATTACTTATACTTTTATTTAAAAAAAATATCTTACTACTCGGTGTAATTAAGGCGATTTACAAAATATTCGAATACTTTTATTTGGAATTAGCATGATTTTGTCAGCATATTATGTCCAAACAAGATCTTTAAATGCTATAATTTTTTTTGCTTAAGGTTTTTATAATATTTAAAGAAACTTTTCTTTTTTATATATAATTTTCAAAATCATTTTACTACCCGTAATAGTGTATCTAAAGAACACTATTTTGGATGCTTTAAATCAATTCCGCTCATCGGCATTAATATGAATTTAGTTGAAATCTTTTGAAAAAGTTTTTTAATTTACCACTGATCCTAGTTCTAATCGGTTCTGACGTATATTAACTATATATAGTTGTCAAAACACAATATTTCTATCAATTTTCATAAAAAATACTGGAACTCCGACCAAGAAAGAGCTTATATTTATGGAAAATTGCCAATAAACGATCAGAACAGATCATATTATTTAACTATAATGTTCATTTCACCTCAAAAAATTGTTAATATAAAATCTTATTTAAATTTGGACGAGCGATTATAATTTTAAGATGATTTAAAAAAAAAAAAAAAGAATCATCGGTCTGCATTTTTTCGCTACAAACATTTATATTTTATGATACCGCAAAATTTATCATTTTAAGTTTTTTCGTCTTTTCATAATTCACAGACCAGACCATTTAACGGAAAAATGTCGCAGTCAACAAAATATCATACAGACGCTCTATTATTTTAAAAGTGCCTTAACTACACCGAGTAGTTGTTACAGAGTCCAACAAAACTTCATTAATTTTTTCCGAATAAACATTCTCGCAATAACAATTGTTTTGCGAATGGCCTCCCTAGCTGCCCCGGTAATTTGCTATAACCAGAAAAACAGAACCAAAAATGTTACACTTAGTAAACTGCCTGCTCCCTTTTTTTTTTGTTTAAATTTGGTATTTACATAGAAAATGCATGTAGAAAATTGTTTAAATAATAAATAGAGCGGGATCAACTATAAGAACATCGTCTAAATTTTCATGCAAAATTTGAAGCAAAATAACTCATAAAGAAGTTTAGTTACCATACAAAAAAGTTATATAGAAATCACGCTTAACTACTCTTCTTTTAAAAACAAATCTTTATTTGCATATTTTTCTAAAAAGAAATACCACAAAAGTACGTTTTACTAAGACTACCGAAAAAATGCAGTATGCGTAGTAGAACCCTTTGAAACCTATCTGCTCCCTTTTTTTTCCGTTGAAATTTGATATGTGCATAGAAATTGCATGCAGAAATTTTTTGAATATTAAATAGACCGGGATCAATATTCCTTCGACTACATATTTATGTGAGAACATCAACCTATTTTTCAGAATTCAAACAATCCATAAAAAAATTCAGGAACCATACATAAAAGTAATATAAAGATTAATCTTTCTTCTTTCAAAAAAGTATCTATCTGTATATACATTTCTAAAAAAAAACTTGACAAAAATACGTTTGCCTAATGCTACCTAAAAAAAAGTTAAGAAAACGAGCCACAAAATTTTAGTACAATCGGTTCCGGAAATCGTGATTTCCGCGTACCTAATATTATAAGAGATTTGCTTTTTACTAATACAAACTATTTGACTTTAGAAAAATATATTTCTGGTTTAATACAATTTTATTGATGTTATTCCATTTATGAAAAAATTGGGTGCTAAGTTTGAATACAACAAACAACATTTGGTCCAAATACTCCATTCATCACGAGTTTAATAAATAAGTTGCAGCATTAATTTTTACAAAACCAAAATTAAAAAAAAGTTGCTATATAAAAAATCTAAGATCCGCAGTAGTGCTTCCAATATTGGTAGTACCGGTACCGGAATACCGGTATAACCGGAAATTTTTAAGTACCGAAATACCGGTATTGGTTTGGCTCAATACCGGTATTCTTTCTTTTTTTTCTTTTTTTTTAAGGTGCCCCAAGAAGTCCTTACGGTCTTATCACAGAGCACCTCGGAAAAGCATTTAATGGGAAGTTCACGACTCCTTCCCAACCAATGTCGCAAAACTTGCCCATTAAAAAGTATTAAAAATATATGTAGAGGGCTTATGATATAGCAGGTGCTATCGCCCTCTTTACGTGAAACACTAAAATAAATGAAATACTTAAAACTTTCAACAACGCTTCCGGTAGGAAAAAGATAGCTAGATGAGAAAAGACGTGTTTAAATTGTCTAAAACAAGTATTCTACGTACTTTATACTTGATATCTAGTTGCCAGCTCATTTCCCACTAGGTTTGGTAGGAAATGAGCTAGCAACTAGCCAGCGAACAGCTAGCTAGTCGCTACCTGTGGGTAAAAGACGCGTTTAAGACGTATAAAATACGTAGAATACTTGTTTTAGACAATTTAAACACGTCTTTTGTCATTTAGCTACCTTTTTCTTACCGGAAGCGTTGTTTGATCGTGACTGGAAGTTTTAAGTATTTCATTTACTTTCGTGTTTTCATTAAATAAGGAAGCACCAATTTAAAATATTATCATTACGTCACTCGCTTTAATGTAGAACGCCTGTTTGAATTTTGCACTAACGTAAATATGAAAAGTTTCGGTAATGTAGAAAGTGGGGCGTTTAAGTAACTGTGATCAACAGTTGTGCATTAGGCATGGGATTCAACTAGGTTTTCAAGATGTTTTGTACAAAAATTGTCAACTTCTGTAAAAAAAATTTGAAAGTAATATGCAATAACAGAGAAAGTGACGAAGAAATACTGATGACACAAACAAAACCAATAATGATGAAGACTTTTCCGGCGGGTTTCAAGTTGTAATGAGTAAAGAGAATGACTCTATTGAACTGACTGATGATCTGCAGCCGTTAATCATAAAAGGTTATTATTTTTCCGTTCTCCGACAAAAAATGATCAAAATTCAAAAACGCACGTTAAAAAAATTTGATAAAGATATTCCACTAATATTTGGATCCAAATCTAGCTGGATTAGCTTGCACACAGTACTCGAACGTTTGTATAACTAAAAAAATGCATTCACGAGTCACTTTTTACCCTTGAGTCCAAAATTGAGGTAACTAATAATGATTTCGATGCAATATTAGCTGTTAACTTATGTCTTGCGCCAGTAAAACTGGCTGTGGAAACATTGTGCCAAAATCATGCAATTCTGTTGTGTGCCGATACAACATTTTCATGATAGATAACCTTGGAGAAACCGATTTAGCTGTAAAGTTATGTTGGTGCAAAAATTCAATGAGCAACGTACTCTTTTTCCAGCATACAACATTTTTTGCACAAGGGACATCAACGTTACAAGAATTTGGATCTAGCTCTATCTTTTGAGCACCATAGCAAATTAGCCATTGTAAATACCATAACTCGACTGAAAGATCGGCTCAATCAGAAAGGATATAGTCCTCTCCCTTTCACCAGCGTTTTTTCCGATAGTGATTCTGTGAACAACGCTGTAAACTTGTCAATAAAAAAAGCTTGACTTTGCAATTTTGAAAAATAAGAAATATAACAACAAGGGAAAATTGAATGTTTCGAATAATTCATCAAAAATTATATGTATTGAAATAGGAATTTTTGAAGAAGGAGGAAATCGTTGAATATATTTGCAAAATTCCTACCATTACTTGAAAACTAAGAAGCCAACAAAATTAGAGTATCTTTTGAAGATGATGTTCTGAACGCCCTATGTTTTTTACGGGCTCATTTTACTAAGCAGAAAAAAGCGAAAATTGAAAAAGTCAGTAGTTTTGATATAAAACAAATAAGCTGATTGAATCCATAAAGTTTTTACTATTAACTTGAGATTTTATTTAGATTATGATGAATTTAAAAATAAAGTTTAATACCGGTATTATACCGGTATTACCGGTATTGTAATTATTTAGTACCGATGGACCGGTATTGAAAAATGGTATCGGTATTGGAAGCACTAATCCGCAGCCATTTTAAAATATCTGAAATTTTTTATGAACTTTTTGAACATGCGCTCATAAACATAACGCTGTAGGTTTTTAAGATTTTGGGACCCTTATGACAGTTTAGGGGGGTGAGGGGTAGGCGGAAGGGGCAGAGTTTTTAGCCACACAAAAACTCCTTGATCCGTTGCTCGGCAGTTTATTCATTTTTATTAAATTCATTTATTATAAAGAAGTGCACAACTTTGGAGCACTTCAAACCAAATCGCTCTTATGCATTCTTGCACCTTACATTTATATTATTCTGCTACTACGTCGCCCATACAAAAGACTTACTTTTATGCTGTTTAGATTTATGCAGATTTGCAGATATGAATATTGCATTTATTAAAGGCAAATTCTATAAAATTCTTGAAGTATACAACTCTTTCTGGTTTGTATTTTAGTCTTATGGATCAAATGGATTAGACTATTTGATTACATAAAATCATGAACACAAGATCTATCAGAGGGTGGGGAGGATTTTCAGAAAAGGAAATTCAGTGGCTTTAATTTTTCTGAATTCTTTAATTTTTGTTTAGGTATACCTGCAGGTATCTATTGATATATTTATACATATATACATATATATATATATATATATATATATATATATATATATATATATATATATATATATATATATATATATATATATATATATATATATATATATATATATATATATGTATATCAATATATATATATATATATATATATATATATATATATATATATGTATATCAATATATATATATATCAATATATATATATATATATATATATATATATATATCAATATAATATATATATATATATATATATATATATATATATATGTATATCAATATATATATATATATATATGTATATCAATATATATATATATATATATATATATATGTATATCAATATATATATATATATATATATATATATATATATATATATATATATATATATATATATATATATATATATATATTTATATATTTATATATATATATATACAAACATTGTTTGTATATAATATGTATACATATATAAAAATATATACATATTATATACAAACAAAATGTTACTATATTATAAAATTAGGAACAATGTTTTTTATTGAAATATCTTTAAATAAGAATGGAAATCTAAAATACGAATCAAGTTCTTAAAATAAGAATCAAATTCTAAAAATAAGAATCAGGTTCTTAAAATAAGAATCAAATTCTAAAAATAAGAATCAGGTTCTTAAAATAAGAATCAAGTTCTTAAAATAAGAACAAAAGTTCTTAAAATAAGAACAAAAGTTCTTAACCTAGAATCTTGGATTTTGCTGTGCAAATAATTATTTTTAAAAAAGTAAAAAATCTTTCCATCTCATTAAATTTTGTGAGGAATCTAAGTAAATACCCAAATTTAAAAATAAAAAATTATGTCATTTTCATTACATTACGATTTGAATCAGTTTTGAGTGTACTTGTTATTATTAAAGATATCTTTTTACAAATTATTCCATTGATTCCAGATATGTTATTATGTCTGTCATACCCTATATGAGTAAGCAATCTCAAACTTGTATACATAGTTTTAAAAGGTTCCAAAGTGACAGATGTAATAATTAAAACGCAATGAAAGTTTCATCAACCTATCTAACGCTTAAGATCTATGTAGAGATTTCTTAAGATCGTGATTTTAGGGTATACAAAGTCTCAAAAGCAATTAAATTATCAGGCTCTTTTAAATTGCCATTACGATATTGCCTACACCTATTGATTCTAATATGTGCTTCTAACAAGTTTTACTTGGATAAATTACGTATGATAAGGTTTTTGAAAAAATAGCCACTACTTTCTAAAAATTTTAAACTTCCGCAAAATAGTTTTAGCCCCATCCGGGAAAACCTGAGACTGATTGGAAAATCTATGAATGAAAAAATGACAGATATTAAAATTTATTTTTTTAAATTGTGTACCTTCGTAAAAACATCATAGTTAAAAAAAAAATATTTCAACAATTTCGTTGAAATGAAAAAAAAAATGTTTTTTTAAGTATAATTTATAATAATTAGTTTTAAAATATATATATATATATATATATTGATATATATATTGATATATATATTGATATATATATATTGATATATATATATATATATATATATATATATATATATATATATATATATATATATATATATATATATATATATATATATATATATATTTGGAATAAATCATCTAAATGAATATGTTAAATTGCCGCAAAGTTATATTTTATAACACGTAACTCAGTTGCGCGATCTGATCTGTTATATTGTAAACTTTAACGGTTTGTCACAGTAAAAGTTTACAAAATCTATATGCAACATATAAAAGGAGCTAATAATTTTGTTACAAAAAAAATGAAAATGACTTTCAGACCCAAAAAGTGAAGCAAAAGGGACACAGATTTAACAAGAAATAAAAGATCTAACAAGAAGATTGTAGCTATCATAAGAGAAATAGTTTTAAACAAATTTATTTGATGTAGTAGTAGTAGTAGTAGTAGTAGAAAAATTGCTGAAACAGGTTTCCCTGTATAACCTACAGGTTTTGGTAGTAAGATATATAGTATGAAGCACAATAAGATATATAGTATGAAGTATAAATTTGTACTTTATTGTTTTTCCTTTTTTTTTTTTTTTTAGTTTTAATCTCATTACTTATGTGGATTATTTGAAATTTCTGCATAAAGCTTAGCCTTGAAACTGATAGCTGATGAAGCGCATACTATTCGATTAGTAAAAAACTGGTGCCTTTGCTCGCAATTTTGAACATATTTTCTAGTCATTTTTAGATAATGTCCTCTAGTTTTTATTTTATTTGACTTCCCAACACGAAGGACATGGGGTTCACTCCATGAGACAATGTCTATATTGTTAATAATTTTATAGGCCTGTATCAGATCTCCCCGAATACAACGGGTTTCTAAAGACGTTAAGTTTAGTATATTCAGACGATCTTTGTATGACATATGCATATGACGGTACAAAGGTATTAAACGGGTAGCTCTTCTTTGTACTTTCTCGATTTTGTCAATATCTATTCTTGATGATGGATTGCTGGCTGCTACCGCAAATTCCAGATGAGGTCGTACAAAGGTTGTATATAAAATTTTAAATAGTTGGGAAGTCATGTGACTGAAAGTACGATACAACATGCCTAATACACGGTGAGCTTTATTGGTTGAAAAAGTTGAATTGTTATGCCATTTTAAGTCTGGCGTAATCATGATGCCTAAATCACGTTCGACTAAAGTCGATGCTAGTTCAACACTCTTATTGACATTAGCTGGCATTAAATAGACATAAAAGTTTTTTTTTTTACATATGTGCATGATTTTACATTTATTGAGATTAAGTTTCATTTTCCAGGTTTTACACCAATTGGCTATGTTGTAGATATCAGTTTGAAGCATTTGTGAAGCTAATGGGTGGTCTAAACGGGCCAGCAAATTAGTGTCATCAGCTTACATTTTACATGGATGGTTAACAATATCGGATATATCGTTCTTAAAAATGATAAAAAGTATTGGTCCTAATGCAGATCCTTGAGGGATGTCACTAAATACCTCAAGCCACAAGGAAACATAATCGCCCATAACGATTTGTTGAAAACGCTGGTGTAAAAACAATTCTATCCAATTCAGAAGATTTCCAGTAAATTATATGCCTCAAGTTTGTAAATTAGTTTCTTGTGGGGAACCATATCGAATGCTTTACTGAAATCTATAAAAGCTACGTCCATAGATATCTTGTCAGATAATGCTTTTGACATCATGTCAGTCGAATCCAACAAATTAGTCACACAAGCTTTTTTATTGACAAAACCATGTTGATTTTTTGAAATAAGGCTATGTTCGACTAAACGATTAACCATAGTGTCACGTAATATTTTCTCCATCACTTTACATACAACTAATGTTAAGGATATAGCCGATAATTGCCTGGGTCGAGTCTACTACGTTTTTAAACAGTGGTGTTACATTAGCTTTTTTCCATACTTCAGGACAAAGTGGGCATCTAGCGACTTCTGAAAAAATGCGCATAAAAGTATTGAGAAGCTGTCAGAAAAGTTATTCAGTACATATGCGCTTACACCATTCAAACCAACAATTTTGTCAACTGATAATCAACCAGATCTTGCGTTATTTGCGAGTATTTGCAGATGACTTTAGTTCGTTTTATAAAATATGGCAGTTCATCGTCTTCATTTTTGTTGAAAACACTTTGAAAGTGATTGTTCAGTCGATTTGCAATTTCTATTGGATTTGTGATAGTGTTGCCATTAATTCCTTTTAAGGCTGTTATTGTAGTTCTAACATTTTGTTTGCTATTTACATACTTAAACAGGATCTTTGGGTTGTACTTCGATTTTATCGCCAAACCAAGTTCAAACTCACAACGAGCTTTATATATGAGCTTCTTTCATTGAATATTACACGCTTTGTATTCGTTAACTAGTTTAAGATTTTTATATCCATTCGCTCTACATTGAAAATTTTTAGCTTTTATTTTACTTTTGATATCATCCATTCATCCATTCGCTTCTACGACGAATCTATTTTGAGTAAGTCACTGGGACATAAGTTTTGCATGCAGTCTCATAGTGGTTCAGGAAAATCTTATAACAGTCATCAGTACTGCGTCCATTGAATTCCATCTGCCAGTTGATATTGTTAAAATATTCGGATATCTTTATAAAGTTACTTTTATGATAAATGCGTTTTTCAATGTGTTTTCCTACAACTGCAGCGCTTTTAACAACGTAATCCCATTCAAGGACGTGATGAGATTTCTTCAGAGACGTTAAAGGTGCATTATGAATAATATCAAGGACCCGATTTTCATTTTCGGCTATTATTAGATCATCAGTGTTGTTCGATGTGATTTCATCAAGTTGAAAAGTGGGCTTAGTAACAAATTGTATCAAAAACGACTTGGTGAGGATGTCAATAAAATTACTTGAAAGAGTATCTGTGTTGCTGATAGTTGGGATACTGCTCGAATTCAAGTTAATCCTTGGCAAATTAAAGTCTCCACAAATCAACAAGCCGCTGTATATATTAGACAGAAGTTCATTCGCTTTAATAATGGACGCTTCGATATTCTCGAGTGGATCTAGCATGTGTGGCTTGTATATGCAACCCAGAAGGATGTGTTCAGAGCCGTACAATGTTTCGCACCAAATTTGTTCTGGAGAATCTAATAAAACAATTTCGCTTACTTTATTAGGTTTTAATGAAGTGTCGACATAAATAGCCCCCCCACCTCCTCTACTGGAAACGCGATCTTTTCTCAATAACATGTAGTTTTCAATGTTAGTTATCGATGGTGTTAGTAGCGGTACCATAACTGTTAACAAAGACTCCACTGCTCAAATACTTGCTGAAGAAGCAAGTCCTCTTGATAGATTTGATTTAAACAGTGTTCGAAAAGCTGCTGAAGATGCACGTTCTGCCTTAAGTGTTGCCAACACAGAAACTCTCAAAGCGGAGGCTCAAATTCAGGTGGATACCTATGATGCTTTACTTTTTGCACTTGATGGAAAATAAGCTATTTAAAACAGGTTGTTATGGGGTGCAATAATTTAATTTAGAAATGATTCATGCCACCAAGTTTCTGTAACAAAAGTTATTTTAGGGTTGTATGTCTCAGTTGATGCTAGAAACTCTGGCATTTTATTGTTAAGGGATGTAGCATTGGTATAATAGCATGGTATTTTATGGAAAGCTTACTGTTGTAGTAGAATAATAATTGAAAATGACTTACGCTCTAAAGAAATTTCATTTATATTTAAATTGTCATTATATGGTTTTAAATTACTTAGTATCAAAAATGATGTATTAAAATTGATGATAAAAATGATACACGGTTCTAGATCACAAAAAAAATAAATATCTGGCAGGGTCTAATGAGAGATACAACGTCTTTTTAGAATAGAGGATTCATATTAAGTGTGCAAAAGCATTTTATCTACTAATAAAACAAGAAGTAGATTATTCTATAAGCTACTGTTTTGATTTGTAACAAATCCAATATCTGCCAAAAACACCCGTGAGGAGGCACACTGTTAAATTTAGACACTAGATAATCGGTCTCGAGTCTCGATTTCTTGTCTGGTATTGGTGCGATATCATACAGTATCGGTATAGAAATCACGCGATACTGGTATTGAAAGTATCGTTAATGTTGGTATCGTTTGGTCTCGATGCGATACTTTACAGTAACGACTTCGAGATCACTCGATACTGGTATCGAAAGTATCGTTAATGTTGGTATCGTTTGGTCTCGATGCGATAACGTACAGTATCGATATCGAGATCACGCGATACTGGTATTGAAAGAATCGTTTATGTTGGTATCGTTTGGTCTCGGTAGGGTACATTACGGTATTGATATTGATACTAGTATCAAAAGTTATCGGTTATGTTGGCATTGTTTGGTACCGATAGTCAATTGGTATTGCAACTCGGGTCATGATTAGAGCTTCCATGTTATTTTTATAAACAATTAGTAATTTGAAATAATAAATTCGTATAATTAATGAGATACATAATGGCTCATTTATTATAAAAATTTTTCTGAGCTAGTTGTATGACATCATGTTTATCATTATATTTCTCATCTGGTATCTTTGTTTTAATTTAAATAATTGTGTGGTACCACTATTGTATTTTAATTTCTCATCTGTTATCCTTATTACAATTTTTTCTACCATGATTAAAAGGAAAGAAAATATTTTTTTCACATTTATTTCTATATCAAACTTTTAAAAATAATTAAATTATGTTCAACAGTGTGTAAAGAGCGAACAAAAAGTTAAGGGAGGGTGGGTGGTATACGGGGTAACTACTATATTTCCCCTACCTAAGAAATGTCAAACTTCAAAATATTCTTGATGAAATTTAAAAAATAAGTAAAAATACAAAACACTTATGTAACCATTCAATATATTTATTATTACTGAATATCTTATAACCTTTCTAAAATCATTTTAAATATCAAATGAAACAGTTATTTTATTTTAAAAAAACGCGAACCTTATTTTTTTATTTTTATTTTTTTGGTCCGACTACTCCCCTTGAACAATAACCTGGATCAGCCCCTGCAATGTGTAGTTTCCCATATTGTTATTCCAACTCTACCGAATTTTTATTCCGTTCAAGCAAAAATTTTCTGTGCGGAATTAATCTCCAAAAGGAATAGTTTTGCAATCATAAAAGTTTTTGATTTTCTCCAAAGAAAATTGCTTGTGATGCAATGGTTAATGATTATTCTAAACGAGTATTAGAAATGGTTTTTCAAAGTTTTGTAACTATCATGAAAGAGAGCTTTTTATATTATTCTCCAAAGGAAATTGCTTGTGATGCAATCGTTAATTATTTTTCTCAACGCTTATTAGAAATGATTGTTCAAAGGAATTGATTTCGTAACAGTTATTACAGTTATTTTAGTTTAATTAACTGTGTGATATCGCTTTCATATTTTAATTTCTCTTTTGGTAACGTTACTTTATTAAATCTGTCGTGGTATCGTAATTCTCGCCTGGTCTTTGTTCTGTGTTCAACATTCAATAACTAAACTTTAGTTTTAAACAATTAAACATAAGTATACTTTAGTTATTAAAGAAAACTAATCTTCACTTGTTATGCCTATAACAACATCTTAATATGGAATTATTTCAAGAAAAATATCGGTAAGCACTACTTACTAAGTATTTTTTATACTTTATCTCAAAAGGTAATTACCGAGAAATAATTCTAACGCAAAGCAAAGTTATTATTGAATATAATACCGAGCGGATAAAGTTATGGCAAATAAACATGGAGTTTCTAATAAACTTTTTTTATTTTTATTTTTTTTACTAAAAACCCAGTTTTTTTTACGCTTTTACGTTATAACTATTATTGTTTATTAGAATTAAAAAAAAAATTAATTTAATTGGTGGAGCAATAATTCATAAACCGCAGAGCACAATGTGCTAAATTGATTGCCAGGTTGTATGTCGGCCCACTCTGAATTTTTTTTGTTTCAAATAAAGATACCTACTAACTAATTGTTAAGAAAATTAAATTCACGCTTATCAAAGGATCTTTTTTTGGTAATAATATTTTTGAAATTATTTAACTCCTTTGACATTTTTTAGAGGTAAATTTTACAGTAAATGCCCCCAAAAATTAATTTTGCCTCAGGCCCCAAGTGAGTTCGAAGCGTCTCGCTTCTGTTGTTTTTAATAAAAATAAAACAAAATTATAATAAAAAAATAAAACCATTTTATTTGTTATTAACCTCTATTTTACATTTTCAGGAGAACCTTGTGTAAAACTTGTGGAAATAAGCTTGCAACAAACTTGTGGAAATAAGCTTGCAACAAACCAGGCAAATACTGGCTTGCAAAAGCATATTCAAACAAAACATAGGAAGTTATTCATCGAACTTCAAAAAAAAGAAGACGAGCGGAGATCACAAAAAGATGAAGAACTAAACGTAATCGAGGCAGGTGCATTTAGATTCGCAAAAGATGTAGCCTTTCAAACTCTCACTCTCCCAAAGAAGGCGGTTAGAAAAAAGTAGCCACTTCAAGATCGGCGTCAATTATTAGTTGATTATGATATCATTACTTTGATTGCTACTAAGTGTTTGCCGTTCAGTTTTGCTAATTTTGAAAATTTTAAGAGATTTATGAACAAAATATTACCAAATGCCATAATTAAACATTCTACAAGTTTCTCAAAAAATAAAACTCCCTCGGCTTTACCATACACTGAAATTAGTAATGCATGAAGTTATGGAAAAAGAGCTCATAGATCTTGATCAGGTTGGTATAACCACCGACCACTGGACATCAAGGGCAAATAATACATGTCCGTGACATTACGTTATAACTCGCCAGACTTTGACCTAAAGAATTTTACATTAGAAGTGTGCCTATTCAAAGAGCGACACACTGGTATCAACATTACAAAAGCACTTAATAACACACTCTCATGCCCTAAATTATTTTAAAAAATACCCAATAAGCTGTATGTTATTGATCAGGCATCAAATATGGTATGTGCTCTAAACAAACCTTCTAATTTAGTCTTTAATGACTAAATTAGAAGGTTCTGTTACATACAGTGATCACAAACTCAACACTTCAAAGAACAGTTGAGGGTACCCCGGATTTTTAATATGCTTTTTTTAAAGCCAGCTCACTTACTAGCAGTCTTCATAAATCGACAGCCTTAAGTGCTTCTTTGAAAGATGCTTGTTCAAGGTTAGATGTGAGTTACCTCAAAATAGCTTCCACAGTAACCTTGAGATGGGACAGCCATTAAAATATGCTGTACGCCATGCTTCGTCTGAAGGTTCTTTTCTCTTCCAAAAACTTCCAACACTAATTAGTGGTTGCTTGCAGCCTTGTTGGAAGCGAAAATGTTAAAAAAAAAAAAAAGGTTCCACTCATATACTTACGCGATACAAAAGGTGATGATTGGAAGAAAACTGTACCTACAGATGAACAGTTCCTACTCTTTGAAGCTATTGTTCCAGTGCTTAAATGTGTTAAAAAGTTATCAGTTTTTTTATCTTCTGACACAGAGATCCGAATTGACATGTCACTGTGGAAAGTAACAGCACTCATCAACTTTATCGAGAAAGAAAGAAATAATTATGTTACTTATGGAAACAACAAATTAGTAGAAAATTTCTTAGAGGACTTATTATTAGAACTAAATAAGAGATTCCCAGACAAAGGCTGTAAGTTGCCCGCATTTGCACCATTATAATTAGCACAGCACATCATCATTTTACCATTATAATTAGCACAGCACATCATCTATAGAGCATGAGCTAGCATAACTCTGCTTACGGTATGAGCTAGCCAACTGTTCATGGGCTTACGGATAACGCCCGCTTCCGTCTATATCTACAGCAACGAAATCCTCTTTTTTTCGTAAAAAATAGTTTATTATTAATTATAATAATAGAATTTAAAATTTAAATTATTTTTTTCATGTGCATTTTTATTCCGAATACTAAAGTTTCAATCTCCAATACAAAAACTAAGCAGATTTCACACTGTCAGTCATTAAATTTATTTCTATTTATTGTAAAAAAAAAAATAATCAACGAACCAATCAAGCTTGGTACTCGAGTCAATTTTCCCCTTTTGCCCCTCCCTCTCGAAGGCCTTGCGTACTATTATGTATTAAATGCAAACTCAAAAAACATGCTCTACAGAAATTCATATGCGTTTTCAAACTAGTAGGCATTCTTGTCAGCAGTCAGAGAACTTAGAAGGGCGGGAAAATGTTGCAACATAAGCCTTCTATTATTGTGTAAAAAAAAATGCACATATATTTGTATAGAAATGGTGCAACAGTATACAAAAGAATAAGAGTGGGAAATCGAAGACACTAAAAATTTTAAAAATTTTACAAGAATGCAAGAAACGTAGGCAATATAAAGAAGATATTTTTCAAATGTGATAAGAAAGTTAAATTCTTCTTGGGGCACCTAAAACAAAAAAATAAAAAAAGATACAGCAAGGTTAATGGTTATAATCATAAATGCTTTATTTTCTCAGTTCCATATTTATATGACATACCGCATTTTCACCATACATGCATCAGTTGATATCAAGAATCAGTAAAAATGTTAAATGATTTAATCTTTACTTGTAAATTTATGTAAAATAAATATATATTTAAATAAATTAGGTTGACAAAATATATTTTGAATAAATGAAAATTAATTTTAAATCATTAATGATTTAAAATTTTTTGTTTTTTTAAAGATAAATAATTAGCTATTTTTAAAAAAACAAAAAAGTTTAACTCAAAAATTGAGAATTATATTAGAGTTATATAGAAAATATTTTTATTTTTTACGTTTAAAACATTTAAAGAATATATTTAGTTTTAAAATATAAAGTTTGTAGTTTGATTCTTGAAAACGTAGACGTTCCTTAAACAGTTGGAAAGTAAACAAAAACTTAAATAAAACAATTAAAAAGTAAACATTTCAAGTAACGATACCGCAACTTTCAAAATCGGAACCGTAATATCAGCGCAACATAAAACTAAATTTTTGATTTTTTTATACAGAACAATTCCAATAACCTTTAGTAATCCAACGTATGTTTAACAATTCCAATAACCTTTTGTAATCCAACGGATGTTGTAACTTACGCTGCAACCCATACTCTCTCGAATAAGTAACGTCGTGCAAGTTGGTATCAGAATTAAAGACTGGTAAAACTTTCTACAAATCCACTGATGAATGAAATCATAAGTGGATTTGCATAAAGTTTTTCCTTCTTCTCTAATAAACATTTTATACAGTAAAGTTTACTAAATATAAATAAACAAATGTCATTTTTAATAGAGATAAATATTAAAATAAATATGATATTGAATTAACAATTATCAAAATAAAAACCTTGAATTTACAGTCGACAAAAATAAAAAACATGAGAACATCCAACACAAAACCAAGTAATGAGCGTTGTTCATAAATTATTTATGTATAATATATTCAATATTTTATAAATTTATAAAGAAAACTCCGATTGTAAATTCGAAAAATTCGAAAAATTCGAAAAATGGGTTTTGCAAAATTTTCAATAAAACACTTTGCGTCATACTTTAAAACATTTTTTCGGCATGTGTCACAAAAGTATCTCTTTAATTTTTAATTTCTTCCTTACGTTGCTTTTTCATAGATTTGTTTACGACAATACCGTAAGCAGAGTTATAATAAATTTATTTGAATTGAGTATAAATTGTTACGTAAGGTATATTTATAAACTTTATATTAAGGTATATTTATAAATATTTATAAATTTGTAAATCATTTTCCAGCAACAAATTTTTTAGACTTTTTTTTGGTTAAAAATCTATTACTTCATTTTTTCAAATACAATCTATTTACATCAAGAGGAAAGAGGGGTAAGTTTAAATCGAAATAATTTTTGAGGCTTTCATAAAATTTATTAGAGCCTCAAATTTTATAATAGCACTAAATTTTCGAAAAAATTCAATAAAATTTTTCATAAATTTAAGTTTTTAAAAATTATCTTATATATAATTACCCAGGTCACTGATTTCCTAATTCCCTGTCTCTATCGTCCATTTAAACCTTTTAATACCAGTTTAGCCATAATTACAAAACCACTAAACACTGGGTTATCCATAAATATAAATTAAGTTGCGGAAATATAAACTAAAACAAAAAAATCAAAATAAAAAAATTTAAATAAGAAAATATAAAATTAAAATAAGAAATTAAAAAAAAAAACTCTGTTATTGTAAATTAAAATGTAAATTTAAGGATTTTTTTTTAATTTCTTGTTCTAACTTAAATTTCCGCATATTTTGATTAACTATTCCGCATAACTTAATTCATATTTCCGCATAATATATATATATATATATATATATATATATATATATATATATATATATATATATATATATATATATATATATATATATATATATATATATATATATATATATATATATATATATATATATATATATATATATATATATATATATATATATATATATATATATATATATATATATATATATATATATATATATATATATATATATATATTATGGAACAGCAAGACTGTCTCATTAAATTTTTTTCTTTATTAAGTTTTAGACCATAATTATTTATTCAGATCATCCGCAGCTTATTAGAACTAATTGCCTGAGCACATTAAAATCATAAGTATCTCTATTATGGCATATGCGCATCAAGTTTTTCCCGGTGTTTTAATGTGTGTTTATAAATTTTAAGTCTTTTTAAAAATTCTCTTCTTTTCGTTTGTTATCGTTTGTAATATCTATTGAACTTCGAAAATATATCTTATGTATATAATATCTATAGAACTTCGAAAATATATCTATATAACATATAAAATATATTTATATAACATCAATAGAACTTTGAAAATGCTGTATTTGCATTAAAAAAATTTGAAAAGAAAATAAAAAGCTGCCATTAGTGTGATTTATTCAGTATTTATTCATTGGTATGATTTATCAGTGAGCTATTATGTGAGCTAATATATGTATTATATATGTATATATATATATATATATATATATATATATATATATATATATATATATATATATATATATATATATATATATATATATATATATATATATATCAAGCAATATATAAAATTAATGAAAATTGGTTCACAATTGAAGACGTTCAAAATCGTCTAAGTAATCTTGAAGAGACTAAATCAATTGGTGTAGATGGAATTCACCCACGTGTATTACGTAACTGTGCAGCAGTATTTGCAATACCACTCAACTCTATTTTTAGGCAATCTTTATTGTCTGGCTCTGTACCTGAATATTGGAAAAATCAAACATTACTCCCATCTTTAAGAAAGGGAGCAAGCTTACGGCCTACAATTATCGACCGGTCTCCCTCACCTCAATACCGTGCAAAGTAATGGAAAACATAATTCACAAATATATTATGGCGCACTGTGTGGAAAACAATCTAATCTCCAAGCATCAGCATGGTTTTATTCGGAAAAAAAGGTTTGTCTGACTAACCAAATCGAAGCTCGCGACATACTTACCGAGGATATGCATCAAGGTTACAGTGCTGATATTATCTACACAGATTTCGCTAAGGCATTCGATAAAGTCCCGCACAAACGTCTTTTACATAAACTGAAAGCATACGGCATTCACAAAAAGCTGCTACTCTGGATTAAAATGTGGCTAAAAGATCGTAAGCTACGTGTTGTCTTGGGAGAACACGTTTCTGAGTGGAAGAACAGCCAATCGCATGTTAGGAAAGCTAAAAAAATGCTTTCTGCAGTATAAAATTAACCTTGTGGCGCACACTCTATATATTTTATATCAGGCCACATCTAAAATTCGCCATTCAAGCCTGGTCCCCGTATCTCGAAACAGACATTAAGTTACTTGAGGATGTTCAAGACCGCGTCACTAAGACAATATCATCTATAAGCCATTTTGATAAAATAAAGCGTCTGCAGGTACTCAAACTAACCTTCATCAAAGAACGTCGATTGCGTGGTGATTTAATTAAACAATTTAAAATTTTCAACAACTATAACGAAGTTCATTTGCGGTCCCACAGCACCAACTAATTGGGCGTGAGGTGTACAACCTTATATATATGAGTTTGAGTTTGAAATATATATATATATATATATATATATATATATATATATATATATATATATATATATATATATATATATATATATATATATATATATATATAAATTTTTTTGGCTTTACTTTACTTCTCAAAAAAAAAAAAAAAAAAAAAAAATTATATACTTATATTGTGGCTAAAATAGGTCCAACAGACGCCCCTGAATATACTAGCTTTGAAATAGAAATGATCGACTTAAAAGTAAGATTTTTTGATGTCTTTGTGGTAAGTAATCGGTAATTTTATGATGTCTTTGTTGTAAATAAACAGTAATAAATAAACAGTAATAAAAAATAAATTTTTTCAAAAAAAAACTAAGAAACGTTTAGGCTATTTATTTTATTTTCAACAAATAAATAAGTGAATAAAAAACAATTACAGTGTATATTTCATTATTGCAAATATATAAAATATGCTTTTTCTTAAATTTTAAAAAAAGATATATATTTCTTAAATTTCAAACAAACAAAAAAATGCTGTGTTCATAATACAAATTAGACCAAAGTTATATTAAAATACTATATTACAGGCGATATCTGGCATGAAAAACGTCATATTGCTATATTATCGATTGGAACAATACCAAATAATGTTATTTAATTGAGGTTAAAGTGTCGCATAAAACATACTTTTTCTTTCTTTCCCAAAAATCTTCCTTAAAAATCTTTTTCAAAATTTCTAACTGCTTAAGAATGATCAAAATGCTTTTCGAGTGATTGTATTTTTTTGTCAAGACATCGTAGCTTTGAATATACGGTTCCTTAGTTCCATTGAGTACTTCGCAGTTACATTCAGAAAATATCTAAATTAAAAACATATGTTACTTAAAATTTTGTCTCTTCACCATATATAAACATATGGAGCGGACTACATATTCAGCTTTTGGCGTAACTAAAAATACTGGTAGTTCTTTTACTTTTGTAAGTTAATATAAACATAAAACTGCTGAAAATTTTGTTAACAAATTTTAAACACTTTGTTATTTATTAATATTTACAAACCTCCACAATACTTTTAATTCGCATGTAAAGCGATTTTACGCTGTTGCATAATTGTAACATCGTCACCATAAAATTTTGACCAGATTCAATATTTGCTTCATGTTTCATTGCAATATATAACTCTCCAAGAATCTTATCTAATAAGTTTTCATACAGTCGAAGAGCGGAAAAATCCTAAAAAGTAGTGTTTCTGCTATTTAGTTTTTTTTAACTTTTTATGGTTCAAATAAATATAAAGTTAGGGTTTATAAATATTAAGGTTTTAGAAATACCTCAATAAGAAAAACTTTTTAATAAACCTTTTCAGGTATAATAATTCTTAAAAATAATTAAATCTTAATAAAACAGATTATTTGTAAAACATTATAGTTAAAGGTGGAACGTGGCTAGTTGAGAATATAGACAAGTTAGATATCTTGAAAAACAAGCATTGCATGTCAAAACATCTAATGAAGAAAATTAAAGAATTAGAATGGTAACACGATGTGCGACAACAACAAAAAAAAGGTTATCAAATAGCAGTCGAGTAAGATGTAAGGATACTTTTTCTGTTTTGGACCGAAAATAGTTGAGGTAAGCTTATAAAAAAAACAAAAAAACTGAACAGTCAAACGCAAAGAAACAACTTTGATAAGAAAAATTCTTGCGGTAGGGGAACCTGTTGTACCTAGGACAATTTTTTAGATATACTTTTTTTATTGTGATTTTGCATAATTGACCTTTTAAAATACTTGCATATTTTAAAAAGTCAATTATTTGGGTACTCACCACCAAAATATCAGTAATGTATATTTTTTACTTAGTACACAAATTTTAAAAATAAGAAAAATGCTAAATAAAGCCACGGTACAACATACCCTATGTATCTTGTCCAGTACTAGGGTGTACCTAAGATATATTGAGAATTTTAGCAAATTTTTTTAAATGCAACCGTTTTATTCGGTCTATTACATTATTTAACAAAACGACTTAAAAATTCAGAACAAAATCAAAATAACTTTTAATTTTTTTTTGCTAAACAAATTCTTTAAACAAAAACAACAAACTCTTAATTATTATTTTGTCACATCATAAACTTTAAAATTAGTAGGTACATAGGCCTAGGTAGGTACATTTGAACATTTCACATATATATATATATATATATATATATATATATATATATATATATATATATATATATATATATATATATACATATATATATATATATATATATATATATATATATATATATATATATATATATATATATATATATATATATATATATATATATATAAATATATATATATATAAATATATATATATATATATATATATATATATATATATATATATATATATATATATATATATATATACATACTACTCAGCTGCTAAATTTACCTACACCCTGTATTTGGGGCAGGTTGAGCAGCATGGTAAACATAAGGAAATCTTAGATTTATTAACATTTTCTTATCCAGCTCTGTTCAGCTCTGATCATGTATATTTCATGCATTTAAATATAAATTATAAAGTTTTCTATTGGCACCTGTAATAATGGATCAAAAGTTCTTACCGAAGTTAGCAATTTAGCATTTGGACCTTTAATCAAGCCTTCTGTAGTGTGGTAAGAACAAGCAGAATCATTCAAGGTCAAGTCGTGTTTAGTTAGCCGTAATACCTAAAAAAACTTACGAAAAGTTTTAATAAGAAATATAAAGAAATGTATTCTGAAATTTTATAAAACTTACCAGTAAGCATTTTAGACGATGAACAGCCACAAAATGATATCTATCCATAATCAAATCTTCTGTTAAACTATGAAATTTCCTTAAAGCCTCCGTGCACGATTTTTTTTCGCATTTTGGAATAATTTTGGAATTCAGTGGGTTTGTAGAAAGCATATCTTTACTTTGATCCAGCATTTTAGATTTTGCATTCACAAGTATTATAACCAATGTTGCTAAAAATTATTTTATATATATATATATATATGTATATATATATATATATATATATATATATATATATATATATACATACATGTGTATATATATATATATATATATATATATATATATATATATATATACATATATATATATATATATATATATATATATATATATATATATATATATATATATATATATATATATATATATATACATATATATATATATATATATATATATATATATATATATATATACATATATATATATATATGTATATATATATATATATATATATATATATATATATATATATATATGTATATATATATATATATATTTATATACATATATATATATATATATATATATATATATATATATATATATATATATATATATATATATATATTCATATATATATATATATATATATATATATATATATATATATATATATATATATATATATATATATATATATATATATATATAATAAAACTATATTTTTCAATTTCATTACTCATCAGATATGTATCTTTATATCAATTTACCTAAAAGAAGCATTGCTTTTGCAGACTGCAACCAGCGATAAGTTTTTCAATATTTTTCATTTCTTTTCGTGTTTTTTTTTTTTTTTAAAAATTTCACAGGTAACTAGGAAACTACAATCATTCACACTGAAAAACTGATAACAAACGAATTTTTAATGCGTAGTTTTCCATAGTGTTGTTGAAACTAGATATTCTAAGAAATGCTTTTTCATTATTTATGTTGGTTTGTTTCATAGAATTTCCTAAAAACTGAACAAGTTTTAATTATTTATAGTATTTGATATTCGTATTTAATTGTATTTAATAATAAAATGCTATGCAAGCCTATTTAATAACATTTCTATTTTATTACTAATGTCAAATGAGGATTTGTTACAAAGAGTTACATTAATTTATCTTGGGGGTCGTCCGTAAATTACGTCACGCAAATTTTGACCAAATTCCCACAAAATTGTAATACTTAAGAATCAAGTTTTGTATGAGTTGTCACAAAACCACCAACCCCCCCCCCCCCCTCCTATAGCGTGACGTAATTTATGGACGAGCCATTGGAAATAAGAAGAACCCAAATAACTTCCCACCAACCTTTCTGGTGGGAAGAAAGTAATTTAACCATAATTTTTTGAAAATTTAAATTAAGATTTAAAATTTTCACAGAATTTAAATTTCATGAAAAGTCCTTTGAAAGTTGTGAAAACTGTGGTTACGGCTCTGGTAAGCGACAGCCGTGTCTTTTAATGCAGAAAACCGGCACATGGGACAAATTACCTATTATAGTTCTGTCGCTTTTAACTACTTTTTTCTATTATTTATACTAATTAATTTTAATACATTTCCCTGAAAAAGTTGCAATTTACCTGATAAAAGACAAAAACGCTCACATAGTTATTGTAAAATAAACAAACAAAAAAAGTACGATCAAGTTGTACTAAAGTTAGATGATACAGAGTTTTCAAGGCTTTTTAATCCTTTTAAAAGTATTTTAATCCCGTTGTTAAATTACTTTTTAATCCTAAAATGACAACTTTACAATACAATCACATAAAATATACGGTTTAGATGAATCAGTAAACTAGTTTTAATTTCAAATTAACTTTTATTAAAAGTTTTCTCTTCTTATTTGTTTGACTATTGTCTTACATGGTTGAAAAATCTTATACAATCATTTCTTGAAATGTTATATATTCCTCGATGAGTACCTGAGTAACTCTTTATACGTATTTGGATTTTCTATTTTAATATTTATATTAAAATATATATATTATATTATTAAATATTTTTTTAAATTTAGAAAAAACTTCCTTCATTTGATTTAAATGAAGGCTGTATGGTGGAGTATAAATTTAATTGAAGGCTGTATGGCGGTGGATAAACTAATCGATACTTGTTTCAACAATAATTCTGATTATCTCTCATTTATTAAATGAACAATTATTCATTATTATAACCCAATTTGTGAAACTATCCTTCCTCATAATTTGGAATAAATTGTTCAAATATTGCAAAAATGATTCTCGATTATATGCGCAACTCATTGTTTGATGTTGAAATGTTTGCTTTGTGTCAGCTACTAAAACAGAAACATTGTTTGATCTGATTGTTCGAACAACTTTTTGTGGTGTCGTATTTACTTCTTTTCTTCATTTTTTTTTTTTTTTTTTTATTGTTGTTAAAATGCTTATACCAAATTGACCATGTAAAAGTATATTTTCATCATTTGGCGTTAAATATTGACAATACAATACTTAACGCCAACTTTGCAATCACAATTTGCAAGTCAGTACATTTTATTGTTTTTGACTTATATGTTGAAATAGTCGAATTTGATCAAAAGCTCTGGGATAGGGTGAAAACAAATTTAGATATTTTTGATCAAATTATTTGTTTCCCTAGCCTTATTACTATTAGAATCTATAATATTCTGTGAAAAATGTAATAAAATAATGCTTGAAGAGAAAAAAATCAGTACAAACGAATTTCAGCAGTTTAATAATTTGCGACCACAAGTTATTAATCTGAATTTAATATTTTCTTTTCTACTTTAGGAAGCTGGATTCAGATGACATCGTATAACAAAATAGTTAAAGTGGAATATTTTCTTTTCGGTGGTAGGTAAAGACATGTTCTACCAACACAAAGACCGTCTTTTATCAATGTTCTTATCAACACACTGGTCATCTTTTATCAATTTTAATGTTATTAAACAATGTTCTTTAGTATTTTTCTTTATATAATTGGTGCTTTTATTATTTAGGAGCTTTGCTGAACCTTTTCTATTTTTCGCTAATTTGATTTAGTTTTTTCATCTTCATACTTGCTCATTATTAATCTCAGAATTAGTTGTTGTCCTTTTTCGTCGATTATTTATAATTATTTCTTTGTAATGTTTGTTAATGCTATACTAGTCTGAATAATATTTTTGATATTTTGTGCTTAGCCCATTAGTATTATTTAAATAAACCATGTTTTTGTTACAAATGTTCAAAATCTATATGGTATACAAAAATGTTTAAAAAGATTAAATAACTTTGAATGGGATTAAAATTCATTTTTGAAAGGATTAAATCGTTTGTTAACGGGATTAAAAATTCCATCAAAAGGATTAAATCATTTTTTAACGGGATTAAAATTTTTTAGAAGGACTAAAAAGCCTTGAGAACTTTTTCCATTAATATGTAATATATTACATTTTCTTCAAGCAATAATATATTACATTGTTACAGTGTTAAGTATTTTTACGTAAAATGTTACGTCTCGGTTACGTAAAATTATCGGACATTATGCACACACATAACGAATCCCAGACAGCAAGGATATAATGGTCCCGCACTGGTCCTGTGTAGGCTGCCGCGCTGGACCAGTTGCAGCTGCCGACGTTGGCGAAGGTCCGTTTCGCTCTAAGGATTTTTCATTGGCCAGTCGAGGCTACCCAGTGATGGTAAAACAGCGGCTAGCCAGTGCAGGACAAGATCTGGCAGAACAACGATTAGACATTATTACACCGTACCATTGTGACTTTGTCAAAGTTAATTAATTGGGTCGCGCTTGGGATTGTTGCGAATTTTCATGTAACAATGTTTTTTGAAGTCCCTATATTTTTCTCTTAATTATTCTTTTTTCTTATTTATTCTAAGCCTTCGTAATTATTTAAAGTTATTTTTAGCAGAATTGAATGTATTTTTTTGGTTAAAAATTGAGGTCTTTTTTATTAGTTTAAGGAAAATAAAATGTTTTAGACATGATTATTGACATTTTTAATTTTTAGGAATAAATTTAAAAACAGACTTAAATTTTAAAATATATTTACGCAACAAAAAACAATTATTGTACAATGATTTGATTCATAGTCATTCGAGAATGATGCTTTTCTGCAATTCATATCCAATTGTCAACATGATTCGTTATAAATTGCTGCTTCAAATGGTAACGTTATTTTCTTCTTTAGAACTTGCATTCATTTTACCTTTAATAAAATAAAAATAAACTTAAGTACAACTTTATAATTAATTACATATATACTTATACAACATAGCAACAACATATATACAAAATGTTCACAACATATAAACAACATGGTTATCATGTTATAGTAACAATTATTTTTTTTATTGACAAAAAAATTAAATCCATTAACAACAAACCATAGTTACCTAGAATAAGTGTTTAGGATCTTTTATATAAATTTATGAACTAAAATGTAATCAATAATGCAATGACAGTTTACAGGAACAACCAAGTGCAGGATACTTTCAAATATACTTATTAAAACATGTGGTACTTGGATTATTATAGACCATAGAACTCCATTGCCAATATCATGCCTTGAGATTTACTTCACAGCGATATACTTCTTAGCAGATTCTAAATACAGTATAAAACATACTGTGACAAATTAGTTTATCATTTTATTGTAAATAGATAACTTAAAAATGTTGTCACAGTATGATTACAACTTAAAGCATCTTAAACATTTAAAAGATGTACATAATCATTAAAACATTAAAATATTGAAGATTGAACATTATTAACACATGTAAAACATTTTAATGAAAACCCGAATACAATGTTTTTTCATTACTGGCAATATCCAGATGAAATCTGTTTATTTAACTGCAATACAAACTTGTTAGCAAGGAAAAAGAGAATAAAAAAAAGGATTTAAATTACTAACTGTGTGTGGCATGTATAAGGTGTTGGGGAGTACTAAAAATGTTACGAGACTACTTTGATAAAAAATGCATTGAAAAACATACAACGTTGAAAAAAAATTCATCAAATTTGAATAAATAAGGCAGTTGTGCAAACTTATACAGATATCTTAATTATATATATATATATATATATATATATATATATATATATATATATATATATATATATATATATATATATATATATATATATATATATATATATATATATATATATATATATATACACGTTAATATTAATTTACTAAATTACGAAAGGCAACAGTTAATTATATATAAACAGCAATCCAAAAAATCAAATGTTCAACATAATTTTTTCTTAATAGAATAGTTGTCAAATAAAACCATTTATAATAAAAAGTTGTGAAATCGAAAAACTTAAATATATTTTAAACACTCTACAATAAATATATACAAAATTGTAAAAAGCTGTTAAAGTCTGATATCTACTTTTGCTAAGCTACACACTAATAATGTGTATTACAATTTTGTTGCTTTATTCATATTTATTTATTGTATTAATAAGTAAACAATTTGGAAAAATTTTTTTTGAAAAAGTTATTAATTTAATAAAATTATTAATTTAATTTAATAATGATTAAACTGCTACAGAAAATAAAAAAGTCAACAATGAATTTTCAAACTATTTTGCTAAAAACAGTTATATGTCCAAATCTAGATATGTTTATTTAGTAACTTTTTCTACCTTGTGCATCATTTTAATGATACTTTGGAATCCATTTTTTGATTTCAACCACTTTGCATAACTTTGTTATGTAACGTAAAAAAAATTATATTTGTAACATATTTAAATTACATTTCGATTCTTAAATTATTTACGTCATACTAAGTCAAGGTTGGTTGTTTTAATTATTGCCGTTTAATTACAAAAAGCTCTAATTTTTAATAAAAAATTTAATACAATGAATGAAAAATTGTCCTATGAGTATTTAAAGAAGTTTAAAATGAATGTTTTTTCTCACTGAAAAAAGTTTTATAATATTTCTTTCAGAGCCGATAGACACGGGGGGGGGGGGGGGAAACAGGGGCACGTTTCCCCCTCCCCCACTATCTTTATAAAGGACCTTTTTTTGTGTTTTTTAGTGTGTTTTTTTTATATAGAGGACTTTTTTCACTAACTGATGATTGTGCCCTCCCTACTTCAAAACTAGTGTCTTTAACCCTGTCTTTCAAAAAGTGAACGATTTTTTTTTGTTTTTATGAAAAAAGGGAATTAAGCAATATTATATTGATATTTTAAAATATAAAAAATACAAAACTCATTATGAAAATCATTAATTGTAAATAAAGGACATTTTCGAAATGCATTTTTGTCAAATATTATTTGTCTGAAAAATGATACTATTAAAAAGGTCATTACAATCTTGTTACAACTTTTCTATAGTGTAAACATACACTAAAATTTTTGATTTTTTTCTTGAAAATCGTGACTTATAATAATCGAAATCGTGACCTATAATAATCGCAACGATTAGTCAAGTTTTCAATTACTATTGTTTGGATCTTTTTCATTCTATTTCTTATTTTTTTTAAGTTAATTAAACCTCTTGAGATATAAGTCTTTTCAAGAGTTATTGAATGCTCTTCTCAAAAGACATACTTAAAGAGATACTCTAGCTGAATGATGTCAAAAAAACTTAAGCGAAGGCAATTTTATATCATTCGCAAACTTTTAAAGATTTCACTAGTATTTTTAAAATACTACGCTTAAAAGCAAGGTTTTTTAAAGCACTTAAAACAGGCTGGATGAATAAAAATGAGCAATTGCTTTTACTCAGTATTTGGTCAGCTTTACGCGAATAAAAATGCAAGCAGTTTTCGTATAATTTTTATTCACCTAAAGTTAAGCAGTTTAGTCAATAATTGTTTAGCTTTACGAGAACAAAAACTTAAGCAAAAAAATTTTTTATTCACGTAAAGCTGTGTAAAAGCAATTGCTCTTTTTTATTCACACCTAATGAGTCAAAAAAATATAAACTTAGTAAAAATTGATAAAATTTCTAAAATCAATAATGTTCGCAATTTAAAGTTTATGACAATGCTATTTTTGTAATACTTTCATAAAGTAGAGTTTGTTCGAATTGAAAATTAAGATATTATCCGTAGTTGATATACTTTCAGACCAAGTTTATCTTCCTTATATACCGAATTCAAGTAGCTCAGTAGCAATTTTTTTTTTTATCTGTCTTTTCGGGTAAAGCACAAAGAGTTGACCTTTCAAACTTACAGAAATTAAAGAAATAGACAATACTAAAACGAGTTAAGACATTAAAATGAAATACATTACTAAATTAAACTTTAACAATAGTATTAAGAGGATTGTGGTAGACATGAACAATAAAATACTAGTGAAGGGAATTATAAATCACGTAATTTCTTCTGTTTTGTTTTGCGGGGAAAGGAGGGGGAAAGAGGAAGTGGAGTGGAAGATGACTTTTTCTTTTTTGATGATTATATGAAAGTGATGCCATTGAGGTATCTAGGTCAATGCAGCCTTAGTCTTTAAATAAAATGGCAAAAAAAGTTTCCAAATCAACCCTTCCTATTGGTCAAACTACACATTTAAAGTAAAACTAAAATTTTCAAGGCTGTTTCATGCATTCACATTTTTTTTTTCTCAAGTAGCTTTTTCGAGTTCAATTTGAAGGCTGGTAAAACTTTTTAATAATTAGTTTTAGATGTTAACTTTTTTTTTTTTGTTTTAGGAAAGTTTCCTTGTTTTCTCTAAATTTACATTTTTAATTTTTTATTTATACGCTTTTTTTTTTCGAATTTTTTAATAAGCATAAAAACCATGATTGCTTACACAGCTTTTCTGCCAACTCTGTGTAAACTTTTGTCTAAATATATTTGATCAAATTTGCAAAAACTTGCAAAAAAAGCCGGTCGGTATTTCTGATTTTAGCGCTGTTCAAACAAATATTTCCTAACGTAAGAATAACAAAGTTAAGTTACGAAACTTGATTTAAAAAATTCTAGAAAAAAAACTTTTTGAAATTAACCTGGAGTTTTATTCTTTATAAATTTTTTGATTTAAGTGGAATTTTAAGTTCCAGTACATTTCAATTCAACATTTCTTAAATTCAATTTTTCAATAAATCTTGCTATACTTGTTATTCCAATGATTAGTTTAGATTTTTATGTTAACTTTTTTTCTTTTTATTAAATTTTATTTATTTGTATTTCTACATTTGTAAAAGTTAATTTGCTAGTTATTTATAGTATATTTATAATATATTTGTTTTAATATTTAGATCATCAATAATAACATTTATTGTTGTTTAGTAAAGTGTAACCTATTTTACAGCATAAAGATAATTATTTAAAGAAGGAAAAACTTTCTGTATATCCACTAATGCTTTCATCAGTGGATTTGTAGAAAGTTTTACCAATATTGATTTTGATGCGAAATAGCACGACATGGAATTGTGAAGTTTGTTCTGTAAATGAAAATTTTGGTGGTTCTTAAACTATTCTAAGTACAAAAGGAATAATTGTCTAAACATGGAGCATCCCATGCATGTAATGATGAAGTTTTCCTCTGATTCCGAATTAGATATTGTTTTTGATACCGGGAAAGCACTAAACCACTTCGATACTGGCTCTAGTCTGGGTCATGTGCAATCTTCTACAGCACATACTTGTTGATATAAAACTTTGAAATGGTAATAAATTGTTATAATGTTACTTTAGTTCAATTTCTATATTATGAAAACTTAATTACTTTCTCTATTACGTGTTAAAAAAGAATTTTATATTTCCCCATTTAGCTATAGGTTTGTTACGTTCTTAACGAACACTTTTTTGACCAGAAACTTATTAACGGTTGGTTGGATATTTTGGTTTTATAATTAGATTTAGAAGCTATATTTGTCAATATCTAAGAAATTTATGTTAATTTTTTTTCTACCTTTATTTTTTCAAGCAACTATTAATAATTTTCTATTTACGGTTTCTATCTCGAATATACTAGAATCAATTTCTATTTCTAATACTAGTTTCTTATAAACAAGTTTCTTATATATATATATATATATATATATATATATATATATATATATATATATATATATATATATATACATATATATATATATATATATATATATATATATATATATATATATATATATATATATATATATATATATATATATATATATATATATATATATTTAAAAATAAGATATTGTTTTATTAATGTTGAGGTATAGTAGCTGTTGTTTTACAACGCATTTATCTTTTTTATTTTGTTTGTTAGAAATGAGTTTCACAATTAGGGTCCTCTGCTGGATATTGAGAATTTATATTGTCTTAAAGAAGTTTTCGGAATATAGTAGTAGTTCTTGAGTATTTTGTTTGATATTTGTGATTAATAAGGCGAAAATAGTTATGGAAGACTTCAGGGACCAGATCATTTTTGAGTTTAAGCATGAACTGAAGAATTCAATATATTTTTTGTTCGTAGATATTAAGAACTCTCAGTTCCTTCATTAAATGTTTAGAATTGGCATTTCTATTTGCGTTTGTTAATATACGGCACGCTTGTTTTTGTTTTTTATATATTAAATCTAGTTTTGATTGATAGGTATTAGCCCAAGCACTATTGGCAGTAGTTAATATAGCTATGTGTATATGCAAAATAAAAACTTTTAAGGCATGCATTATTTATATCTGGTTTTATGCATAATTCCAATGTTTTTAGATATTTTGTTTTTTAATATATTAATGTGATCTTTCCAGCCAATATGTTCATCTAATAAAACCCCGAGAAATTTAACTAAGAACGCTCGATTTAGTCTAACTTTGTCTAATAGAAGATCTGGAAGTTTTAATGGTATTTTGTCTGAAATGTATGGTTTTGTGAAAAAGGTATATATAATTTTCTCAATGTTGACCGAAAGTTTGTTTGCTTTAAACTAATCGCTCAACTCTTCAAGTTCCTGATTTTTTGTATTAAAAAGTGTAATAATGTTAGAGTGGGTATAGAAAGCTTGAGTGTCATCTGCAAAAAGAATGAAGTTCAACATAGTGGAAGATAAAAATATGTCATTTATATAGATTAGGAAAAGTAGATGTCCTAGAATAGATCCCTGGGGAACACCACATGTGACAATTTCAAGGGTAGTGTATGTTTTATTGTAAAATAAGGCTTGTTTTTACGCTTTTTTAGATAGCAACTAAACCATTTTAAATTTTTATTTTTTATATCATAATTATAAAGTTTGTATAGAAGTATCTCGTGGTCCACTGTATTAAAAGCCTTTGAAGGTCAATAAATACTCCAAGGGTGTGTTTGTTTTTGTCAAAGCCATTTAAAATTTCGTTAACTAATTTTATTACAGCATGTTCAGCTGAGTGGCCATTTTTAAATCCGTATTGGTTATTGTAGAAGATGTTATGATTTTGAAGTTATGTAAAGAGTCTATTATACATTATGCGCTCCAATATTTTTGAAAAGCATGGGAGTATTGAGATGGGTCTTTAGTTAGATATTTTCGAGTCATCTTCGCTTTTAAATACTGGAACTACGCGTGCTAATTTTAGGCGGTCAGGAAAAACTCCATTTTTTAATGAGAGATTAAAGATAACAATTAGAATATACTTAAAACGTCATAAATATTTTTAACAACTTTAGAGTCTATGTCATCAGGACCAGGAATTTTTCTGGACTGTATGGTTTCAAAAGCATTCTAAAGCTCATCAGGAGATAAGTCATACTCATCCATTGTGAAGTCTACTTTTTTTAAGTGTGATTTAAATAGTTTTTACTTTGAGTTATTTTATTTGCTAACGTCTTTCCAATGTTTATAAAATAATTATTAAAGCTTCAGCAATTTCTTTTTTATCACTGATAAATATGTTTTTATTAGGGCTGTACCGGATTTAATTTTTTCCAAATCCGGCCGGGGTTGGATTAGCCGGATTTTTACCAACAAATCCGGCCGAAGCCGAATCCGGAGCTGGATTTTGAAACAAAACTAGAGGAGCTGAAGTCCGGAACATCTTTACATGATATTGATAATGGTTAACAATGTTGACCATTCTCAATACCAAGAGACAACTGTTTTTTGTTAAACTTCATTGTTGTTATTAAAATAGGACACAATTTCACATAACATAACATAATATAACAAAATAGTTAATAAACGATTGAAACTTTAAATTTAAAAGTCAAGTAAAGTAACTTCAGTTTCAGTTATTTTTCGAAATTGTCTTTAATCAGATTTGAATTGTACTTTAGAAACATAAGGCGAGCTGCATTACGCGACAGTAGTGAACTACGCTGATCATTGAGGACCTCCCCAGCAATACTGAACACACGTTCTGATGGTACACTTGTCGATGGGGCACCCAAATAAATTCGAGCTATTGTTACCAGAGCTGGAAATTGTTGTAGGCTGTCACTCCATCACTGTAGTAGATCAGCGTGTCTATTTATTTCTGGTTCTGCCAGATACTCATTTAGCTGGGTATCAATGCCTTTTGGTAATTGTTGTTCATGTGCTGTGCCACCAGCGGACGTAAACTGAATAATTTCATCAATACATCGCCATTGTAATGATGATGTAGAAAAATTATCCATTTGAGCTTGTTTTGCTGGAACTTTTTCAATTTTGTCAATCTGCTGCTCAGCATGCTCAGATTGACTTCCATCTTGCATCAATACCTTCTGCACTGTAATTTTATTAAATGCAAGGAGAACTGCTGCTTTTGCAGCTGTCAGTGTTGCTTGTGATGAGAAGAATTTTGTTTTAAATCTTAGATCACTGTATGAAGAGGTTTCTTCTCAATGTCTTTAAATGCAATTGATATGCAATTAGACAAGAAGTTCCTTCTACTTCTGAACAGTAGACAGTTAAAGCACAATGCTGTTCACATAGTCGAAGCAGCATGTAAAATGTTGAGTTCCATCTTGTACTAACGTCTTGTATAAGCTGGTGGTCAGGTAAACAAAGTTCAGCCTGTAGCTCCTTGAACCGACCGATCGCAGACGAAGAATGCTTAAAATGACCAACTAATTTCTTTCCAATACTTATTATATTGGATACTGCCGGCTGGCTGAGCAAGCCATCATGCACACATAACTGAGTAGTATGTGCAAAGCACCCGAGGCTTTCTATGTTGGCATCACGAAAACATTTTGATATGTTTGCCGCATTGTCTCGAAGTACGATATGACAGCGCCCAACGTCAATGTTCCATTTGCCAAGCATCTGCTGACAGGCAGTCATCAGTGCAGGGGCAGTATGATGTCCAACGAATGGCATACAATCTAACACAAAGCTCATGTTTTCAAAGTGCTCTGTCAACCAGTGTGCAGTTAAGCCCATGAATGATTGTACAGTATTGCCTGCTGTCCATGTATCAGTGGTAAACGACAAAAATGGATTAGATGCTGGATCTAGCATTACCAACAGTTGAGCACACATTTCATCGTTTATTAAGAAAAACGATGAAATGTGTGCTCAACTTGCAAAGCAAGTTGAGCACACAGTTTTGCAAAGCGGTTATTAGGAATTAACCGCTTTGCAAAATATTTTTGTGATAACAGTGTACCGCCTCTAAAAATTATGACACGCTCAATTAGATTCTTTCCTCTATCATAGCAGCGCGATAAGTATTGTCAAATTTAAAGCGTGAAACAATGCTTTTGTCTGATTTTTTTAATTTTAGTCATACCAGTTATAAATCATCCGACGTTGATGGCGGTGTAGCAACAACCGCTCATGACCGAACTGACCTAAGTGATATCAAATTCTAAGAGTATCTTAAATGAATGCTATCTAAATCAACTGGTAACATTCCTAACATACTGCAACAATATACTTTTTAAGAAGCACGTTTTACCTCATCATCATCATCAAAGATCCAGATTGCCTAATCTCATTAAACGAAGGAAGTTCGCTTAGACATACACCAATGGAAAAAAGGTACTGTCTTTTAGTCGATCTATTTGCTATAGACTTCAACAAAAACAAACTGTTATTTCTAATTCGACGTTGGCTATTAAAAATAAAACTACGATGTAATTTTAGCACACGACTTCTAAAATAATACCAAACAATCTCTCGGTAAACAATCTGTACAGTTGATTTATTGACATTTACAACAAAGCTGTAAAACTACACATTCCATCACCTATGACTACATTTAAAACTAAGCAAGATCTTTCGGTTATATCAGAAGTATTGGAAACAGTAAAAGCAAACGACAGTATTTGGGCAAAGTACGCTGCTGCAGGTAGAAATTTGCACGCAAAAATAAGTAACGATCATCAGATTGCATGTAAAACCCTAACTAAAGTGTTCAATGAGACTGTCCTTCATTTTAAACAACAACTAGTTATCAGTTTCAAGCATTTCCCACACGTAAAACTTCTATACTCACACGTAAAACTTCTATACTCACACGTAAAACTTCTATACTCACACGTAAAACTTCTATACTCACACGTAAAACTTCTATACTCACACGTAAAACTTCTATACTCACACGTAAAACTTCTATACTCACACGTAAAAAATAAGCCTAAAATACATAATCTCATTAGTATGCTTGAAACTAGCAATAGTAATATCACCAGAGATTACGAAATTATAAGTTTGACAATTAACAATTACTTCAATTCAGTTTTTGTCGAAGAACCACTAATATCTATTTGGTATAGGTATAAGTGGTTCATTTGAAAAGAAAATTTATTTACAGTGGCCACAGTACAAAACTACTTATTCGGCCTTGACAATACAAAATCAATGGGGCTTGACGGATTACATTCACGTGTTTTAAAAACCTGTGCAAAAGCTTTTGTAACACTTTTTGCACCTATAATTAGACAATCCTTTCAAATTGAGAAGGTCCCAGATTTATATAAAGATATCTCTTGTCTCTCTACCGTGGGCATGTTTTGAAACCCTATACAGGCTTCCAATAGGTAGAAACATGAGCAATCTGATTCGCTGATTTTGAAAGAGAGGCAAGTGCGTTTTTGGAATTAAAATCAAAAAAACAAATAATTTTTAAAGTAATCAAGTAAGTTTATCATTACAAATCTTGTGTTATTAATTTTATTTTAGTCAAATCTTTGTTTTTAAAAAGATATTATACAAATCACGTTTTGAGTTGCAAAAGTTTTGTAAAAGAATAATTACTATATTGTACAAAATTTTATAAAAATAATCATACTTTTTTTGTTATAATTTTTTAATTTTTTTATGCGATTATTCAATTTCATTTATTCAGTAAGCTTTTTGACCTTTGTTTTAATTTTAACATACGCGCTAAAGCATCTCTTTCAAAATTATCCAATCAGATTACGCATATCTCTGCCTATTTTGAGCTTGCATAGGGTTTCAAAATATGCCTACCGTAGAAGGTGAAGGAGAGAATTATAAAAGGATTATGAAACACTGTACACTACACAAACTAATTTCAAAGTCTCGACATGGATTTTTATATCCCAAAGAATGCCTTACAAACCTGATTGAATCCAGTGACATTCTCACGGAGACAACTTACCGTGAACACCATGTAAAAATAATTTTAAATTTTGTCGAATAAGTTAAATTAATTGAGCGTGACCTTGGAGTACTAATATCCGACACCATCAAAGTCAAAGCAAAAGTAGAAGCAACAGTTTAGGCTGGCAGTTTATTGCTTGGCTGTCTCAAGGAGATATTTAGGTGCTGTAGCCTCCAGCTCTGGAAAAAACTGTAATCTATACGTATATGACCTCATCTAGAGTTTAGTGTGCAAGCCTAGTGTCCACATCTTAAATCGGAAATTGTTCTTCTCAAAAACGTGCAACAAAGATAATATCATTGATTATTCGTTTTAGTTGCGAAAAAGAAAATTTAAATATTTGTCTAACCATACTGGAAGAAAACAGATTTTGTAGTGGCCTTATTCTGCGATACTTAATCGCGCAGCATTCACAAGAAGGAACAAATAGCACAGGATGTGATTGATTCACCCACAGTGAACTCTTTAAAAAAGTACGTTTAAGATGATGCTTTGGCTGCAGCAATGTCCAACTTAAGCGTTAAAAAGCCTGGTATGCTTTCCTTCATTAATGCTATAATTTTTATGTATAAGTTTTATTGATTACTGTAATAAATTAAATAAAAATCCTCCTCCGCAATGCTTTGTGAAAAGGGAGGTTTTCTTATTCTTTCAGAGGATAAAACTCCAAAAACTCTTTTATATTTTTCTAATGTTTCCTTAAGTGAAGCTGGCCTTTTTTTTTTACAGCCAACCGCCTGAATTTGAATTTAAGTTAAAAGTATTGAAAGACAAAAGAGATAACGATTGTCTCTTCCAATATCAAACAAACTTGTTGCATTCAAGTTTGTTTGATATTGGAAGAGACAATCGTTAACAAAAGGGGTGATAAATACTTTCTAACAATCAATGTAAAAAATGTCTTAAAACAAGTAAAAGATGAAATACCGCGAGTTAATTTGTCAAACATTATTCTTGAAAATGACGATCTTTATATATGGAAGGAAAAATTTTTTATCTATAACAGTATTTTCTTGGATGTCACGTTTACAAATTTCTTAATGATAAATGAAATAAATTAATTAATTCGCAACCTGCCACAAAGTAATAACGTAGAACGTATTTTCTTTTTATTGAATGATCAGCGGACAAATAAATGAAATTGGATGGACGTTTCCAATATAAAATCCATACTACAAGTGCTAACGATTTCAGAAAACTTGCTGAAGCAGGTTGGATTAAGCAAGAAATATGATTAACGCATGTGGTCAATAACAATTTATTAATATTATATGAAATATGAAATATTTTTAAATGCAAATAATAAACAAGTGTTTAAATAAGCTTCGACTTGTCATAAATGAGGAAAAGCCATCAAATGCGCTCAAAAATGATAATAATGATAAAAAAAATGATTATATAATATATATATATATATATATATATATATATATATATATATATATATATATATATATATATATATATATATATATATATATATATATATATATATATATATATATATATATATATATGACCAAGAGTCTATTATAAGATCTAATATAAATAAATGAAAGATTTTAGTATATAAAATTTGAAAATTGAACTCAAAATTTTTAACTTTGCGACATGAAAATTCACTCATATAATATCAACTTAAAAAAAAAAAACCTTAATAAGTCTAACTTAACGCATTTTAATTATTAAAAGTTTGTTGAATGGTTTTTTTTAATGTTTTAACATTATGTCGTAATAATTGAGTTTAAAAAAAAATTCTAAACTGCTAATAAGAAAAAGGTGTTTTAATAAGGAAAAAACTATCTAAAAGGTCATTAAAATGATAGTAATAAAAATAATAACGCAGAAGAATAATAAAATTTAGTTTCGAAATTAATAAATTTCTAAGGTTGAGCACTTTTAGAGAAATTCTATAAAACTAATCGACATAAATTATGAAAAAAGAGTTAACAGAATATTGTTTCGATAACAGCAGTTAGCAGAATATTGTTTCGATAACACGAAACTAGATTCTGTTAACTGAAAAGAAGAAGTCATTAAAAATTCGTTTCTTATAAGTAAATTTATAAAATTTTCTTGGGAAAATTTAGTAGGTAACTACCTATATTCACCAATATTATATAAAAGGAGTAGAAAAAAAGAAAAGAAATGAAAAACTTTGGAAAAAGTATACCTGTTTGCGCTCTAAAACAAAACAAGGATGATAAAAGCCATGGTTATAAGCTTTATTTTAGGTAAAATGATCCAAAGATACATATCTCGTGTGTAAAAATATATAATATTTTTTTTATAGTTTTATTTTTTAGTTATATGATTATATATATATATATATATAATATATATATATATATATATATATATATATATATATATATATATATATATATATATATATATATATATATATATATATATATATAAATATATTACATTTTCAGTAACATTGACTATGATACTGATTGAGGCTAAATCTGTAATATCGGATCAAAGTAAAGATTCGCTTTTTACAAACCCACTGAATGAAAAACTTGTATCAAAATGTGAAAAAAAATCATGCACTGAAGCAATAAGGAAATTCAATAGTTTAACAGAAGATCTGATTATGGATAGGTATCATCTGGTGCTCGTTCATCGTCTAAAATGTTTACTGGTAATTTTGTTAAAATTTTAAAAAACATTTTTTATAAATTCTTTTTAAAATATTTTTCATGTATAACTTAAGTTTTATTTAGGTATTACGTTTAACCAAACACGACTCGACCTCAAATGATTCTGCTTGCTCTTATCATACTACGGAAGGTTTCATTAAAAGTCCAGATGTAAAATTGCTAACTTCGGTAAGAACTTTTAATCCAAAATTTATTAAATAAATTATGTCAAATATTGGTCTCAATTTATTTTCAAAAAACAATTTCAAAAAACTTATGAATTTTTGGAACACACTTTCTACATGCGAATAGGTGAAATTGCATATGACCAAAAAACTGCTAAACTTTTACCTGTGTTTGGCCCTGCACACTTGTTTACGTTTGTATATGGAAAAACCAATTTATCGACATTATATTTATCTTATATAAATTGCTTATTTGTCGGTAAAATTACTTTAATATACCTGACGCGTTTGCTAAATCCCGCCCCCCTGTACAGATTTAAAAAGTTCTCAAAGTAACTAAAATATAAACTAGTATAAATTAGTGTTTATTTAAATATATATATAAAAGAGGAAAATCTTTTATAAAAAATCAAACAAAAACTTTATTATTGATACTAATTTTTTTTCAAGCATTAAATATTACGTGAGTATTAACATATATAAACTTACTGATGGGAATATATATGTTAGTTGAGTATATATGTTAGTTGAGTATATATATATTAGTTGTATATACGTTAGTTGTGTATATGTAAGTGAATATATATGTTAGTGGAGAGAATATATATAAAACATGTAATTTTTCTAAATGCGGTTCTAAACTTTAGTTAGCTGTTACACCTAATCGAAACAGTATTAACTGTAACGGAAAATATTTAACTATATTAAGCGTTTTCTGTTATTAAATTAAAATGGGATTAACTGCTGTTAAATAATTATCTTTTTATGAAATGTTAAAGGTTCTCTTTTTTAAATATTAGAATTATGTTATGTTATATAACATTTATATCTTAAGGTATAAATTTTTATTAGTTAATAACCCGGTGGACACTTTTAAATTTGAGGTTTTTTAGGCATAAAAGTTTAAAAATAAATAACAAAACCATTTTTCTTAGGATTTTGCAGCCCTTCGGCTTTATGAAAATTTGTTAGATAAGATTCTTGGAGAACTCTACATTGTAATGAAACTTGAAGCAAATATTGACTCTGGTCAAAATTTTTTGGTGTCGATGTTACAATTATGCAACAGCGTAAAATCGCTTTACATGCGAATTAAAAGTATCGTAGAGGTTTGTAAATACAAAATAAATAATATACTATTTAAAAGTTTTTTGAAAATTTTTTAACAACAGTTTTATGTTTTTATCAATTTAAAAAAGTAAATGTATTGTTAGTTACGCCTGTATTGTTAGTTACGCCATTTGGTAGATACATATTCTGGTCCCTGTGTTTTTATACCACAAATAAGTAAAAGTTACAAAAATCATTTTAATTTAGATATATTCTGAATGTAATTGCGAGACATTTGAGAAAACTAAGGAATTGTATATTCAAACCTACGATGTCTTGACAAAAAAATACGACCACTCTAAAAGCATGTTGATTATTCTCAAACAGCTTGAAATTTTGAAGAAAATATTTAAAGAAGATTTTTGGGAAAGAAAGAAAAAGTATGTCTTATGTGACACTTGAATTTTTCAACTTCAATTTGATAACATTATTTGGTATTGTTCTAAACGGTTACAAAGCAGTATGACGTTTTTCATGCGGGATTTAGAGTGTACTGGATATAGTATTTTAAAAAAACTTTTAATTATGACCATAATATTTTTTTTTGTAAATATCTCTCAATGATACTTAAGTTTTGAAAATAAAATAAAGAGACGTCTGAAAAGTATTTTTTTTTATATATAAAAATTTTTATATATAAAAAAAATTTTTTAACTACTAATTCCTTACCTAATAAACTTTAAAAAATTTAATAAAATTTCATAAATCCAGTTTCATAAAATTAAATAAGTCTTTAGTGGAATTATTGAAAGCATTAAGTAATTTTTTACAAGTTTTATTATCATATTTTCATATTATCATATTTGTTACCTCTTGAAACTATGCTGTAGCTGAAAGATTTCTTATAATCTCAAATTTTATTTCAGTTTGAACTTAACTTTCATTCTTGATTTGAATAGATTAAAGTAGATTGAAATAATAATATTTAATCAAATCAAATCAAATATATTCTGAAACAAGTTGTTTAACATTTCAAGGATATTTACAAAACGAGTACTAATATGAACCGAATACCTAATACAATATATCAATATAGACATTTAGAAATATATTAATAGTAATAATAATATTATATTAATAGTGTAAATACTACTAACAATTAAAACAACAATAAACATTAAATCAATATATATATATATAGCAATAATAAGTAATAATGATAGTAAAATATAAAATAAAATAAAAATAAAAATAATAAAAAAAATTAATATTACTATCATCTGAAACAAAAAAATAATGATAAGAATAATAATCATAAAATTCAATCAAAATAAAAAAGAATAATAATCGGAATAAAAAATCTTTAATAACGATGATAATATTACCAATAAAAATAAGATAAATAGAAATGAAAGAAAATAAATTGATGATGAATATAAATAAAGATTCAAAAAAATCCTCGTCAATAACAGTGATAACATTAACAATAAAGTTAAGATAAATAGAGACAAATGAAAGAAAATAAATTGATGATGACGATAAATAAAGGTTCAAGAAAATCCTCGTCAATAACAATGATAATATACTAACAATAAAAATAGCAAAATGAAAAAAATAAATATATAAAAGGAAAAGCAGAACAAATAACCAAGGAATTAAGGATAAGAAAAGACTAGGTAGATAGAATTTAGAAAGGATATTTAGAAAAGACTAGGTAGATAGAATTTAGATAGGATAGGATAATGAAAAGCCAAAGGATTACTTATTTATAAATATTATAGGGAGTTTGGAGTTTGACTGCAGAAATATTTATTTGTATTTTATTAACAAGTGATTGAAAAGCTTGACCTTGAAGTCAGAGATTGAGTTTAGAGATTTTAAATCAGGGGAAGATTGTTCCATGCTCTTATACTTTAGTATTTAATGGATTTATTTCCATACTTGATAGAATGGTGTTTTGGAACAGGTAGGTTTAAATAATTAAACGAACGAAGAGGATATCGACAGTTTAAACACTTATTATAAAAATTGTTAGACGATACTGGAAGGTTATGATGATGGTAATTCCAGAAAAATTGACAGTCAAGGAATATAACAAGGTCACTTAATAGGTGTCAGACTGGATTTAAAGATCATGAGTTCAGTTTTATTACAGCTAAGAGAAAGTTTATTAGATCGAAGCCATTGAACAAGATTTGAGAGATCATGATTAATATATTTGTTGATTTTTTTTAGCAATTTGTCAATCAGTAGCATATTAGTATCGTCCGCAAAGTGGTAAGCAGTTGCACATTTAAAAGAAGTATTTAAGTCATTAATAAAAATAAGAAAGAGAAGTGGTCCTAAAACTGAACCTTGAGGGACACCATTTGACCACTTTTTTATGACAGAATTAGTCCCATTAATAGAAATAAACTTTTTTCTATTGTTAAGATAAGAAAAAAACAATTTAAGTGGGATGCCTCTGATTTCATGATACTACAATTTTGTTATAAGTATTGAGTGATCTACAGTGTTAAAAGCTTTTTCCAAATCTACAAACACTCTACATGCAAAGTATTTGTTATCCAGAGCTTTTTGAATCCTCTCAACAATTTCAATGAGTGCAAGGGTTATGGAATGTTTGCTTCGGAATCCATACTGATGTTGGTAAAGGCTTATACATTTTTCTAGAAACTTGTACAGCTTGTTATGCCTTTTGATAAAAGTTTGCTCAAATCGGAAAGAAGTGAAATGGGTCGATAGTTAGTGTTATCAAAAAGAGAACCTTTTTTGAGGATTGGAACTGCTCTAGCTACTTTGAATACATCAGGGAATGTGCCACTTTTAAATGAGTTATTAATAATAGTGCAAAATGGCTTTGAGATAATGTGAGATGTAAGTTTTAGAAAAATGAGGGTAGGCTGTTAGGACCATAGCTTGTATTATTTTTTAAAGTATTATTGATAAGATTAGATACCTCATCTTCACACACAGGATCAATAAAGAGGGAATTAGTATTTGGCATATTAAGAAAGTTTCTAAATTTGCGTTTTATTGGTCTGATTTCCCTGTGTATTTTTATTATTGACAGAGATAAAATAGTTGTTAAATATATTAGAGACAGTAGTATGGTTTGTGATAATATTTTCATTCAAATTTAGTTGAAAAGGTGCATTGTGGGATAGTGATTTAATGTTTATGACTTCTTTAATGTCTTTCCATGTATTTTAAATGTTGTTCAGGTTGTTATTGAAATAGTTTATGTAGAAGGATTTTTTGCTACTTTTTAGTAAGTTACTAATTTTATTCCTATAATATTTAAATTTTTTAAAGAGTTCGTTTTTATTAAATTTTAAGCCAATAAGCTAAAATGAAAAAGCCCTTAAAGTTTCATTGCTAGAAAATAATTTAAAAAATTTTTATAATTACACCATACGTCTCTATAAATTATACTCATTTATCAACGAACTTACTCACTTATCAATAAACGCTGCTTGCAGTGTTGTTGCAAATAAATCTATAAAAACAATAAAAGGAAGAAATTAAAATTTAATGAGATCCACATAGGTTTTAGAATCAGTCTATTTTTTAATCGTAAGCGTAGAGTTTAGCTTTTCCCAGGCTTAAACTATTTAGTGGAATTTGAAAATATATAATAAATGGCTGTTTTTTCAATATGCCTAATCTTACCTAATCTTAAGCAAAACTTGTTCTTTCGTATGAAACCATGTATTGATTCATTACAAACCATAATTTTAGGCAATATCACGCGATATGATTTAATCAGACAATATCACGCAATATGATTTAATCAGGCAATATCACGCGATATGATTTAATCAGGCAATATCACGCGATATGATTTAATCAGGCAATATCACGCGATATGATTTAATCAGGCAATATCACGCGATATGATTTAATCAGGCAATATCACGCGATATGATTTAATCAGGCAATATCACGCGATATGATTTAATCGATTTTAAGAACGCAAGTAGATCTCAAGCTTAAAATTTTAAGGCTGATGAAACTTTCATAATTCATCTGCAGGATGAGACAAATATAATAAGATATACATATAAATAAACTAAGTATTCAAATGTCACAAAAGAAATTATCAAATTATAGTAAAAAGCGAAGAAAAGATACCTAGGAATTATCTTTCTTCGCTCTTTACTATAACTTTAAGATAATTGTTTTTCTGTCTTTGACTTCAAATTCAAACAATATTTCAAAAAATAGAGAGGCTATAGCTATTTTCTCTGTGTTTTTTCAAAAGGTTGCTTATTAAATAATTATTTATTTACTATTTTTTTGCAATTTTAGGTAAATATTTATCAAATATTGAAAATAATAACCTTTTTAGTATTTGTAAAATAGCCGGTGGTCTTTTTCTAAAATAATAGTAATATTGAAAATAATATTTATAATAATAATATTGAAAATGTTTCTTTGCAATAATTAGACTCAGATCTGTTTATAACGCTCTATAAATGTCTTAAAAGCCACTTTTTATCAATAGAAATACTGAATATTCATAATATGGAAATATTAATTTTGGTTGTTTGTATCTATAGACTCATCAAGTTTTTGAATTTATTTAATGTTTCCAACACGTCGGGCGTTAAGTCCCAATAAATATGATTCTATCTTGTTTACGCATGATGATAATAAAAATCTAAATGAATGTCAAAGTGGCGAAGTCCCATTATAGAAAATGAAAGGTAAAATGAAATTAAAACCATGCGATATTTTTCAGTGCGATGTGAATAAAAATATTTTATCTTTTGTTTGAAAAATATATGTGTATATATTTGCACATTAGCGTTACTTAATATACAGTATGCAATATTTATTTTTAAATATAAAACGTATTGAAAACTTATTTTACATTCATGTTCAACAATTTTGTAATATCACGACGATATCTATAGACTCATCAAGTTTTTGAATTTATTTATTTAACCTAGCGCTGATTAAATATAACCTGATTTTGATAGCACTAATATATATATATATATATATATATATATATATATATATATATATATATATATATATATATATATATATATATATATATATATATATATATATATATATATATATATAGATCATATATAGATCATATATATATATATATATAGATCATATATATATATATATAGATCATATATTTATATATATATGTATATATATATATATATATATATATATATGATCTATATATATATATATATATATATATATATATATATATATATATATATATATATAGATATATATATATATATATATATATATATAGATCATATATATATATATATATATATATATATATATATATATATATATATATATATATATATATATATATATATATATATATATATATATATATATATATATATATATATATATAGATCATATATTTATATATATATGTATATATATATATATATATATATTTATATATATATATATATATATATATATATATATATATATATATATATATATATATATATATATATATATAGATCTATATATATATATATATATATATATATATATAGATCATATATTTATATATATATGTATATATATATATATATATATATATATATATATATATATATATATATTTTATATATATATATATATATATATATATATATATATATATATTTATATATATATATATATAGATCATATATTTATATATATATGTATATATATATATATATATATATATATATATATATGTATGTATATATATATATATATATATATATGATCGCTATTGCGTCAAACTTTTACTTATGTAATTGAAATATTTTTTATTTATTTTAGATATTTTCTCAACAAATTTTTTTTACAAAAATTAAAAGACTTATGAAGGAATGGTATCAGCATTCCTATGCAGAACCCAAAACTGTTTACGTACTGGGTATGTTTCTTCTTACAACGTGACTATCATATAGCTTAAAATTTCTCAATCCTGGGGCATCAATAGTTTGCTCTGGCAAAGAGTTCCAGTGTTTTACTATACGATTAGTGAAAAATTTTTGCCTCTGTTTGCATACTTCACCAGTTGACATCTTATTCGCATAGCATGACCAAGAGTTCCACCAGCAGGTCCATCGCAATGAATGGAGGGAAGAGACATTGGTGGGTGATGCCAGTTAATGACATCAATCTGACATATTATTTTAAAATTCTGTATCATATCACTTCTGATCCTTCTCTCAGTTAGGGTGGTCCTAGTCTCTCAGTTAGGGTGGTCCTAGTCTCTCAGTTAGGGTGGTAAGTCCTAGTTCTTTGAGTCTTTCTTTGTATGGAAGTTTTGATATCAAAAATATTGCTTTTGTAGTTTTTCTTTGAATGTTTTTTAAAATCTTGATATGGTGACCATAATTGAACTGCAAATTCTAAATGTGGCCTAATATATGATCTTACATTTTTTAACATTAAACTTCATCTGCCAATTTCTTGATCATTTAACAGCTTTATTGATATCAGATTGTAAAAAATCCACATCTGATGATGAGTTGATTACCATAATGATTTTGCTATCATCAGCATATAATTTCATATTATGTGTCAAATTATCTGGTAGGTGATTAATATACAACACAAATAGAAGGGCTGACTACATCTTTCCAATCTGATATATTTGGTCCTAATTTAACCCACTGTTGCCTTTTATTTAGCCATGCTTTAATCCGTACAAGAATCTGATCACGAATACCATATGCATAAAGTTTGTGTAGTAGTCTTCTTAGAGGCACTGTATCGAATGTTTTTTCAAAGTCGGTAAAAATGTCATCAACAGGGTATACTTGGTGTAAAGCCTCTGTAAGGATGTTAAGAGTTTCTAAAAAGCTGGTCACGCATGATTTTTAAATACAAATCCATGTTGTGTGTTCAAGATGATACCTGTAGCTTCACAGTGACGCATGATAGTCTCCCGGTTAATTGCTTCCATTATTTTCCAGAAATTGATCTTTAGGAGATTGGTCTGTAGTTTGAAGTCAAGTCTATAGTCTTTTTTGAAAATTGGTGTAACATTTGTTTTTTTCCATCTATCGGGCACAACACCAGTACTAAGTGAGTTATTAAAAATTATACCTAAAGGTAAAGCCATACTTAAACAACAGTTTAAGAGAACTCGTGTGTGGATGCAACCGAATCCAGTGGACAAATTTGGATCAATTATTTTATAAGAAAAATCTTGATATAGAGGACTTTTTTCACAAATTGATAATTGTGTACCCCCACTTAAAAACCCGTGTCGTCGGCCCTGTTGAGCACACGCTAAATTATATTCTTGAATAAAAATTTCATAGCAATTATTTGCTGATAAGCCAGCAAATAAGCTACTCAAGTTTACTGATTTAAAATATCTTGAAATTTCTCCAAATCCGCTTTTTCCCAAACAGGTCTTGGTAAATTGATGGTGGATTGATTTGCATCAGTACTAGCAATGACATATTCACATGTTATCATAAAGTGAGCACGACCTTGTGGTATATGGCCAAGTGGTTTACCTGTTTTTAGTGCAAAAACACGGTCTGGTTCATCTGTGATGAGAAGGTCAAGGGTGTTTTTTGGCAACTTCTTCAAAAAAGAATTTCGAAATCTTGGAAAGTTGCATAAGTTGATTATTTTGAAGGCAGCTAAGAAATATTTTATCTGGACGCTTATCACCTATAGATGTCTCCTCGATATTGACTATTGTTGCCGTTCCTACACCAATGTCTACATCATCATATCTAATGTGATTATAATTAAAAAAACACCAAAAACTACCATACTTGAAGAACCTAGACAGGATAAAGATTGCTTTGCAATTGTAAGCAATTCACAAAACGAAGCATTAACATCTAAGCTGCTACTTGGTGGTCTACACATGCATCCAAATAATATCTTATCACATCCTATTTGAATTTTTTTCCATTTGTTCCTTTTTTCCAATTGTTCCTTTTTTCCACACTATTGTTAAGTTGTATGTTATATACTTCCAACAAATTGATACATTCTTTTACATAAAAACAAATACCACAACCAGCATGAAAGCTGTTCCGATCTTGTCGAAACAGCTGATATCTACTTAACAACGCTACATTATCAGGGCCAAATTTTGTTTCAGCAACTGCTATAATATGAGGCTCATTTTTTCCCATGGTTGCATTATAAATTCGGCCAGCAAGTTCGTAAAGTTTATTTTGAAATGAATTTGCATTTGCGGACCAGATTTTTAAATTAGATAATTTAGAAAATATGTTTTTACACTGTTTTGACTTAGAATGTTTAATTTGATTCATCTTTTGCCTTCACTTCGGTAATAGCTTTATCAACTGTTGATTGATTGATGAAGATAAACCGCAATTCTTTGGCTGACTCTGTAGCATTAATAGATTTGACACGGTTAATTCGTCGATGGATGACAAAACGAAAAGGCTGATCAAAAAGGCTAAGTATATTCAATTCGTCCTTCTTTTTCTTTTTCTCTCAGTATAGTTCATTAAAATTTACTTGTTCTGATTCTGTACGGTCGTCTCTTGCGTATACACTCTTGTAAGCTGTCACTGTGTGACGCTTTTGATTGTACGCTTATCCTGTCAGATGAGTCTTTCAAAGTTACTTGAATTATGTTTGTTTTACGATGATTATTATGATTCACTAAATTAACATTTTTAGGATGGAAATAATTTACCCTGACTATGAAGTCTTTATTGATTTCAACATCGTTAAAAAATTCAGCAACTGCGTTTTTATTTGCTACATTATTTTGGCAATTTTGAATATCATTCCAGACACTATTACATTCGCTTCACGAATTTGACGCTCTTTTTGTTCAGCAGCCTTTTTATTTAGTAAAATATTTCTTTTGCGTCTGTTATCGGTTGATTTGTTGCTGAATAGAGACGCAAAACTTTCTTATCTGATGATGCTTCTACTGTTTTATTACATTTAGATTGAAGATCACTGAGCTATCTTGCGAGTTGACTTTGTTCTTCGAACCTATCTTGCGAGTTAACTTCAGATATATGATTTCGTCACGAAGTATTGTTAACTCTACTTTCAATATATAGTCAAGCTTTTCTAATTTTGTATTTCCAGGACTAAAACCAACAAACTCATACTCGTCAGATAATGCCAATGCTGATTGTTTATTGACCTTTTTATCTACCATATCTTCAATACTTATGACGAGGAGGGCTATCACACTAAATAACAGTGGATTACCTCCTCGTCGTGAACTTTTATAATTATTTTAATTGTTATTTTAAAATGTAATTTTATTAACACAAATAGAAATGTTAGTTCTTTTGTGTTTTTTCCGTTTATATCTTAATAATTATTTAGTTTTCATAATATATATGAAAGTATTTTTTCCGTTTATATCTTAATAATTATTTAGTTTTCATAATATATATGAAAACTAAATAATTATTAAGATATAAACGGAAAAAACACAAAAGAACTAACATTTCTATTTGTGTTAATAAAATTACATTTTAAAATAACAATTAAAATAATTATAAAAGTTCAGTTATATATATATATATATATATATATATATATATATATATATATATATATATATATATATATATATATATATATATATATATATATATATATATATATATATATATATATATATATATATATATTAGGGTGATTCAAATACTATTTTTTTAGATTTCAGTGAACAGAAAATGAAGTTTTTTAACTAGAAACGATAAGCAGGACTCATATCAAGGTTTTTTGATTATAATTTTTTCTCTTGATGTTTATTGATAATAATTATTTAAATTTTTATATAATTTCGCTTTGTTTGAGACCCAACAAAGCAAAATTATATAAAAAATTTTTTTTTTTACAAAAAACATTTTTCATGTAATAGTCAATAACAAGTTCACTTTTTTTTTATTAATTTTGTTTTATCAAAGGAATATAAAACAAATAAAAAATAAAATAAGCGCACAAACTTTTGAACTAACTTTTGTTCTACTTTCTTCTCACTTACTCAATGTAATAGCACGTAGAATAAAATTTGCGAAGAAATGTGTAAGAGCTACTCAAAAAAAACATTTAAAACAACAGGTGGCAATCTACGTCAAGCGGGATGAAAGAAGACAGTTTTATATTTTGTCATGTAATAGCCAATCCTAGGTTAAGTTATTGTTATCTACCAATACCGTCAATGATAACAATAAAAAAACGTAGTAATACTGTCAATGATGATAATAAAAAAACGTTTAAAGCTTCGCTGCGAACGAACCTGTTTTAGCTGCAAAACAAGGAAGTCAAAATGGCAAAAAATTTTACAATTGCTCAAGTAAAAGAAATTTTAGAACTTCATGATAGTACCATCTTAAAAATTTTTACTGATAAAATTGATAGGAGAATAAAGTTAATACTTTAAGTAATGAAAATAATATTCTTAAAAATGAATTAAACGATTTTTAAAAAAGTATCGGTTTTTTAAACGATATATATGACAAAGTTTTAGTTGACTTTGCCGAAGTAAAGTCTAAAAACGAATGCACGAACCCAAGTATTCTTGAAAACAATATAACAGAAACCATGGCAGATAAAATAGCAGAGCTTGAAGACAGATGCAGGCGGAATTGAGAATTTGAGATCGATGACCTGATAATTTGAGAATTAACGGGATGATAATTTGAGAATTAACGGGATGATAATTTGAGAATTAACGGGATGATAATTTGAGAATTAACGGGATGATAATTTGAGAATTAACGGGATGATAATTTGAGAATTATTATAAAAGGATCGATGACCTGATAATGAAAGTTGGAATGATTGCGAAAATAAAGTTAAAGAATTACTATTAACAAAACTTGAAATTAAAGACAATTTTGTCATTGAACGGGCTCATCGAGTTGGAAAAAAAGATGAACGTAAAAATAATAAAAAACACAGAACAAAAGTTGTAAAACTCCCTAATTATTAAGACAAAACAGCTATACTCGACAAATATATCAAAATGAAACTTTGGAATGATCGTCTTTTCATTAACGAAGATTTTTGCGAACGAACAAGTCGACTTCGTAAAAAATTGTTTACAGACTTAAAGACTTAAGACAAAAAGGTAAGTATGCGAAAGTTGTTTATAATAAACTAGTAACACGAAATTTTTAAAAGAAATTCTTTTATTTATCAAATAATAACTACAAATAAAATAAAAATGGATTCGAATAACTCAAAAAATTCGGGTTTTAACTCTTTTGATTTTTTTCAAACTGGTGGTTTGTTAGACAACTTCAAATCGGACCCGGTCCATAATTATTTTCTCGAAGCATGTGCACTAAAAAGCAACTGCTTGTATTATTATTTTAATGAGATTGAAGAATTTCTTATTTGAAACAATTTTAATATTTTGCATGTTAATATAAGAAGCTTAACAAAACATTTTGAAAACTTTTGTACAAATATAAAAGAATCCCTTAGTATTTTTAGTCTAATTTGCATGTCTGAAACCTGGTGTAGCTCGGAAGTCTTAAATTCTTAAAATTACTGTTTACCAGGTTTCAAAATAATTCATTTAGAGCGTCATAATAATAAGCGAGGCGGTGGTGTAGTAATTTATATTAAAGAATTTTTGAGCTATTTAATTAGGCCTGACATGAGTAATTCTGAAGACGATAAAGAGGTTTTAACAGTTGAAATTAAAACAAAAACAATACAAAAATTTAATTATAAGTTGTTGCTATCGCCCACCTTGTGGCCAAATTAAAAAATTCAGTTTATTTTTAAATGATATTTTAAGAATTAGCACTCAAGAAAAGAAATTATACTACCTAATAGGTGACATTAATTTGGATTGTTTTCAATACCAAACCAATTGTGGGATTAAAAAATTTTATAATGATTTATTTGAACATGGGGCGTTTCCGTTAATTAATAAACCAACTAGAATAACTGAGACATCAGTTACTTTAATAGACAATATCATTTCAACTGATATTTTTAATAAATCTCTTAAAAAAGGTATTATTAAATGTGACATCTCTGATCACTTCCCAATTTTTTTCTCAATTAACATTGCCACAGCAAAAATACCCCAACAGAATGTAACGTTTACAAAACGCTTTTTTACTTCAGCGAATTTATTTAAAGAACAGTTATCCCTACTGCATTGGAAAAACGTAAATGCTTCTGCTGACGCTAATGTAGCTTATGACGCATTCTTTAAAACTTTTTATGAAATATACGACGTAAATTTTCCAAAATGTACTGTATTCAAAAAAAAAAATAGAGGTTTAATGTCACCGTGGATCACAAAAGATCTCAGAAAATCTTCTAAAATTAAGCAAAAATTATATATTAAATACTTGAAAACAAAAAACACAAGAAAGTAAAATTCTTTACAAAAATTATGTCAGAAAGTTTGAAACACAAAGAAAGAATTTAAAAGAACTGAACTACTCCAATCTACTTGAAATGAACAAACATAATTCTAAACGCACCTGGGAAATTCTAAGGGAAGTTACTGGCATGCAAAAAACAAAAACATGCACACTGCCTGTAATCTTAAAAATTAATGATGAATTTTTGTCCAATCCAACAATGATATGTGATGAATTAAATAAATTCTTTGTGTCAGTTGGCCCAAATCTTGGAAAAAAAAATCCTTTTGTGATAAATAAAATAAATAACTTTGATTTTTCGTTAAATTCGTCTCTAACTTCCTTTGAATTATCTTTTGAAGAATTTGAGCAATCTTTTAAAATGCTAAAGTCTAATAAATCTGTCGGTCACGACGATATATTCAGTAATGTGGTCATTGACTCGTATGAGCATTTAAAAGATGTACTATTTAAAGTTTTTCACTATTCAATAAAACAGGGAATATTTCCAGACCATCTTAAAATAGCCAAAGAACACGCGATACTCCATATAACTCGTAGTATTTCTGAATCGTTTGAAAATTCCCAATATACGTTGGGAGTTTTCACAGATTTATCAAAAGCTTTTGATACAATCAATCACCAAATTCTCCTTAAAAAAGTTAAATATTATGGAATTAAAGGAAATGTTTTAAAGTTACTTCAAAGTTACTTAAGTAACCGCAAACAGTTTGTTTATAGTAATGAAGTTAACCCATCTAACTTATTAAACATAACCTGTGGGGTTCCGCAGGGCTCGATATTAGGACCCCTTCTCTTTCTCATTTATATTAATGATATAATTTATATTAATATCATCATAAAGCTTCTTATTTGATGTCAGTCATGTTTGCAGATGACACTAACCTCTTTTTGTCTGATAATAGCATAACTACATTATTTCGAGATATGAACATGGAATTAACAAAGATATCTGATTAGTTTAAAATGAATAAACTTTCACTAAATGTTGAAAAAACAAAATGAACACTTTTTCATCCAGCGTCTAAAAAAAAATACTTCCTTGTGAACTACCTTTACTTTTTATTGATAAAATCCAAATAAAAAGAGTAATTAGTGCTAATTTTTTGGGTATCTATGTTGATGAAAACCTTAGTTGGAAATACCACATTAAATTCTTGTGTAATAAAATTGCTAAAAGTATAGGAATATTGTATAAAGCTAGAGGTGTGTTAAATAAACGTAGTCTAATTCAATTATATTTCTCTTTTATCCATTGTCATTTAAACTATGAAAATATTGCTTGGTGCAATTCCATTAAATGTAAACTGGAGCCTCTTTATCGTCAACAGAAGCATGTTGCTCGTCTTATTAATTTTAAAAACAGATTTACTCATGCCAAGCCTCTTTTATTTGAAATGAAATTTCTTAATATATATCAGCTGAATATTTTTAATATTCTTTGTTTTATGTATAAATGTAAAACTAACTCTTCCCCAGTTTCTTTCCATAATTTATACACACTCAAATATAAAAATAAATACAATTTAAGAAATGATTATTTAATTCGTCAACCATTTTTTCAGACTAGTTTTGGAAAATCTAGTATTTCCTTTCGAGGAGGTTTTCTTTGGAAGAAAATAGTTTTAAAACATTTTAATTTTTCTTTGCAATGGAGTTGTTTTTCAGTCAGAAATAAGCTTAAAGAAATCATTTTGTCTCATGATGATATATTGTCATATTTTTAAACGTTTTTAATTTGATGTATTATTTTAGTTTATTCAGTTGAATATTTATAAGAACATGCACTTAAATGTGATTAACTATATATGCACTTGACTTGTAAATTAATTAATTTTTCTTTGAATATATTGTAATAAGAACAAAAAAAAAAAAAAAAAAAAAACGTCAAAGAAGTATTTGTTTAAATACAGTTACAATCATTTTATTTGAACGCAGTTGTTATGCAGTTTATGCAGCTGTTAGAAAACCCATACTGACCGGTAAAAGTTAGCTCACAAGATAAAGGTACTTTATCTTGTGAGCTAAGAGAGATTTGGTTGGTCTTCAGAAAGTAGAAACGATTAACTTTTAATAATAATAGAACTTTGAAGCATTTAATATAAAAAACATCTGAAAAGCAGTTACTTGCTTTTTTGTACAAAGGTCGCAAAAAAGGTCGCATAGTTTTATTAGTAGACATGCTAGTTGTTCAATACTAATGGCAATAGATTTAACGTAGATAACGTTAAATTACAAAATAATGTAAATGTAAATAATACAAAACAAAATTAATTAAATAATGGCGATAGATTTGACGTAGAAAATGTTTCTGACCATAACTTGTACACAGGTGCGATTCTAGGAATAAAATAGTGGAAGGGGTGCATCCTTAAAAAATGCCAAATAGTTTTCAAAACTAAAAATTCGCTAATTTAAATGTATCAAATAATGTCTAGCAGACTATATTCCGTAAAATTGGAATATTTAATGGGGTTAAACTCCTCTCCCTAAACTTGCTCCTGTTTGTACAGTCAAAGTATGGATAAAAGAAAGTAAAGTAGATTTATTGCCTTTACCAGCTCAATCACCCAATTTGAATCCAATAAAATCAATATGAGCTTGGATAAAAATAGAATTATTCAAATTATGAATGAGATTCATAAACAGTCTAAAGGATACCATTAAGTAAAGAGATTAATAAAAATTTTTGGATAAAACATTTTGAATGTTTTAAATAAAAGTTTTAATTTTTATATTTGTTGCACCAGTTTTTGATGCAGATTTTTTCGTGGTTTTTATGTTCGATAACAATTCAAGTTAAATTGTATGTTTTAGTATTCATCCAAAATCCAAGATTTGTTTAAAAAAAATTGTTTTTGCAAATAAATAAATAATAATTATTCCAATACCTTCTTTTGTTTCTTTTCAATGATATTTTTTAATGAGCAATTTAATTACTTATGATAAACTTTTGTTTTGTTAAAATGATTTTTATACTTCTGACATGTTATTTGCACCTAAATACACGTTATTTGCACCTAAATACACGTTATTTGCACCTAATACACGTTATTTGCACCTAAATACACATTATTTGCACCTAAATACACGTTATTTGCACCTAATACACGTTATTTGCACCTAAATACACGTTATTTGCACCTAAATACACATTATTTGCACATAAATACACGTTATTTGCACCTAATACACGTTATTTGCACCTAAATACACATTATTTGCACATAAATACACGTTATTTGCACCTAATACACGTTATTTGTACCTAAATACACGTTAAGCAACAAAAACTTATTATACTTATTATACGCCTATCTTTTTTTTTTTAACTTTTACTTTTTTAAATTAAAATTTTTTTATATATAATTTTTTTTTATTTTTACTACTACATATTCTGGTAAAATAGCGTTCTACATAAAATTTAAAAAAACGGAAACTCGAAGAGGATCGCAAGGTCCTGTCACCGAGGACCGTTTAATAATATAATAAAAGTATAACCAGGTATTTAAGGAATACAATAACATACCGTTAACAATAATACCGCTAACTAAAAAATACCGTTATACAACAATATGTAAAAGCTCAAAATATTTTAAACATACAAATTTTTTATATAGATAATATAATGTTAAATAATTTAAATTAAAGAGTATATTATATCTTTAAATGTGTTATGTATATTATCGATAGAACTTTAAAAAAGTTTTATTTTGTATTTTAGAAAATTAAAAAAGGTTTTTAAAAAAAAATTAAATGCGCAAGCGATAGGATTTGAACCCCTACGTTGTAATTTGGAAGCGCAGCAAAACCACAATCATTGTAGCAATATGTCCTTAGTTTTAATTAATAGCATTTGTTTGCCGTTTTATAAAGTTTTACCGCTTTTTGATTAATAAATAGTGTTAAAAATTGTTAGATTAGTGTGCTTTAGTGGTCATTTGGTTAGTTTACTGCACTTCCAAATTATAACGCAGGGGTTCAAATCCTGTCGCATGCGCATTTAATTTTTTTTTTTTTTTAACCTTTTTTAATTTTCTAAAATACAAATTAAAACTTTTTTAAAGTTCTATCGATAATATACATAACACATTTAAAGATATAATATACTATAAATAACAAAAGCAAAAGATTTTTCAAAAATGCCTAAATGTTAAATAAACATCAAAAAGGTGAGAAAATATTTTTGCGCCTATATTTATGTTACATTTGATTTTTATATTTCATGTTGCGCACCATAATTCTAGAATGTTTTATCTAACTTTGGTTTATCAATTTATTTCCCTGTCTTAATAAATAAATTTCTCTTATTGATAGATTTTTTTGATAATGGCTAAATTTAGTTTCATTTTTTTATTGAACAGCTTTTCAAGACATTTCGGTCATCACACTTTTAAAACATTTCGGTCACGGCCTAGTCAGTTTTTGCCGTTGCAATAGGAGCTTCGTACAGAAGTCCACATGTATGATGGCCGAATACTCTCGGAATGATTTGAAACAAATTGAGGTGAATTTTTACACCTTATTATACAAAAAGTTATTTTCATACATTTTATTCATAATATGAATAAGTTTTATATTATTGTGTAATGGTTTTACTGAGAAACTACGATTACACATTGTTTGAAGAGGTCATTGCTTTGCGAGGATAAACTACGTTTAATTGTTTTTAAGGCTACACGATAGTTATATGGAAAGTATCATGAAAACAAAAGAAATGGAAATACTTGAGGTATTTCCATTTTTTTGTTTTCATGGTATTCCGATTTTTTAATAAGTATTGAAAATTAACTGTAGCTTTACCATATTTAACCCTATTAGCATAGCATTGGGCTTTTTTTCAAACATATAAACTAAAGGCAAGTGTTTAAAGTTGTTTAAAATTATTATTCATACTATTATTAGCTTAGAAAAATGTGATAAATGTTAAATGAGATTTAAAATTTTGAAATAATTATTTATTTTATTTATATGTTGTATTCCATTAGAAAATAATAAATTTCTCGGGCAAACTTTTATTTTAGATTTTCGTTATACTTTTTCTAAATGGTTACTTGCATCATCTGCATTATTCAAAATCATGGCTGGGTAGCTTAATTGGTTAAATTGTCATATGAATTGTTAAAATCCGGACTGTTGTGCGCTACGAATGTGGCTCAGACAACATTCCTGTCATAGTCTAACGGAAGTGTTCTCCAAAACTCTCTTCTTTTTTTTTCTGAATTATTAAATAAGTGTTTGATTTAATCTTGTCTTCCTGCCTGCTGTGACTGAAAGATTTCTTCATCAGCCATTTTCTTACTAATGATTCTGTTCTCTAACCCTACAAATCTTTTATTCATCCCTGTATGGAATATTAAAGATGTTCTTTCGCTTCTTGACAATGTCCATAAAGCGCAATGTAAACTTAGTTAGACCCGCTCTATCTGACTTAAGCCTCTCTCTCATCGTCATAAGGTTGCATCACTTTCTCTTTTCTATAAGTACATGGTCACTGCTCAAAGATGGTATCACCTCTAGTTCCTTCACTCATTCTTACTTGACTCGTCATTCAGCAAAGATTCATCTTTTTACTGTATCTGTCCCTTCATGCTCTAAAAGCTTTTATATTTTAATCTGGTAACATGCATTTGCAAAAATTGCATAAACATGGCACATTATTTTATACAACCTAACTCATATTTAAATACATCTGTTTCAACTTGTGGACATTTGAGTCAATCTTGTGAGTGGTAAAAAAATTTAAATTTATGCTTTCGGATTGGTGACTATTTTATGCGTATGTTTGTATATAAAAAAATTTATAAAAATTTTTCCGATATATAATGATTAGTAAAATTTCTTTTTCTGATACCATAAAGGCTATGGGTTTCTTAAACATTCAAATCAAATATATAAATTATCAAATAAAGTTATTTAAGTTGAAAATTGGTTTTTACTATTTACAATTTAAATGTAACCAGAAAGAGAATAAATGTTGACCTAACTTTTGAATGGAAAATGCAAACTCTCAAAATTTTCACTGGTATGTCAAAAAATTTATTTCATAATTTAAAGAAAAAGTGTTTTCATTAAATCTAAGCAATCTAGTTTTAAATTTTTTTATTATTATTAAAATATTTATGTGCAAAAATCCAAACAAAACTAAAATATCCAAACTAAAATGTTTTTTCATTTTTATAAATATGCATTTCCATTCCAGTGAGTCAAAAAAAATTGAAATTTAAAACAAATATTTTTTTTAATTCAGAAGATGGAGTTCAAGAGAAGATAAGTGATATTTTTATTATCCAAAAAAAATATTATAGAAGACAAGTGTTTCTTCATATTTTAATTATTCAAACTTCGCAATAAATAAATAAAAAGTTTAAGATAAAAAACAAAAGTTTTTATTACATGAGATTATAACATTTAAAATTGATTTCATGGCCCAAATTTTTTGATTCTTGATAATGATGTTTTTTAATATTTCATTATCATATTGCAACTAAGTATCTTGGAGGTATCTTAAATTTTATGCCTAAGTGAACGGGGTTTTGAATTTTTATGCGTGATTTAAAAGATCTAATTATTTAGAAAAAGAAGTGTTAAAAAGTTTTAATGAAAGTGATTTTTTTTACTTAGCGTATTTTTAGGTTACTGGATTGAGTGGCAAAAGTATTTTTTTTTCTTCTACAGCATTTTAGCATTGTATTTTTGCATTAAAGAAAAATATTCATCCGTGCGGGATTATAACATTTTAGCGTTATAACATTTGAATCGCATATTTGCTAATTATTTAGTTTAAGTATAATTTAGTTAGATTGAAAACAGTTGCTTAAAAGAATTAAAAATTAAAATGAACAAAGTTGAGCATTTAATAGTTCAGAAAAAATTTGGAAAAAAACATCCAGAATATCAGATTGCTGAAACTAATCGAATGAAAAATAAAAGACCTAACAGGAAGTACACCAAAATGATCTCAAAAGAAAGAAGCAAAAGCAGGAGGTGAACCAATCTACATCTGCTATTGAACAATCCTTTTTATCTCTGCAGAGTTTTGGAAAGGCGCTTTAAAAAATTCAGCATTACATGCGGGTTCAAACAAAAGAAATTACCTTTTAAAAGAAGTTTGTAAACGTGAAAACATACTACTTTCTGATATTTCAGATCCAGGGCCTGACTACGCCAGTTTGGGGGATGCAAAGTTCTTGATTTTTTTTTTGCCAGAAGATATCAGTAGAATGGCTCCAGGGCGCAAAGTCGTTGCTATAAATAAGAAAACACAAGAAAAGGTATGACACATCGTTTATATGTGGGAATCACATTTTATTTGATAAGGTTTCCATTTTTTGTAAACAATTTTTGTTTTCTTTTAGAAACTAATTCGTTTCATGTTAATGACCATAGGAGAAGCATATTCACTTTTTTAAAGTGAGCATATTAATTTAAAAGTAAGGAAATCTAAGTTTTACGATCTGAGGCCATTCTATGTCAAGCTAATAAACAATCTTCCTCACAATATTTGCCTTTGCATATGCCATGAAAATTTCAGGTGGTTAACAAATGCCTCAAAAAAAAAAAAAAAAAATTATGTCAGACATAGTTGATAGATCTGTGTGTAATCAAAACAACCAATCTTGCATGTTTATGGAATGTAAAGCAAACTGTGGATTGCCAAAGTTCGCAAAGTATATTTTTAATTCTTCTAAAATCAGATGGATATCAGTGAAAATTACACCTTAATAGAGCAAAGTGAAATTCAATCTGCTTAGTGGGTTCATCAGTAACTAACAGTTTTCATTCCTGCAGTTGGGAGTAAGAACAATACATGTTCCTATGCCATTGTATCCGATCATTTACTTTATAATAAATATGCTGTCTTGTTCATTATCAAACAATTTTTATTTGTCTTTGTAGAATTGCGTTCTGCTGCTAGAGCAAAGACATTCTTTGCCGAAGAATATGAAATTTTAGATAATATGGCACATTAAATTTCTAAAAGAACAAAACGAATTCATTTTTATATACCCATCTTTAGATGACCTCTCCTGGCATGACTTGTGTGAGTTAAAACTGTTAGTACAACAACTCATACATCTCATGCACTTTGATAATCGTAGATATATTATTATCAAGCCAAAGTGTTACAACTAAACTTTTTGTTTAAAATCTGATATATCTTTTTTATCTTTGATATATTATTAACTATATAATGCATTATTTATCTTTATAATACATTGAAGTATTGTTTTTTTAATCAAATATGTTTTTAATTAATTAGTATTGGTTATATGATATTTAATTAATTAGTATTGATATGTATGGAAAAAAGTGATAATAATTATATATATATATATATATATATATATATATATATATATATATATATATATATATATATATATATATATATATATATATATATATATATATATATATATATATATATATGACACGTTAAAGTAAATGTGATTTGTTCAGGATTCTGAAACAACAATAGGAAAAAATTGATTATTAAGTGATTATTAAGCTTGTGGTCTCAACAAAAAAAGTATTTAAATTAAAATATTTTTTCTTCAAAATTTGCTTCAAAAAAATTTAAATTTTTTTTCTGTTTAAAAAAAAAAAAATTTTACTTTTTTCTTCAGTACATGCGTATTTTAATAAAATTAACTTTTAAGTTTCCTTAAATTCAGTAAAGATTCATTTGTTTTTAATTATGAAATCAATTTTTTGACATTCTGGTGAAAATTTAGGTAAATAAAAGCTTTTAATAAAAAGTTATGTCCATTTATGCTCTTCTTCAGTTACTTGATGCTTTTCTTTTATAAAACTGTTATAAATATTCCTTTTCTTTACATTTAGAACACTAGCGATGAAGATATTGAAGATGAAACAATATGTGAGCGATTGTGGGGCCTAACAGAAATGTTTCCAGAAACAGTGCGCAATGGTACACATAAACTTACACAACTGTCATTAAAAGGAATCACCAAGGCTTACAAGTTTTCTAGATCCACATTATGGATTTGTGGAACTTCATTTGTTGTTTTAGCCCTTCCTGTGTTGTTTGAAATTGAACGCGTGCAAACTGAAGAAGCAGCATTGATGCAACAGCGTCAGGTAGGATATATAATGTATAAAAATAAAAAAGTCAAAGTTTTACAGAAGTTGAAGCTATAGTTATATGACTAAAATTTGCTGTTTTTATATATCCATCTATTTGACAATAATACTAATTGTTAACAAGCGATATACATAAGTATATATTGTAATTTTGCCATTATATGTTTTTTAAAACACACCCCATTTCATTACAACCATATGAATCAATTTAATTACTGGCTAAGTAACTGAACTTTGTAGATAAAAATATACTGTAGAAGTATTACTTCCAACATAATTTTAAATCAAATTGCTTTTTTTTTTAAACACAAGCTTACAACTGTAAATAACTAATGTTCTTAATAAACAATTTGAAATAACTTACATTGTCTAACAAACATGTCTAAAAAACATTGAAGTAAATTTAGAGTTTAGTATTTTTGTACATTTTACTTTGAACTAACTTGTTTAAATTTTTTATATTGTATTAATATTAATTTTTATATATAGTATTAAAATTTTTTATATTTTTTTATAATTTTTTTGTATATTATTAATATTACATTTTTATAGAATTGTTAATTTAACAAGGGAAATTTAATTAAAAAGATTTTTATAATTTAAATGTTAAACTACCCAGGAAAGCATTCTTAATTTATAAATTTTATTACTTAGTGCAAGTGATTGTTACTTTAAGTACTCTTAGGCGCTTAATACACAAAAGGAAATGTTTATTAATTTTCAGAAATTTTTCCCACTCACCCTGTGCTTATTAAGATTAGATCCCCTCTTCCTCCTCTAGGCCCTATCTTATCCTGTTTTTTAATTTTTACTTGTTATCAACAAAAAAAACATCTCAAAACTAAAAAAAAAAATCAGAAAAAATATATATCAGTCACTGATAAGAAGTTTTCAGTATAATCAGGCTTTAAAAATCTACCTTTAAAAAAAGCTACCTTTAAAAAATCTCTTAAATTTCGATTTGTCAAAATTTAGATTTTCGTTTATTTCTCATCATAGCATAAAACTTATGTATATATACTAAATTTATTGAATTATTTTGATACAACTGTTAATAAATGTACATTTGACTGCAAGCCGCACTAAAATTAACTTGTTTATTCGTGTTCTGTAAAAAATACCTACCCACCCTTTTATTTGACCCCCTAAAGGTATATAATATGCATCAACTAATTAAATTAAAAGAAAATCATAAATGACAATAGTTTTTTTGATCAATTTTTAAAATTTTTAGTCTAAAAACAAAAACATTTTAAATGTTAATAATATTTAGTATTTCTGAAATACATCCTGGTTGTTTGTAAAAACCTCTTTTTAAAAACTTAGATTTTAACCAGTCAGTCTTGACTGGTAAAAACATATTTTGAGAGGTCAAAACAGCAATCTGGAGTGTTGTTGACTATTAACCACGTTATTTTGTTTAACTAATTTAGTACTTTAATAATTATTAGTTAGTAATTAATTAGGTAAATAATATTTGATTTCAAATTCTTTTGAAAAATAAATTATAATCATTAACTAATTCTAAAGTTTAATAAAGTTACTAATTATTTTTTAATCATTAATTGAATTTATTAATATCAATGCAAGAGATTAGTTCAATTATTTTATTCCAACCAAATGATAATTTGTTTCATAAATAAAAAATAGTTAAAAAATTCTTCAACTGTCACTTTCTTTTCGTTTGGGACACTTTAAGCAATATTTAGTAAATTTGTTTTTAAACAAACGTCCTAAAATTAATACCTATAGTATATAAATAATTATCAATTTTTTGATAATGTTTTCCTTTTATTAGATCAAATCCATGAAATCTGTAATATTCATGGGTTAAGTAAAAAGCAAAAAAAGGGTGTAGTGGTTAGAGTTCTGACTTCAGAACTGGAGGTCTGTTATGAATTCATTCTTATGTCTGACTCTGGACATATATGCAAGATTTAAACTTCCCATTTAAATGCTTTCTGTAGTGCTCTGTAAAAAGACTGTAAGAATTTTCGGAGCACCTAAAGAACTTTAAAATAACTTGTTAAAATATCTTTAAAATATCTATTATTAAATATCTTATTATTATATATTTTTTTTTTTATTCAACAAGGCACAGTGTGCCAAAATCATTATTAGCTGGACAAAAGTAATAACTTTTAAAATATTATTAGATTTTCCTCATAATGGTTGAGCATATTTCATACTAAAAATTTAATGTTACTATCAGATTGTTTATTTAGTTGCTATGGGTACCTATATTCCATAGCAGCATTGCATATTGCATAGTTACCTAAATTAAGAGGCTTTCTAAAAATGTCAAATTTATAAACTATACTTATATTAAAGCTACAATGGTATTTTATGTATTTGAATGATAACTCAAACAAAAGTTACTAATATTTGTTGTTGATATGCAGCTTTGTGCTCTTAGAAACCAGTCATTTAATTTTTTTGTGAAACTTGTGCCTTACTCAAAATTTCTTTAAAAAATGAAACAAAAACTTTGAAAATAACCTTAGTTTTAAGAGTTTATAGATACAGTTAATAAAATTCGATATATTTAATAAAATTCGAACTAATCTATGTAGTTCAATTGTCCTTAGAAACCAAATAAAAATCAAAAAAACAAGTGTTCATACAATTAGAGCTAAAGATTACTTTATAAAGTACATGTAAGAATACAGGCAAATGTGTATATTCACATAAACATATTTACATGACATGCATTATTTTATTATATATATAATAAATACTAACAAAGTAAATAACATCTTGAATACCAACTAAAATCAAAACTATGCAACTGCAATTTATAGTAGGTCAAAAATTGGAACCTCTATGAGTACATCAAGAATGCCAATTAGAAGAACGTTGCTCTTAGGATAATATGATTTTCTCAAGCTACTTATCAAAGGGTCAGAGGAACACATTAGTTGCCTCGATAAATCTTCATTTGTTTTTAAACATGAAATCTTTCTTGAAAATGATTCATGAAACTTCTTATATGCCTTAAAAGTCATTCTCTATATAACTTGCCAACCATGAATAAGAATGTGATGTAAACAATGTGACATTGTTGTAAACATTGATGTAAACAATGTGACAGATTTACATACTTTTCAATTGTTTTGTAGCAGTATTCTCTAAATAATAGAATCAATTAAAAAGCTAGATGACAATGTACACAAAATAACATGTAACATTTTTATCATACTGACATCATGTTCAAGAATTTAAGCAAACTTTTCTGCATTCTAAAAAAATCTTCTAGCAGTGTTTCCATAATTTGATAACATTAGCATATCAATTACCAGTCCAGCAGACATTAACATATCAATTATAATTGTTTTTACATTTATCTAACAGAAATTAGCATATTAATTACCAGTCCACCTTCATAATGAAACCTTATTTGAATTTTATGTTTTTGTCCCAGGATAACTTTCTTTTCAAATGGTGTCCTTGTAGACCACTTTTTCACTATTAATTTATAATTAATTTTAAGACATTCCATGCTTTTAATTACATTCCATGCTTTTAATTTTAATCCAAGCATGGAAAGTTAAAAGGCCAAAGCAGAGACCTATTTTTGTCAATGACATATTTTTAGCTATATCAAGATTATTTATTTTTGTTGTATTACACACATAAAACTGAACAACACTTATAATATAGTTGTTTTAGATAATGCTGTAGCAACTTTGAAATAAATAAACTAGCTTCTTCTAAAATATTTTAGTTTTCTTTCTCAACTGAGTTACCTGAGTAATAATCCTTTGGCTAGTCGATCCATTAAACGTAGTGTTATTGTATGTATGATTTTTCAAGTTCATACAAGGAATCAATAACTTGTTTCTGCAACTTTATTAGGCAAACTGATGTATGATCAACTAATACTTAAAAGTTTATTTTTCTTGATAAACTATTAATAGTCCATAATGTTAGTTTAGGAAGACAATATTCTTTACCAGAACGAACATTATTGTGTGCAGGATAGAGATTACAACCTTTACTCACAGCATTATTTCTCAAGTGTTGGTAATCAGATTTGCTCATATTATTATCTAATATGAGTGCTAGAGCTTTTTTAAAGTGTTTTGAGCATGTTCTAAATCATAAGGTTTGCTTTACAGATAAACTTTGAAATACTTTTACATTTTTTCTTCTGCCATCTTCAAAAAGATTACAACTACTAGCATATAACAGTTCATTTGAAGAACTAGTTAATAAGTCGATAGCTGCTACTTTACAACTCTTTTTCTTATTTGATAAATACTCAAATAAGAAAATGAGTCACATAAACTTTTCATCAACTCTTTGACTTAAAGATCAACGTTTACATTACTTTGACAAAAAAAGTTACAAATTGAGCATCAAATAAAGAAAAGTATTCACAAATAAAAATTTGAACATCAAGTTTGTCTTTTTCATTAAACATAGATAAGCCATGGTGTCTTATAAATTGATGAACTTGATATCTTGTGACATGTTCGTAATAACAATATTAAACTAATACAGTGGTTTTCATAAATTTAGACGCACTCATATTTGAGAATAGAAATTTTTAGTTTTTCAACAATAAAACAATGACGAAAAAAGATTTTGGTTTAGTTTTTTTTCTATTTATTAGATAAATACATACAGAATACCAAATTTTAAAAAAGTTTACAAAAAAAATGAAATACTAAGTAATAATTAGGTACAACTACATGGTATTAAAAAAATTAGAAAAAAAAAATTATTCATAAATTTAGACGCACGATACATTAGAAGGCGTAATTTATGAACCAATCAATATTTTGTGTATCCGCCTTTTGCTTTAATACAACTAAGAACTCTTCTAGGCATAGACTCAACAAAATTTTTGCACATCGCTTCTGGAACCCCATACCAAGTCTCCTTAAGGAATTCCTTCAGCTGAGTAAGTGTGGAAATTTGAACCTTTGCTAATTTACGGTCAATCCAAGTCCAAATGTTTTCAATCGGGTTTAAATCAGGTGAGTATAAAGGCCACGGTATTGTCATGATACTATTATCGTTGAACCACTCCTTTGTATAGTATGTGCAGTATGTGCAGTAGCGCTATCTTGTTGAAGTTTCCATGGTTTATCATTGAGCATAAGCAGGTTAATTGATGGAATTAAGTTGTTTTCCAGTACTTATACGTATATTCTGGAGTTGATTCTTCCGGTGTATGTTTGGCACATACCAATACCTTTGCAATTGAAGTATGACCAGATTCCTATCGAGCCTCCTCCACTTTGTACAGTTGGTCTAATGTACCTGGCGTAATACTTTTCATGAGCCATTCTTTTGATTGTTATGTTAGATTTGCGATTGATAAGCTCAAAGTTACTCTCATCACTCCACATAATGTTTTCCTATTGTTCTATTGTCCAATACCTTCTTTCACGACACCATTTTAGTCTCCTTTGTTTATTATATGGACGCATAAGCGGTTTCTTTAAAGATATTGTAGACATCTTTCACCTTGAGTGATACGTTTTTTGCCCATTTTTCGTGTCTTTTTAGTGCAAAACTAACTTAACTTTTGTTTATTTATTAAATAATGATTAACTAATTCCAGGTAAGTCATATTTATATAAGGTTTTTTGACAAAATCAATTACTTTAGGCCTATTAATGAGAAATATGGGGAAAAAACTACTAATTAACTATCAATTAACAAGATATAAGACTTTTTTGGTTGTGCGTCTAAATTTATGAACAAAATAAAATCAAGCTTATCAATTAACGTTTTTGTGTTAATCGGTATAGAATGAGTAATAAACATCCTGTAAAAAAAAATTAAGGTACTCATAAATAGAGTTTCACTTCCTCTTGTAAATTATATATCAAACATAGCGGTAGTACTTTTATTTTATTTTTATTTTGAGTATTTTCTTACATATATGAAAATAAAATGAATGCGTCTAAATTTATGAAAGCTACTGTATATATATATATATATATATATATATATATATATATATATATATATATATATATATATATTTATAAATAGGGTTCCCATTCTCCTCTTTTTTCCGTAGGAGAGTATGGCACTGAACTAATTAAAATTAAAGTTTTCACTGCGTTATCCTACAAAAAAAAGAGGAGAATGGGAACCCTATATATATGTGTGTGTAGGGTTATATATATACATATATATATATACATATATATATATATATATATATATATATATATATATATATATATATATATATATATATATATATATATATATATATATATATATATATATATATATATTGTTGTTTATTATTGTATCTCGTTGAGATACAAATCCTCTTGTTTACTTGAGAGTGATCAATATAATGTAAAAGCAATTTTTAAATCTTTTAACAGAGACCTATGACTCGGGCCATATATGTAAACGAACCATAAACGTAACATCATTTGGTTCAACCCCCCTTTTAGCAAAAACGTTAGCACAAATATAGGAAAAATATTTTTAACATTAATTAATAAGCACTTCCCTATAAATCACAAGTTCCACAAATTTTTAACAGAAACACATTAAAAGTAAGTTATAGCTGTATGCCGAATATGAAATCCGTTTTAAACGCCCACAATCGTCATGTTATAAACAACAAGAAAGAATTAGCTGAAAATAATGTGTGTGTGTGTGTGTATATATATATATATATATATATATATATATATATATATATATATATATATATTAGAGATGTGCCGGAACCAGTTTATGCATCTCAGTTTATGAGTCTTTGATTCCAGGTACCCGGCTGAAAAAACAGGAATAAAAACTTGTGAAATCTCTAGCTGAACTATTCACACAAAATACTCTTTTTACACTAACTAACCGAAAGTTATGTGGCGGATGTACCATTTAGCAAAACCCCGCAATGCAGGGTAAGGGGCCTGAGTTGTAGGGCCTAACTAAAAAAGTTGTGCAACAGTTTTTTAATAACTATATTTAGTTTTATTTTTTTTTTTTTTCCTGGTGGAACGGGCCTAAATAATATTTTGTGGGGAAGGGGGCAAAATTTGAAGTTCCGCCATTGAAACTTATATTATGGAAAGCAAAAGATTAAGAAATATAAAGAATTACAAAAAAACCTTCTCGACTGTAGAGTGATTAAAATAAAACAAATTTAAACAAATAAAAAGAACTTAAACAACACTTATTTGTTGTATCTTATTTTAATTGTTTTATTAACTTTGTAATGCACAAACATTAGGTATTCTTCGTTATCTGCTTTTAGTCTGCTCCTTGTTGCTTTGTATATGTCCTCACCAGCACTAAATAACCTTTCACTTTCTATTGATGACAGAGGTGCTGTAAGATATTTTAATGCCATCTTTTTTAGTTTTTCAACTTGCATTCCACATTTATTCCACCACAAAAACGGACAACCTTTATTTTCTAAAAGAGGCAGAGATAAATAGTTGTCTATTTCTTAAGTAATTGCAGACCTTAATATTGTTTGCTTCTTAATTATGTCAGTGGTAACAACTTCAACATCTACTAATTCTTTTTCTGCCTTTTACTATTGAAGCATCGTCGGAGTCAAAGTCAACAAAATTTTGCACTCCTTGCATTTCTTTCCATGCTTCTTCAACTCACTGCTTAATAACATTTTCATCTGCATGTTGATAAATTAATTTATATTGTGGATCCAAAAATGATGATACACATAACATTTTATTAAGCAAAAGTTTATCAAGTCTTTTAGTAACAGATTTTATTAGTTCATCAATCATCGTCATAATCCCAGCGTATATATCACAAAAATATGAATTACTCGAAGAACAGCAGTTTCTTGGGAAAATTTAGTTTGATCTATCCCATGTCCAGTAGTGCTTAAAAATGCGATTTTTGCAACATCCACTGTCCAAATATCTGTCATCAGAGATAAATAGTTTGCCGCGGAGATTTTTATTTTTTAATAGTTTATATGACAACTTTAAACAGTTCATCGTACATGCTAGGGATTACGTTTTGGCTGAAATATGTTCCACATGGTAATTTGTAATTGGGGTAAGCATCTTTATTCAGTTTATTAAACCCCGTGTCTTCAACAATAGAAAATGGCTGAATATCCAATGTGATAAGTTTTCCTATAATTTTATGGATTCGAGTAGATCTGTGGTCATCAATATTCCACTGTTTTTTTTTTTGTGTAAAACCTGAATAATGTTACTTTGTACTGTATTGGTGGTAGAAGCAATTGAGGCTTCAGAAATAGACGGCAATGATTGAACCTTTTTTTTTTTTCATCTGCAAGTTCAAACTCTTTAGAATGCTTTAAACGCTAATGTTTTACCATTGCTGTAGCTCCATAAGACTTGAAAGGTTTTCCTCCTCTCGTAACTAAGCTATCACATAGTTTGCACTTACTCATATGAGGAGTCGTGCTTATATCAAAGAACTTCCACGCTATACTTTTTTTGTCATAATTTTTCTTTCAAATAAAATTTCTATAAAGAAAATGAAACTAGTTTTGATATCAAAGTTTTCGTTTATTTTATATAAAACGATAATTTTTTTAATAATACACTTGATATTAAAATATGAAAAATGTGTATAATATTTACCTTACATCTATACTTTTATGATTTTTGCTTGATATGAATGAAAAGTTCTATCAGTGTTCAAAAGCATTATAAGCGTTTCATTCAAAACTAAATTGCTAAAAATTATCTTGTGTTTTAACATAATAAAAAGAAGCTATTCTAAAACTTTTTTTCCCATTCTTTTTATTTGTATTCTAGAATTATTTCATTTAGCGTTACAGTTTTTGTATCCGTATAAATTTTTTTGCAAAAATGTATTAAAAAATATTTTAAGTGAGATTGTTTTAAGTTAATAGGACTTTGTAGTTATCAACTACATAACACTCTTAGACTTATATCAAAAAGTTTAATGGTTAAAGTTTAAACTAAAAAAAAAATCAATTTGAAGATACCCGGTGCCTGGTACTGCAACAAAATGGCCGATACCGGCTACCCGGTAAAACAGCCGAATTGCCGGGTCCCCGGGTCCGAACCGGTTACCCAGCACATCACTAATATATATATATATATATATATATATATATATATATATATATATATATATATATATATATACATACACTTGTTATTTCAAACATTTATCATTTTACAACAGGTATTAAAAAAAGTAGCAAATACTAGCAGCTAGATAAATAATTTTATGAAAGGATATATGTATAGTCTTCAAAATATGTATAAGAGATAAAGGCAAAATAGAGCACAAATTTTTCATTGTTGTCTTTTCAAAAAAAAAAAAAAAGTGTAAAAAAAGGACATTTGCTACCAAAAATTGTATCCAAAACCGGTTTTAAGTTTTTTTTCTTCATAAACTTTACATATTAACAATTATTTAATAAGTTAATGAAAAACATTTAATCATTATATCAAAAATTCTACACTTTTGCTTTGTAACAAACTACATTTTCTTATTTCATCGCTTTTTTTTTGGTGCAAAAACTGTACTTGAATTTTCAGTTAATATTCAGTTTAGTTTCCCTCTGGCTCTCTCTTGAATTCAGTTTGTGGCCACTTGAACAAGCTTCAAATAAATGGCATCTCTCTTTCCAGATTATCAGCAAATGGCATCAGAATCATCATCGTCCCCTTTGTCAGCTTTAGTATCGGATGTGGCAAAAGCATGTGCACCTGCATGAATGTGTCGGTGTCAGTATTGAATCTCATTTTTGGTTACTGATGGACAATACATGTCAAATAGAGATTCCAGTGGCACCTTGGCTGTTGTGAATGCTACTTGTTGTGCAAGAGAAGCAAAATACAATTTAGTATTTAAGGATACCATGCTTGTTTCCGAAATACATAACCCTTTATTTGAATGATATTGTACCACTAAACCTGGAAGAAAAAATTGTGGGAAATTAGTTTTCCATGAACTGTGCCGTGGTTGACAACAGGCAAGTTAGTAGCACTTCATAATTTACAAGAAGTGCTGTCCCTGTCTAACATGAGTTGCCACACACTTCGCACAAGCTTGATCTAGTGTTACTGCTATATTATTTGGATATACATATTCAGCAAATACTTCCTGATTGTCAATCGTTAACTCGGACCATATTTCTGTTAGGGTTGTTCCTGCCTTTTCAAAATTTAGCTTTTCCAATTCCAAAAGGAATTTTTGCCTTATCATCCATGCTTTAAAAAAAAAAACATGCTTTAAGACAAACGCGGCACATTTCATCCAAATAGGCCATGGTTGCTAAGGCAGCATTCTGATGACGATCATGGCCAGTGTTCTGCACGGATCCAATTAAGATGGTGCTCGTAAGCTGTTACGGGCACCATCTTAATGTGTCGCTTGCCTTCAACTGACGAATAGTTCTGTAATAATGTGTCGCTTGCCTTCAACTGACGAATAAGAGCTGGAAAGACGTTGCTGAACGTGACAAACAGTATACTTGTGCCACCAGTGATCAAATCATTGGAATGATTTTCAAATCATTCCAATGTTTTGCATGATCTCAACGTTTCGGAATGACGACGGTCACTGGCTGCAGCACCAGTTGAAGCAATTCTGACTACTGCATCTATAATAGATCTGGTTGATCTACTGTAACTGCTGGTCTGCCAACCATATCGCGTTTGAACTGTCGAAGATTTGACTCCAGATGTGGCATTTAATCAGTTGTTTCCTGCAGAGTGTGCTTTATTTTGCTACGACGCTTGCGTTAACGATCAGCTTCACCTTCCGACCTTTTCAGTTGATTCTTTTTCTTTTTAATATCCATTTCGACAGTATTGATTTTCAACTTCAGGTCTTCAGTCATCAATCCAGCATCTCGAATCCCATACAAAGCTAATAGTTGTTCATTCAGTTTTGAGATGTCTGAAGTTATATTTTTTTGTTTTGGCGCTATCAGTGTTATCCATTTTCTTAAAAAAACTGGTTTGTTTTTTTAAATATTTCTTTGTTGATGTAAACAACTTTTTGAATTAGAATGTCTATATAAGCCATATCTTTATAAGCTTCTGCATTATGAAGGTTTTATTTCAAAAAAAAATTGATTTTCGAATTAAAATTTCGAAAATTAAAACCACACTTTAAAACAATTAAAACATTGTTTTAATTGTTTCAAAGTGTGGTTTTAATCTTATTAAAATATTAATTATTAGTAAGTTTAATTTCTAAAAATAAGTTAACATTAATGTTAACTTATTTAAAATTATTTTCGTATTTTTTCCATTCACGCTGGCGAACGTGATCACTTTATATTTTGTGCTCTTCAACTTTTATAACCTTAACAGGCCATGAACGTATATGGCATTCACCTTTTATAGATGGGCAAATGAACGTGACATGCCTCCTCAATTTTTTGCGTTTGCCACCAAATTTTTTGCGTTTGCGTACGTACGTTTGTTGAATCCTTTTCTCCACACACACACACACACACACACACACACACACACACACACACACACACACACACACACACACACACACACACACACACACAAATGCACTCGTATGCAAATTATTTAACTTAGGACACCTCCCCCTCCCTCCTAATATGTAACTGGAATTGCAATTTGGTTGAATCTAAGTCTAAGATCTGATACTAGCTTGGCAAAAAAATAAAATTAAAAAAAAGAGGGGAAGACGTTTAATAGTTTGGAAAATTTTCCCACCCACCCCAAGCTTATTCAAACCCTCCCGTTTATGATTTTTATTTGTTATTTACAACGACAACAAAAATCAGAGAAAACCGGCCAAAAATATAAAATATTTATTTCAGTCACTGATAGTGATCGACCGAAATTCTGTTTCGGTATCGGTTTCGGCCGAAATTTCAATTTAAACCGATACCGAAATTTCGGTTTCAGTATTTTTTATTAATTCGCTAAAAAGCAAAATTTCAGTTTAAAAAACATACCAAAAACCGACAAATTTGTAAGATTTCAAATTTTTATCTAATTAAGAAAATTAGTTATTTTTGAGAATTTTCACAAAATACCTCGAAATAATCTTTTTTTGCAGAGAAAATCTGCTAGTTGTTAACTTTCGCTATTAACTTATATCGCCAACTTATGTATTAATCTCAATTTGTGAATAAGTTCTAACAGAATACAGGTTTAATGAAATTAATTTTGACTAGCCAAAATGTCAGTATCGGTTTCGGTAACATATTTGCCAAAATGTCGGTTTCGGCTAGTCAGTATCGGTTTCGGTAAAATATTTGCCAAAATTTCGGTCGATCACTAGTCACTGATAAAAACAAAAACTTTCAGTGTAAACAGGCTTTAAAAATCGCATACCAAGTAAATCTCGATTTGTCGAAAACGAGCTTTTGGTTTATTTCTCACCAAAGTATAAAACTTAAATCAGGGTATATCCTATTTAATTATTATAAAACAGCTGTTAGAAAGTGTGCATTGGACCGCAAGCCACGCTAGAATTAGTTTTATTTAGAGTTGTTAACAAGGCCAAAAGTAGCAAGGCCAAGGCCACACGTTACAAGTTTTAAGGTTAATGCCAAGATTAAAAGTTTCAATGCCAAAGCACAAACATTTTCAAGACCAAACACAAACATTTTCAAGACTAAACACTTCAATTTTTGTCTTACGTTAAGGCCAATTATTAGCAAAACTGTATATAGCAAGTGTTGTGACAATAACACCACATTTTGTAAAAATAGACCATGGTTATGCGCATAATTCAACAAAATCAATAAGAAAATAAGTATTTTATTTTAAGGCGAGGCCAACAGTTTTAAGGCCAAGGCCTCAATTTTTAGCTTTAAGGCCAGGCCAAGGACTCTAGTTTTATTCGTGTTTTGTAACAAATTATTAGTTTGGTTTTATAAAAAGAAATTTTTTATAAAAAATACTTACATTGTAACATAAAAAATCTATCTGGACCTTTATCTGTCATCAGAATTAAAGCACTTTTTTCACTTTTTTTGCGTTTTTTTCTCTGTTTTTATTATCTCTGTTTTTATACGGTTCTTAATAAATGTTTAAAAAAAATTAAATTAAAAAAAATTTTCTACTAATTCACAAAATCGTCGACATGATACAAAAAAATCAATTAAAATCTTATAATATAATTGTAAAAGTAGATTTATAAAAATCAAATTTATAAGTTTTGGGGCACCAAAAATTGCTTGAACGTAAAAATATTTCCAAATTTAAAAAGGTTTCGCTTTTCTCTTCGCAATGCTCAGCGTCTCCCAGTTAAGAAATCACTAACCTAATTTGAAAACAATATGAGCAACTTGGTATCGTGCAAAAAAAAAAAATTGTAAAAGCCCACATTAATTGTAAAAACATTTCCCCCACTCTCATACACTCCTCCATACAGTTTATTACCGGTAAATCGTACACCGGTTAACTCGAACTTTTGTTATCTAGAACTGTTTTCTTTAGTCCCTCGAATGCAAGAATAAGTTTGCTTAAATCGAACATTCGTTTTGTCGAACCGTTTTCCTTCGTCCCTCGGGAGTTCGAGTTATCGGGAGTTCACTATATTTTCAGCATTAAAATATTTTTTATTCGGTATTTAATTGATAAACTAATTAGGTAATAATTATAAATACTATGCAAGGTCATTTAAGTTAAATATTCATTTTATTTACTATTTATAAAAGGTTTTAACGGTTTTTTTCTCTTCTTTTTAGATACTGTTAGGTCCTGGAAGTGGTGCAGGCCAACAACCATTACAACCAAGGCGTTAATAAAATAAATTATAAGAATGCATCTTTTATCGTGTAGCTACCTCTTGTGCAAAGGCTTGTATGTAAATACATAAATATACGCGTTTAATTGGTTGCACATTTATTTTAATAGTTATATAATATGCAAAGAAATCCCCTAAGAAAATATAGTAAATATATTCGATCACATTATTAGTATTAATATTTTTAATGTTACCGCGGTAGTTTTATTTTAAAAGCATGGTTATAATTAATAAAAGGTTTTCGTTTTTTGCTGCGAATTCCCAAATTAATAGTTCCATAGAGTTACATCGTCCTCCGTAGTTCTGCTTGATTTCCCATAAAGTTTTAAAATTAAGGGTATTGAAGAAGTTGGTGGTGTCAAGGGCAGTAAATAATTTACTGCCCTTAACACAATCAATAATTATTTACGCGGTTACTTGTTCTAGCTGCCCATTTATATTTAAAAACTCTATACAGGGTATTTTAAATGTAAATAGGCGCATATTTAAATGTCTAAAGAGTATTCCCATGGGTCACGTGACTCAATCTAGAGGAGCCATTAAGGGAGGATAAAAAAGTAAACAAACTGTTTACGGTATTAATTTTAAAACCATTTGTAATTAGGTTTTAGTACCAATATCACTATAATATTTAACAACAATGTGGTATAGTAATCAAGATTTTTTTTATTTTTCTAAAATCAATATCAAGTTTGTTTACTAAATTTACATTAAAGAAATGTCGCACTACCTTTAAACTCAGATAGGATCACAAATCTTGTACAAAGGCACATAGACACTTGCTTAGTTCCAAATTCTAAAACAATAAAGACTTTCAAAATGAAGGAACACAATTTTCAATTTTAAAAAAAGTCATTTTTATCTAGATTTTTTTTTAAAAAAAAAAAGTGGGATGGGGAGGGGGGCTAGAAACAAAAGCACTCTCCCGCAGAAACAGTAACTGTTATGTGACCGTATCTGTACGTTATAGTTATATTACTAGTAATCAGTGTGGAAACTTCTAATACCGAAACACATTTTTCACTAATTTTTTCCTAAAAATTTAGAAACTATTTAACAATAACTTAAAGTTGTATTAAAAAATTATTTATTGAATATTATCTATTTTATTGAGCAACAAAATTTAAAAAAAAAACATTAGAGACAATGTAAGAATTGAAATATTTAAGATTTCTTAATACTTAAAACACAATAATATCAGCTTTATTAATTACATTTTATTTTTTATAACATTTTTTCTTATAAAAAGAAAGCTTTCAAAAAGAGAAGAAACCCTACAGGAATATAAGAGTCAAACTCATGTATCGTTATGGGCTGTAGCTTACACTGATTTATTAAATTATCTATTATTTTCACCAAGTTCTTATACGTTTGAAGATATGAAGACCTATAAATCATGGAAGCGTTTAAATAAGATATTTAGTAATTTTTTTACTAAAAATGTTATTTTCTCGCTGAAGCATCTACACATCGCTGTAGTTTTATTTTGTATTGATAAAACTGTTGAAATGTAAAAATCTAAAACAGTACATTGTAAAAGTTAAAAGTCGCTAAAGATAAATGGTTTCGAGACAAAAAAAAAATATTTAGGGATATTATACATTTAAACAAGCGTTCTAAAAGTAAAGAAAAAATGCATGTTGAGAAAAAAAACTTTATTAATTGTTGAACAAAAATGATAAGAGAGAGAGAGAAGAAAAGTTATTTATATTTTATTTATACACATTGAGGCGATTTTACGCCCGAAAATGTTGATTTTTAAATTATAGTCAGTTTTTTCACGAATTTAGTCAGGTATTTAACATTATATTTATATACACTATATTTATATATTATATTTATACACACTGAGGCGATTTTACACTCGAAAAAGCTGATTTTCAAGTTATAGTCAGTTTTTTCACGAACTTAGTCGGGTATTCGACACAATTCAGTAGTTAAATTTTCGTTTTGAGGACTTTTTTTTTTTTTTTAAAGCCAGTCGGTACTTTTTGAGGATTCACCCCCTCCCCACTCATTTTAATTGTAGAATCGCCCCTGAATATACATTTAAAAAGAAGATTTAGATAAAATGATATTTTGTTCAGTTAATCTCGTAAACATATGTACAGTTTAATATTGTTTTTAAGTTATTGTTTAAATTATTTGCTAATTAAATACTACTAAAGTTAACCAAAGCACATACTGAATGAACAACTTAGTTTAATGTTGTATGAAATTCTCCATCTTTAGTTAATTAAAAATTAACCGGAATTGAACAAGTTTCTTTTGTTACATTTTACAATTTCAGGAAGTTTAAAAAATCTAATTATCTGGTTGTTGTTGTTTTTTAGTTAGTTTCGATATATAGTTTATAACACCTGTTATATATTATAATTGATATTTTATAAAGTTTTATGTGCAATAAAACCATACCGTAAAAATTTTTTTAAAAATCCTTATGTTATATTTTTTATTATATCGGCTTTGTTTACAATTTTTATTATAAATATTCTTGATGGTTCTAGCCTTTATAAAAGCCCTAGCAAAGCTCCGCTAAATGCAACATTTTGTATAATATAACAAACGAAGAATTTAACAATGATGAAAGCATAATCTCTAAAGATTTAACTTAATATTCAAAAGACATCTCTGTTTCCGATGACACATCAACACATATATACTTATATAGTATTGGTGATTTTTTTTTTTTTTCATTTAACAATGTTAGTCGTGTTACATAATACATAAGTTGTAATACAATTACGTAAATGATACAGTCCAGCGTACTAACAATATAAAACTAGGTTTTCGAAAGAAGATCAAAAGGATCTTATCATCGAAACCTTAAAAAGTAAAAATATTTATCTATAACATATATATTAAAGATTTAACGTATTTACATTATGCAAAGATACAACACATTTATAAGTTGAAGGTTTAACAAATACATTTTATATACATTTTTAGTAGAATTTTAGAATGTTGTCTATAGAGAAAATGATTTTTTTTTAGTTAATTTTAGTATCATTAATACTATCAGACAATATTTTGAAAAAAGAGCTACTAAACATAAAATAGCTGGTTACCAATTATTCAAAGGAAATTAAGTAAAATAGATTCAAGTCAAACCAAATATTTTATAATATAGAAATAAACCAACGAATGGCAAGAACTGTGTTAATTATTGAAATTAAATTTGACTAAAATCATTTTTGTAAAACATCTATTATCGAGAAAATATTGAAAAATTTAAGCTTAATTATAATTGAAAAATTTCTGGACCAATTGAAACTAATTGAAACTAATTTGATTAGGGAAAATTAAAGCTTGTTAATTGGCATTTTATTTAAGAGTCGCAATTTATTAATTTTAGTTGAAAATTTATGTTAATTTAACTTTAATAACTTTTACAACTTATTTCTTAAAAAGTTCTGCAAGTTATACGAAAGAGCCGGGAAAAAATGTTTATGATAAAAACCAACTCTCTTCAAACTCCGTAGATGTCCTTAGGCCTTTTTAATTCCTCAAAAACTAAACAAAAGTTGTATGATAAATTTTTAAAAAAAGAAAACGATAATATATACAAAAATCTTTTTGAAAAAACAAAAATTTATTACGCAAAATTATTAGAAAAAACAATGAAAACACCCAAAAAATATATGGCATGTTATTATTGAAATAATCGGAAAAAACAAAAGTATGAAAAATACTCTACCAAAAAAACTTCTAATAAATGGAAATTTATTCTATGAAAAATATTCTATTGCTGAGAAGCTTGTCACCTTTTTTGTTAATATTGGGTCAAAATTGGCTGAAACAATTCCTTTGAGCTCATCAGGTTTGAATTCTTATTTAAAAAGGTTTAGTAATTAAATTGGCAAAACTGATCTTAAAATTTGCGAATTATAAGATGCTTTTAACAGCCTTAAAAAAATAAAAGTACAGATTTTGATAAAATTAGCGTCAATGTTGTAAACCTGTATTTGATGACATTGAGCCATCGTTATTTCATGTCTTTAAACTTTCTTTAAAATCGGGTATTATTCATAATAATTTAAAAATTGCCCGAATTACACTATTTTAAAAAGAGGAGATAACTCTCTTATTTCAAACTATACAGCATTTTTATCTTGCCTTGTTTCTCTAAAATACTTGAGCGTATAATGTACAATAAACTCTACGACTATCTAACAAAGAACGACATGCTGTATAAAAAACAGTTCGGTTTCAAAAAATGCATTCAATTGAACACGCCGTTGTTGAGCTAGTCAACAAGATATCTGAAGTTCTAAACAACGATTATTTTACATTAGGAGTTTCATTGATCTGTCTGAAGCCTTTGATACAGTAAATCATGATATACTGCTAACTAAACTTGAAAACTATGGAATTAGAAGCAAAAATTTATTTTGAAATAAGAAGAAAAGTTTACAAAAACTACCTAACAAACAGAAAACAATTTATATGCTATGATTTAAAAGTAACAGGTAAACATTCAATAACTTATGGGGTTCGTCAGGGTTTTAGGGTCATTATTGTTTCTACTGTACATAAATGATCTACATCTATCATCAAATCTTATAAATTTAATTCTATTTGCTAATGATTCCAATCTTTTTCATTCACATTAAAATACTTTTTAAACATGTTAATGAACAATTAGAAAAAGATTCTGAATGGTGTTTAAGTTACTTTCTCTGAATGCTGAAAAAAATAAATTTATACTTTTCCATAAATCAAATAAAATTGCTAAAACCCCATTGAAACTAACAAATTTTATTATAAACAAAACTATTATGGGGTCGTAGTTAAAGGACGTCGTTCAGAACTTAAATACTAACCAGAAGAGTGTGACGTCCTTTATGGATGACCCCTATCAAAAAGAAATCTTTGGTAAACTTTTTAGGCGTGGAGTTGAATAAAAATTTATGATGGAATTTTCATATAAACAGTCTTGAAAAGAAATTTTTAAAAACTATTGGAATATTATACAGAGCTAAACCATTTCTTAATTTTAAATCACGAAAAGATTTACAATTTGCTTTTATTTATAGTTACTTCACATACTGTAACATCGCTTAGATAAGTACTAATCATAAAAAACTGAAAAGCTTTAAAAAACAAAAACATACATGTCGAATTGTATTTGTTGCTAAGAAAAGATCCTTGCGAACCTCTACTGTGATTACTTGGAGCATTAATATATATATATAAAATCAATTTAGATCAAATTTTAGTCTTTATGTATAGAACTAAGTAAGGATTGTCTCCAAAAATATATGAATCCTATTTTAGTGAAATCTGTCATGAATAAACTACAAGATTTTCGAAAAACAACTTCGTTGTTTCAAATTATAGTTTAAAATTGCGCTCATACTCAATTAAGTATCGCGTACCATATCTATGGAAATCATTCTTAGATATAGTTAATAAAAAGAAAATCTCTCTAGATCTATTTAAAAAGAAATCTAAACAGTACTTCTTATTTATGGATAACACAATGATTTTAAATGTTTCTTTTAAATAAAGTTAAATTTAAATATAAAAGTTAAAATTAGTTAAAAAGAAGTTTATTAATGATATTACCTCTCTCTTAGAATGGTATGTTTTTCTGTGTAATATTTTTTTTTTTTTTTTTTTTTTTGCTACTGTATAAAATGTAAGCAGTTTTTCAATTTATGTTAATATTATCCTACTTTATGTATTATGCGTAAAAATTTTTCTTTGTAACATATTTATATATTTTACAATTTTATTTTACTTTTTTTATATATTACTTTGTTTAATTATATTAATTTTTCTCTTAAAAATGGAGGCCAGTTTTTCACTTTACTTAAATGATGAGAATGCTAGTGATGATAACTATTTTAATGGAAAAAATTTAGTAAGCGAGTATTATTCAATTTCTGAATCTACTCAATATCTCTGTCAGAACAAAAATACATTTTCTATTTTAAATGTAAACATTCGAAGTATAAACAAAAATTTTGAAAATCTCAAACTTTTACTGCATCAACTAAACCACGAATTTAAAATAAGATGTATCATAGACAGGGCCGGCGCGAGTAGGTGTCACGTGGGGGGGGGGGGGGATGCCATTACAACTTTTGCCGACTAAGATAAAAAAAAAAAAAAAAGGTCCTCGTTTTCCAAAATTTGCCGACTGTCATAACGACATTTGCCGACTGTCTAACCTATATCGAAAGGGGGTCCACATTTGCCGACTAACTAGGTCCAATTTGCCGACTAAGGGTCCGATTTGCCGACTAAGGGTCCAGTTTGCCGACTAAAAATCATTGATGGGGGGGGGGGGGTCACACCCCCCCACACACCCCTATCGCGCCGGCCTTGATCATAGAAACTTGGCTAAAAACCAACGAAAAAAATTCAAACTTAGAGGTAATTATGTATCAGTTCAACAACCACGTTTTAACTATGCTGGTGGTGGTATAAGTATTTTTGTCCACAAATCAATTAGCTTTGTTCTACGTCCTGACCTCAATATTAATGAAACTGATTGTCAGTCATTGTGCATAAAAATTATAAACAAAACCACCAAAAATATTGTGATTAATTCTATTTATAGACAACCAGCTGGTAATTTAAGAAAATTTAAAACTTATTTAAGCAGTTTTTTAACCAAAACTAGCATAACACGGAAACATGTATTCTTAGCTGGTGATTTTAACTTAAATTTACTAAATTATGCTTCAAATACAAATGTTCAACATTTTCTAGATACTCTTATAGAATATAACCTAATACCAACAATAAATAAGTAAACGAGAATAACTAAGACCTCATCGTCACTACTTGATAATATAATTACTAACAATTTTCAAAACTGCCGTTTAGGAACAAGCATAATTAAAACTGACTTAACTGATCACTTTCCAATATTCTTAATTACTGATAACATAACCCTAAATAATGTCCCTTCAAACACTACAATCTTAACACGACAGATCAATGAAAACTCCTTATTGTGTTTTCGAACTCTTTTAACAAAAAATATTGATTTGAATGTTATTTTACAATCCCATGAAGTCAATACTGCATATGAGCTATTTTTAGCGCAGTTCTATAAAATCCAAGTCTCTTTTAAACCCCTGGATGACCAAGAAATTAATAAAATCATCAAAAAAAAAAAAAAACTTTATGATAAATATTTAAGACATAAAACATATAAAAATGAAATAAACTACAAAAACTATAAAAAATTATTTGAAAAAAACAAAAAACACTTAAAAAAAAATTTATTATACAAAATTGTTGGAAAAAACTAATGGCGACACTAAAAAAACGTGGAATATAATTAAACAAATAATTGGTAAAAATAAATGTGAAAAAAATAATCTCCCACAAAAGCTTTTAATTGATGGGGAAATGGTTTACGATTAAAAAAAATAGCTAAAGAACTCAACTTATTTTTTCTCGAAGTAGGGCCAAACTTGGCGAGTAAAATTCCGTCAAGTACCACAAAGTTTGAATCTTACATTAAATCATGTAATTCTATTATGGAAGAATCTAATTTAAATCTAAACGAAATATGGAATGCTTTCAACAGTCTTAAAAGTAATAAAAGTGCGGGCATTGACAAAATAGTGTGAATGTTGTTAAGTCAGTCTTCGATGTCATGAACCGTCATTATTTCATATTTTTGATCTTTCATTAAAGCTAGGTGTTGTGCCGAAAAAACTTAAAATTGCCATAATCACTCCCATTTTTAAATCTGGTGACGAAACTAATATTAACTACTACAGACCTATTCCGTTTTACCCTGCTTCTCAAAATTATTGGAACGAATTATGTACAACAGACTTTACAACTATTTGATGTTAAACAGTTTGCTGTACAGTAAACAATTTGGATTTCAAAAAGATAATTCAACAAACCATGCTATAATCGAACTAGTTAATCATGTATCGGATGCATTCAATAATGACTATTTTACTCTTGTAGTTTTTATTGATCTGCTTTTGACACTGTTAACCATAAGATACTTATAAAAAAACTAGAACTATATGAAATAAAGAATAAAAATTTACTTTGGTTTGAAGATTACCTAGCGAACAGGTCACAATGTATTACTTATAATAAAAAAGAATAAGAAAAACATATTTCATGTGGTGTGCCCCAAGGTTCAATCTTAGGGGCGTTATTATTTTTATTGTATATAAATAATTTATACTTAGCATCAAATATTTTAAATGTTATATTTTTTGCAGATGACTCCAATCTTTTTTATTCCAACAAAGATATAAAAGCTCTCTTTAATATATTTAATCAAGAACTACTCAAAATAAACGATTGGTTTACAAGCAATAGGCTTTCGTTAAATGTAGAAAAAACTAAATTTATTGTACTTTCCAAACCTAGTAAAGATGATGATATTCCTCTAAAATTACCCAATCTCCTAATCAATAAAACATTTATTAAAAGGGAACCAATCGTTAATTTTTTAGGAGTAATAATAGATGAAAATTTGTCATGGAAACCGCATATAAAAAATAAAATATCAAGAAACATTTATATATTATATAAAACTAAATCATATCTTAACACCTTTTCTCTAAAAAAAATATACTTTTCATTTATTCATAGTTTTATCTCTTACTGCAATATTGTATGGGGTAGTACTAACTATGGTAAGATGAAAAAACTTCATAGTAAGCAAAAACATGCATGCAGAATTATATTTGGTGCCCACAGAACTTTTCAATGTGAACCTCTTTGGAGGAAGCTCGGTGCCTTAAGTGTCTATAAACTTAATATACACCAAGTTCTACAATTCATGTTTAAAACTAAACATGAACTCTCTCCTATTGTATTTCAGTCTTTTTTTAGTGAAATCTCGCACAAGTATCCTACTAAATTTTCAATTAATAACTTTATTGTTGCAAAAACTAATTCAAAACTAAATTCTTACAAAATCCAATACCGCGGACCGTTTCTATGGAAACATTTTTCAAAATTTATCACAAAAAATAATAATGTTCAACACATCTCTTTGGAAAAATTTAGAAAAAAATCTAAGAATCTCTTATTACAAAAAGACTTTGATTTAAAATATCTCTTTTAAAAATAATACACAAATAATATGAATTATCTAAAAAAATAGTTATTGACACTACTTCTCTTTTGTTGCAATTTTAGTCTAATTTAATTTTTTGTTGAAAAATTTTAATACTTTAAAATTATTGTTAATCTTTGATATAATGCGTTATATTTCAACATTAATATTTATATTATGTTATTAGTTATATTGTAACTAACGTATTTAAAATTATTGTTATGTACTTAGCTACTCTTCATTTTTTATATTAACTGACGATTTTTTAGTGTAAATTTTTTGATGGGGCTTGATGATAAGACAATTTATGTCTTCTGCTTGCTCCAGTTCTCTTATTAACACGATTTATTTCATTGTAAATTTTAATATATGACAAAACTCTTTGGTTAAAAAAAAAAAAAAAAAAAAAAAATTACAACTTATAAAAAACAATAAAATACAAAAAAAAAACTTATAAAATACAATTTTATCTTCTAGTTTATATATTTATATCTTTACAATAAACGATTTTATTGTAAAGACATAAATATATAAACTAGAAGATAAAACTGTATTGTTTTTTATGAGTTTTAATTTTTTTTTTTTTTTTTAACCAAAGAGTTTTGTCGTATATTAAAATTTACAATGAAATAAATCGTGTATTTGTAAATTACGATTTTATAAAAATAATGCTCGGTGATAAGACATTATGTCTTCTTCTTCCTCCACTTATTTATTTTGTTGTATATGTATGTATATAAAAAAAGGAATTTATATTAAAAGGCGAAATAAACCTAAAAAAAAAAATTTTTCTTGTTAATTAATGTCGAGAAAATAGTTCAAATTAAATCATAAACTAAAGATCAACGCAAAAACAAAAATCGTTTGAATAACAAAATAAAAAACTTACTGCATCGAATTTTAGTACAGTTATAATCCATAGAAATAATACTCCTTCAACTTCATTGTTGAAAAAGTTTATAAGAAACTGTGATAGTTGTCTGCCATCACAAGCTTGTTAATGGAGTATTGAAAATGAAAATATTACTGATGAAAAGTTAAAAGAAAAAGTTAACCGTGATGCTAAAAAATTTAAACTTGTTAAAAATCCTAAACGACATTGCTGGTTGGTAGCCCTGATGGGTTGTGTAATAAATAAGACAACTACCAAATGATTGAAGTAAAGTGGTCTTTTTCAAAAAAAAATCTTTCTGTACAAAAAAAGTTTTATGTGTAAGTTTGTACATATAAAACTTTTCGTATAGAAATAGCAGATGGATGGCAAAAATTAAAAATCAAAGAGTTGATTTTACCAATACCAATGTATTAAAGCTTTTACAGAAACTAACGAAATTGAATTTGTTCTATATACAAATGAAGACTTTTTTGTGTAATCAATTAAATTTGAAAGTTAAAACTGGTTCATTAAGACTTTACCTTATTTATATACATTTTATTTTCAGTTTATTACTAAAAAATATTTGAAAGGATGTAAAAGTTTGCATGTAAAAATTATTATTAGAGTTTAATATTTTGAAGCATGTAAAAGTTATTATTAGAAATTAATATTTTCTTTATTCTTCAATATTTTCTTTGTTGGGAAATGCATAAAATAATAAATTTTTATGTTTTAATATTAAAAATATTTATAAAAAATATTTAATATTAAAAAGTGCGCAACCACTGCACCACGGCTGCTCAATGTTGTGTACCGAAATGCTTTAGCAACTTATTATAACAAGTTGCTAAAGCATTTCGGTACACAACATTGAGCAGCCGTGGCGCAGTGGTAACTCTTGCTACCACTGCGCCATTTTTAACACTATTAAATTTTCACTGCCAAATTTTTAACACTTTTAAATTCTGAGGCACTTGCCTCAGAAAAAAGTTTTGCGATATCGGTTAGGAAGGAGGCGTATATACTTCCGCGTATATACAAATACCATAATGCATTGCATTTAAGGGGAAGAGTGAATTAGTCAAAATATGGAATAAAAACAAACAAAAAAATTTCGAAATTAAATTTTAAAGTAGCTTTATATTAATATTAAGAACCGTTATTAATATTAATGTAAATGATTATTAATATTAATATTGATATAAATTAATATTAATATAAAACCGTTATTAATATTAATATAAATTAATATTAAGAACCGTATTTCATTTTAGCAAAAATTTACGCGATAAATTTGCTCATTTTGACATAAAAAAAATCTATTTGAGAAAAAAATGCTAATTAATGTGTCTGTTGAAGCAAATGTAAAAATTCATTAACCTGTCTCTAATAAATTTTTACGATGCAATATCTATTCTTGGATTACATACACCGTCGCATACTTGAGTTACATACACTTGTATCTAATCATATGTGAAGTACATTATGCAAAGTATAATTTTAAAATAGATGCAAAGGGGTTGTTGTAGATTGTTTTATCATCTTTATGCCTACTTGTTGGCCATTAAGAGTTTTTTTGTTTTTTAAGTTGATTAAGGTGCCCCAAGAAGTCCTTATACCATGTTCACACTAGCGATGTTCGGCGGAACATTATTCCGGAACAAATGTTCCTGGAACAAAATGTTCCACAAAATGTTACTTGTAGCGTTCACATGTAAAATTGGCACAATAAAAATTAGTGAAAAACAGTTTGGCAAATACACATTGTTAATATAATTTATTAATTTTTAATATTTATTCATTTATGAGAGGTAAAACTAAATGCAAATAACGCTGAGGGTTCAGCTAGCTCAGAGTTAGACAATAGAAACCCAACCCAAAAAACCCGCCATACAAAAGGTGACGTTGGAATTTTGTTATCCCGTTTCTTGGCTTTTATGGATAGGTCATATCTCCTTTAGTCGCTTTTGACGACACAGAATAGTAGTCCATCAGTGGTATAGTACCGAATAAACATATTATACATTAATATGTTACCCACGACCAGTTAAAACTAATCTCATTTTGTGTTCATACATATTTAATATTTATTTATTTAGACACATTTGATAACCTCAAGGAAAGTAAGTTTAGTTCAAAACTACTAAATGCATAACCATATTACAGCTAAAACTTTAAATAATAAATGATATTATTACTACTTTATAAATAAAATGATATTATTACTACTTTACTTGTCCCTTTCATAAAGGTATTTAGCAATTGAGTCACGAACATTTTTTCCTGGTCCATTATTCCCAGTTGTAGAAACTGTATTGGGTTGAGCTAGACTGTCATCATGATGATGCAGAAGCCATTCTATTATAATAATATCATCATAATATTCACAAATGTTGTGAAGAGTGACGCAAGCATTAACAATTCTTGTAGCAAAGTTAATATCGCATTCCATACGTTTGCAAATTACACGGAATCGAGCTTTAACGCGCCCAAAGGCATTCTCAACTACTCTTCTAGCTCCGCAAAGTATTTTGTTGAAATTTTTTTGAATTTCACTAAGCTCCAAATTTTCAGGATAAGGTTTTAACAAATGACGCGTTAAAGGAAATGCTGAATCACCTATCAAACATAGTGGAACAAGAGAATCGCCCAGCTCTTTACAACATTTATCAAATAGATTTGATTCTAAAATTCCTTTCAAAGAAGAATTCTGCAAAATATAGCTGTCATTATTTCTACCAGGCAATCCAACACTTGTATAAATGAAACGGTATCGACTGTCTACAACGGCAAAAAGTACAATGGAATACCACCCATTATAATTATAATAAGAAGTTGCTTGATCTTTAGGGGCTGAAATAGGGATGTGGCATCCATCAACAGCTCCAACGCATTGTGGAAAACCAAGAATAGCTTCGAAATCTCTACTATGTTTATTTAAATTTTCCACTGACAATGGAAATTTAACATATTTAGGGAGCAAAATGTCATTAACAGCATTAATAACTTCATGAACAATTAAATTTGCTGTTGACTTTCCTATGCCAAAAAGGCTAGACACAACACGATACTCTTCACATAAAGCTAGATAATGTAATGCAACTGCAACACGTTTTACTACTGAAATAGGTTCTCGCATAGTTGTGGTAGTTTTGCCTAAATGTGGATGCAATTCATTAACTAGGAAATTAAATGTGTTACGATTTACTCGAAAATGCTCTTTAAATTCACATTCCTCCATTTGAGTAAAAATCTCATTAAACCATTGAGAACTTTTTGGCCTAACCCAAACTTTTCTTTCAATCAGATACCCTTGTTGATTTAACTTAAAGGAAGCTAAATTTAAATATGAAAATGGGTGGGTGATTGATTCATCATTGATTAATGTTCTTCTTCTTAATCGAAGTACGGCCAAAACGCTTTCCATGTTTTTCCAATAGCTTTTTCCTTTACCGATGTCTCCCTAAAAAACTATTAAAACTATATAAATATATTAAATAAATATAATACTTATTATATTACAATTCAAGGGAAATTAAAACACATTTTTAAAAACCATTTTGTTAGAATTGATACAGCATGATCTGTTAACAAAAACAAAAATGAAACGTGTAATGCAATTTGTATAAATTAAAAACAAAACACGTTGGCAAAAAACATATCACTATAATTCATCTACAGGATTGCTTCATATTGCAAAAAAAAAATTATTTGGTAAAAATACTTAATATATATAGCATAGAGATACAAGAAAAGGTATTTATAAAATAACATGACAAATTTAAAAAATAACACCAGATATGCATTTTAATGCTTGAAATCACAAAATATTTTTATTTTATATAAAGTAAAAATTCCTTTGATAATAGTAATATGGTAACATGAAAAAATATATATAAGTAGAGCTTCATCTACAAGCTTGTACAATATTTCACTAACCATCTCTTTAGTTAAAACATTGAAAAACCTTATGAAATATATATTGCATAGAATTGTAAACAAGGTATACTGTTGAAAAAATACTGACCTTTCAACTTTAACATAATTACTAAAAAGATATCTTGACTAATAGAACACCTTATTTTTTTATTAAAAATTTATAATATTCTACTTGGGCTTTAGACACATCTACTTGGGCTTTAGGTGCATTTTCAATTGCATCGCAAATACGCTCTAAAGCAACAACCTCTCTGATTCGTAGCTCTTGTGAACGGATTTGAACATCTAGATTTTTATTTGCTATTTTTAAATATTCAGAAAAAAAATTTGTTTTTTTATTTTTTCTCACCGGTTCAGTTTTTGCTATTTTATTCAAAGTTTTTTCATCATCAGAGCTCCTCCGTTTATTGCAGCCGGATGTAGATTGAGTTGGTTCCTCATCAGGAATAGTGACAATTGATTGCACATCGCTTGTATCATCCAAAGCTTCAGTATTTAAAATACTGACAGTCTCCTTGCCATCTTCCATTGTGGCAATCTGTAAATAAAATATACACATTAAAAAAATTACACATTTGAGAAATGATTATAAATCATGTTTCAATCAAAATTTATCTCTTGACTTTGAAAGACTTGACTTGAAGTCATTTTACTTCCTTCCTTCCCTAAACAAAAAGGATCTATTTAGACAATAGCATTTTACAAATATCCCTTTTATAATTCAAAAACTTTATATTATATGTTTTTGATCTTTATGTTTTAAGTCTGCCGAATGTTGCAAAACTAAGAACCTCTTAAACCTTATTTTTTAGAAATAGTTAACATGCTTGTTTACATTACTTTAAAAATATATAGCACTTTAAAAAATACAACAATAAATTATACTAAACTTACCTGACCATCTTGAAAATCTTGAATAGAAAAGTTTTGACTATGAGATAAAAGGTCATTGTCAAGGAAAGCTTCACCACCTATTATTTTGGCAACAATATCGTAAGGCCACCATTTACTAGGAGCTCCTCCCGATGAACCAACTTGAAGTTTTTCTCGTCTATGAAAAATATACATAAATATAAGTAAATATAAGCACATCATTAACACCGTATAACGTTAATCAAATAACTTTAAATGGACAAATTATTATTAACGAAATAATTATTAACAAAATTAACGAATTATTAACGAATAATAAAATAACAAAATATTAACAAAATAATTATCTCCCGATGAACCAACTTGAAGTTTTTCTCGTCTATGAAAAATATACATAAATATAAGTAAATATAAGCACATCATTAACACCGTATAACGTTAATCAAATAACTTTAAATGGACAAATTATTATTAACGAAATAATTATTAACAAAATTAACGAATTATTAACGAATAATAAAATAACAAAATATTAACAAAATAATTATCAACGAGCTGTAAATCTTTAATACTGAATAAGATTCAAGTAATTTTTAATATAACACTCAGTTACAAACTAAATTGCAATTAGATATTATTACACATGGTTAGTTTTGTAAAATACTTTCAGTATTTCAGTAAGGTATCAAACATTAAATGTAGAATATGTACATACCTAAATTGTTTCCTCAAATTACTAATTTTAGATTGAATTTGATATCCAGTTAACGGAGGTACGATATTAAATGTGTTTGAAAATTCAGCTGCCATTTGTTTGTAAATATTTGTGTTTCTTCTTGCAGATGTTAATGCATTGTAATTATCTTTCCATAAATCTAATAATACTCTTGTGTTAGCCATATTCCATACAAATTTATTTAAAGGAGATGTGCAAAGACCAATATTTGTTGTGCTAGCGTCAATACACTCTTTTTCTGAATGCTGAGACATTGTGTAAAATTAAAGTTATACCTACTAAAAAGGATAAGTACATTGAATCTTGCAACAATAACAACAACAACAACAAAAAGAAGAGAAATAGTTAATAATAAAATTAAAGGTTAAACTTCATAATTGCTATAAATGTTATGGGCTTAAAATAAGTTAATAATGTTATGGGCTTACTAAATAATTTAATAAATTGCCAAAAACTGGTAGCCAAGAGAACAGAAACTTTCAGATGCAACTTTTACTTTTTTTTACTTTTCCATGCAATATGATAATTATGTTATTTAATAACATTGATCTTTCAACACTATTGTTTATTTTTATTTTTAAATGTCAATAATTGTAGTACATTGTGGCAAAGATATAAGGTACAGTCATATCAATACAGTCAATCAATAATATATATTCTGAATAAAGATCTTATTTTCACAATTATTCACAAACAAAAAAATAACTAATATTAAGTAAACACAGAATATTTGAGGAAAATACTAATGGTAATGTTCACAAATTAAAATAACAAGATAAGATAAAGCTAATATAATAAAATATATATGACATATAAATAAAATATATGACAAAGCTCATATATAACAATATATACCAATAATAATATCAATAATAATGTTAATATAAATAATAATAACAATGATGATAATAATGATAATAATATTAACAATTGTTATTGTTGTTATTTTTATCATTATTATTACTATTATTATTCTATTATTATAATTATTATTATAATAATAATTATTATTTTTATTATTATTATCACTGTTGGCAAGGCCAATGATAAACAACTCTGCTCATTAGTTCAAAGTTGAATTTTATAAATAAAATTACTATAAGTTTATTAAAAATGCATTAATAGCAATGCTTGCAAAGAATATAATTAAATAAAAACTATTAAACAATGAAAATTAAACTTTCTTAACACAAGTTAAATGTTACCTTGAATTATACTTCTTGTTAATTCAAATTAAAACTGATCTTAATAAGAATAATACTGTCTTTGTAATGTTATATTTTAAGATTAAGTTTTTAAACACACATATATAACTTCTTTTTAAATTAATAATATACTAATAATTAAATTTCTATTCTATTTATACAAATTTTAAATATCGTTAAAAATAACTTGAAATTTGTGATGGTCAAATAATTGTTTTTTAAACAATTGCCCACCATCTGGTCTACTCATGATTGATCCCACACGAGTGGGATCGGAATTTCCTTGGTTGCATGAAATTACCACAAGTTTTTACTCAATGAATAAATATATGAAATTATATTTAAAGAAATGTTTTGAATTAAATAAAAAAGATGGAAGGCAAAAACTAAAAGTTTCAAGGCAACATGTTGAAAGGCAAATAGTATATCGATAATCTTGTCTTGATATATGACCAAGACCTAGGACAATGCAGAGATCAAGGACTAAAAACTCTGGTTAAGATGACAACAACTTTGTAAAAAAAATAATTTAAGTTACTTTTACAACAAATTTGCATCTTGCAATGTATTTTTATTGAATCATTTAGCTTATATGCATACGCTTATTTTAAAAATAGTTGAAAATAGGCACCAATTTTTATACAAAACCAAATAAATGTTCCGGAACATTTATTTGTTCTGGGTTGGCGGGACGGTACAAAAGTTCCTCAAATGTTCCTTGAATTTTTGTTCCGTTTGCGCATAGTCATAAGAAATATATAGTCTGGAAGCAAACAATAGCGCTTTGTTTATGTTTTTGTTCCAGAAATTACTCGTTCTCATTCTTCCGAAGGTGCACAGTAAACATAAACATCGCATAGCGAAAGTATCGATCTCCTTATTTTCTTGATACTTTTATATTAAATTTAAACAATTGTAATTTATTTTAGTGAACTGATTACAATTTGCTTTATTATTATTTGTTCTTGCAAGCTTGGCATTGTTAAAAAAAAAAGATTTATTCAAAATTATGCAAAACTACATTATCCCATGTCAATAACTTATTATTATTAGACAACGTCTTAATAAGACGTTGTCTAATAATAATAAGTTATTGATATATATATAAGACTCTTATTGAATAAGACGTTGTCTAATATTACTTAAAAAGTTCAAAAGTCTATGAAATAGTTTTTCTTCGGTCTAAAACATGACTTTAAATAAATATGAAAATTAAAGACAAAATATATATATATATATATATATATATATATAATATATATTATATTTATGTATATATATATAATATATATATATATATAAATATATATATATATATATATATATATATATATATATATATATTATATATATATATTATATATATTATATATATATATATTATATTTATGTAATATACATATATATATATATATATTACATTAACATTTTTAGTTTAGAACATAACACTTCTGTGCCTAATGCCATCAATATATATATATGTATATATATATATATATATATATATATATATATATATATATATATATACATATATATATATATATATATATATATATATATATATATATATATATATATATATATATATATATATATATATATATATATATATATATATATATATATATATATATATATATATATATATTGATGGCATTATGCACAGAAGTATTAAGTTCTAAACTAAAAATGTAAATGTGGCAAAGACACTTTGAACATTTATTAATAATATCAATTAGTAGACTCATAACAATTTATCATACACTGACCATATTTGGACAAAATAATCTTTGAAAAATACAACAGTTTTTGTGAACTTAGCTCAATTTGACCAAATGTTGTACTTAACACTTCTGCACATAATGCCATCAATATATATCTATTTAGTTGTGTCAATGAATTAAAAACTAATAAAGTTTAAATGTATTTTGACTCTTTGATACATCTAGAATTAAAGATATATTTATGTGTTTACACAAGAATTTCTAATAAAATATATCAATTAGATTTTTGATTTTGTTAGACTTGACTACATAGAACAGCAGTTAAAGAAATAAATTTACTAGATACAATGTTAAACTAAAAAAATATTAAGCAAAATATTAGTTATATTATTTTATTAATACTAATTTATTTGTCATTCTCAGAATTTTTTAAACAAACAAAAACTTACAAAGATTTGAAAAAATGATTTTTTTAAATAAATTTTAGTTTTATATTTTTATTGGCAATATAATAAATATCATAAACAGTAAAGTAATTTTAGAATTTTGAAGCTAGTGAAAAAAATCTAACACTTAATATTCATAATAGTTAAATGTTCAAAAACATCAAACTTAAATACATTATACTGCATTTGCTTATACGCATCATGAAAAGTAAAAATAACTTGGAATTTTACTCACCGTTAATTAAAAATTGCTTTATTAGTCATGAATAGTGAAATCCAATCATTGAAAAAATATTTTCTTTCTCAGAATGTCAAAGAACAAAATATTTCTACCAAATTTCAAGTTTTTGTGTCAAAGAACAAAAAATCAATCAACATTAGTATTGATTTTTGATCTTTTGACACAACACAATAAACCATTTTACAAACATCTGGAAAAAAATGAAAATAATTATATAACATATTATATATATGTGTATATATATATATATATATATATATATATATATATATATATATATATATATATATATATATATATATATATATATATATATATATATATATATATATATATATATATATATATATATATATATATATATATATATATATATATATATATATATATATATATATATATATATATATATATATATATATATATATATATATATAATATATATATATATATATATATATATATATATATATATATATATATATATATATATATATATATATATATATAAACTACATATATTTACCTACAGCTACTGTGTTTTGTCAAAATAGTGGATAAATTTTGCAAAACACTTGCTCAGCTGTGCAACTAATTATTACATCAGTATAAATTTTAATATTAATGCCCGAGAGATTCTAATTTAACATTCAAAAGTTTTCTGGTGGAATAATTCACCATTCATCATTAAATAAGATTTTAGTTTTCTCTTATAAATAGTTGTGTTTTTTTTTTGTCACAAATGATACATGGAAGTACATTCCAAAGTTTAGGACCATAGTGTGATAATGCTTAATAACCAAAACGATTGCTGCATTTTGTTTCTTTTAATTTTAATTTTTAGTTTTAATATTTTTTCTGACATTCAGTAGTAAATAAAATTGCATAATGATTTTAATGCTTCCAGAATAATATATTTGTGTATTATTAGAAGATTTTATTTCACTTATGCTCTACCAGAGTAAAGGTTAAATTGTTTATATGGTGCTCCTCTGTAGCAAAATTATAATAAAACAATGGCACGCCTTCAGTGTGGTAAAATGTTTTTTTGACTGCAACAAGTATGATATCTCTCATGCTTTTAGAGCACAGATTACCATCTTTTCATACAATTATTTCGAACTACAGACATGCTTTTTGTAAACAGTTGATGGCTTGTTCCTTTGTGAATAATTCCATGCGTTCATTTAATCAAAGTTTAAAATAATATTTTTCTTGTAAAAACTATGGACCTGGCACCTAAATTGTATCTGCCTGTTGTCTGAAATATATTTATAATAATAATAATAATAATAATAATAATAATAATATATATATTTATTATCATATTATATATATATATATATATATATATATATATATATATATATATATATATATATATATATATATATATATATATATATATATATATATATATATATATTATATATATATATAGTAGGTATGCGGAAATAGCCGTTTTACGGAATCGAATTTTGTGCTAAAATTCTGTGCCACGTTTTTTGAATTTTTTTTGAGGCAGCGTCAGACAAACGTTTTGTTGTGGTGTTTCTTTTTAGAAAAGTATATTAACATAGATTATTTTTGAAAAGAAGAGACTTATATGCATATTTTTATGAATCAATTATGTATGGATGATTTACTTTTTATTGACTTTATAGATATTGAAAATTTACTTGATGTTGTCACGTGAAATTTGTATTGATGGAATGCTGAGACATTTTGCAAAACTACTGAGACATTTTTTTACATCCTTTATTTATTCACCTGCCAAATTTCAAGAAAAAATAATATGTAGCAGATAATTTAAAAAGTGTAGCAGTTTTGGTACCTAAATTTTGTTTTCACAAATTCGCGATGGGTGTTGTTGTGGTTGGGGGAGAAAGTCGGAATCTACATACTATGTATATAACAATAACAGTAATAATATTACTGTCATTATTATTGTTGTCGTTATTTTAATAATTTCATTGTTTTATATTTATTATTAAATCATAATTTATGTATATAATATAAATACACTATATTATGGTTTATTCTTTAATATTCTTTTAGATAAAATAATATTCTTTTATATTCTTTTATATTCCTAATAATATTCTTTTATATTCTTAATATTTTTTTAGATAAAAAGCAGATATTTGTTTAACAATCATTAATAATCTCATCAATCAATCTCAGATTGATTTTTGTAAACAAAAAATTTATTTTTGTAAACAAAACAATCTCAGAAAGATTTTGAAAATCTTTGGATATTACCATATCTAGTAAGGTATTAATGTCTTTAATCGTGACATTTGTATTTAAAAATTTTTGTATAATTTTTGTAGTTTTATTTTTCTGTCTCAAGTAAGGAATAAAAAAAATGTCTTTATAATTCCTGCTATGTCTGAAACTGTAAAGTGTTATTCTTTAAACATTAGGATAAAAATTTTAGTATGTTGTCAAATGTGCTAACAGGTAATATTCCATTTTTGAAAAAAAATGGAATATTACCTGGAAAAGCTGATGATTACATTTTTGGGCATTACATTGTACTGATTACATTCTATTGATTACATTGTAGGGCAGTAGATCATCTAGCTTTTATTTATTCGAATTTTCATTTACATAATTATGATGAGTGTTGTTAATTGAGTATTGAAAATATTTTCATCACAATATCAGACAGAGTTGCAGTTAACCATCTAACCATAGGCAAAGTTAGTGCAACTTGGGGTAAAACTCTGAATTTATTGAATTTTTATTTGCACCCTCTTGATACAATTGCTACTGAATGTCGCTCAGCGTTGATGTGTCTAGAGACAGAAAATTTGAATTATTTGGCAATGATTATGTAGCTGTCAAAATTGATTTGGCTGTGAATAAGATGAGGTTTAAAGACAGTGAAAGCGATCCCAAGGAATTTGTTACTTTTTAAGACCACAAAAAACTACCTAGGTGTATCATCCCTAGATATCGAGGAACCCGTCTTCATATTTTCTTTTTAATACTTGTCATATATTTATTAAACACTATGCTAATTTTCTAAATTTTCTGATCACTAGAATTGTCAAATGTGGCAGTTTGCAAGCAGCTCTGTGAGAAGCATTTTGTAATGCTACCACTTTTAAAAAAATGTGTGTGCTTGGTGTATTTGGGAAACTGCTAAGTGGTCCGTGGATGACTAAGTTTTATGTATCAGCTGAGGATGCAAATTTTGATCATCTCACCGGTATTCAGATTCTAAAAAACATTTTGGAAACAGTTAATGTTTGCAAATCTAATCCGGCTGCACTGTTTTGCAGAGCAACAGATTTTTGGGGGGAAATGCTTCCCTCAAACGTTTTTGAACCAATAACATATTAATGCTGCATTGATGACCAGGTTATTAGCATGACTTCAGCTTGTTTTAATTCAGTAACGGATGTATTGATTAGACAATGTAAAAGGTACTTCTCCTTTTTCATTACAGAGACACTTAAGCAGGAAACAGCTAGTGCAAGGTTTCACAATATAGATAGTGAAGAGTTAATTGGTATGTTTAGTGAATCTAAGGGAAGATTCCCTAATACAACAATTTTATATAATTCTTGAATGTAAAGGAATAAGTGAATGTAAAGGAAGATCCTCTAATGCAACAACTTGTTATATTTCTTGCAAAATAAGATGAAAAAAGAATAGGACTATTTATTATCTTGATAGTTTAGATTACTAACTAAGTAAGAAAATGTAATTAATGGTCCATTTTCTACAACATGCTCAAATTCGATCTGCATTATATAAGAGACAGACATGCAAGCATCAAATTTTAGATGAACAAGATAAAAAGAAATTATAACAAAAACTTAAGTTAATGACTTTCAGCCAGATTAAGAATTTGTATAAACAATTATCATCCAGTTGCTACAAAGCAACTGGATGATTTAGATGATGTTATGTCTGACAGAATTGTTAGTAGCAAACTATATCATGAATGGTATGATATTGAACAATCTAAGTATACGATGGCAGAGTAGAAAAAGTAAAAAAAAAGATTGCATGACAAAATTTACATCTCTTACTGGAAAAAAGATGAATCTGATTCTGAAGCTGATAATTATTGCATGAAAAAATTCCAGCTGGCCCTAGATGTTGTATCAGGAGAATTTTTTTTTTTTTTTAATGTTATTGTGTATTATTTGTTTTTAATGTTAATATGTATTGTTTTCATAATTGAAAGGTAAGTCCAAAATAGATACTGCAAATGTTAGAACTTGAAAAGTCTTAACATTTGAAAAGTATCGCAAATGTTGTGACTTATAAAATTGGTACAGAAGTGTTGTGACTTGCACAAATTATTGATAGACGGCTCTGACTTACCTTCTTGTGATGTCTATCGTTAAAAAATGATTAATATTTTGTTTCATTAGTGGAATTTCAAATTGTTTACTAAAAGCCAAGATACTAATTAATTACAATGGGTATTTTGTTTACACTAAATTACATAATTTTAAATATTTTATTTTTAAAACATTTTACATGTTTTTTTAGGTTAGATGTTAAAAAATCAAACAGCCTTTTGCCTAAGAATTTAAATACTCTTACACATTTTGTATTAAAAATTAAAGTGTTAAAATTTTTGTTTATTTTTAACAATATTTTTCAATTTAAAGTTAAAAAAAAATTTTTAGATTGGAGGGGCTATTTCTCTTTCCTATGTGAAACTGGATAAACATTTGCTTTTTGTAAAGTGGTAATATGTCTGTTTATACTAATTTTTGACGTTTGAAAATGTCAACAAATTTTTCTTTTTTTAAATGACAAAAATTGACAAAAAATATTGGGGGGGGGGGGCGGTTAGGCGAAAGCGGGCGCACGCCCTTACCTCTCAAATAAAAGTATACCATACTAACAAGTTGTAATGTAGTAAAGTATTTTTTTTTTTAATTTGGAAGGAGATTGGAGGAGGGGCGGTGCTGCGCGGGTGTACGCCCCTCACCTTGACTCGAGTTATACACCACTAACCACTAGTTGTAAAGTACAACTAGTGGTTAGTAAAACTTAAATTTTATTTTTTGTTCTAGATTATTTAATTGGAGATAATATTATTTATAAAAAAGGAATTATTTTTGTTAATAATACGTGTTAAACAAGCACCACCACATCCACCCCTAACTCAAAGGTACACATCTCATATATGGTGGTGAGCTGGGATCTAAATATTGGAACTTCTGTTTGATAAAAAAGACAATTTTCAGTATTAAAATACTTTTTTATGATAAAATATTCAATTTTTTGGTGGTAAAAGTCGTAGTTCGGGGCCCCCTCTAGCCGTCCACTCACGCCCTATGGCAAGATGCTACTATAAAATTGTAGCCCACTCTTACATCTTTCTTTTGATACCAAATTATAGAAATTTCAACAAGAATTTGCATAGTTATAACCATTTTCGATACAAAAAAAATTATTTTGACCACAGTTTCTTTAACAATTTCATATATTCAAAAATTGTCACTAAAAACCTTATAACTTTTTTTTGAATTGTTCGATTTTGATAATTTTTTCACCGTTGAAATACTGTATTAATGCTCTTTTTAACGATATATAACAATATAATATTTTGTAAATTTAAAAATTTCATGTCACATACCTATATATAGTCTTCATATATATATATATATATATATATATATACAATATATATTGTATATATATATATATATATATATATATATATATATATATATATATATATATATATATATATATATATATATATATATATATATATATATATATATATATATATATATATATATATATATATATATATATATATATATATATATATATATATATATATATATATATATATATATATATATATATATATATATGAAGACTGGTTTTGAGATTAGATATATATATATTTAGATAATAATAATATATATATATATATATAATATATGTATATATGTATAATATATGTATGTATATTTATTATCTTATTTATAACTACTTCAGCTATGTAAAATAGATTTTTAAAACTAAATAATCTTTTCTTAACAGATTAGAATAATAATTTATATAAAAAATTTTCAAAAACAATTTAAATTAAATCTAAAAACCAGTCTTTAGTTCAAACTCTTAAAGTGAGTAATGTTAAATAAAGTTTTGTTTATCTTTCTGTGCACCTTCAGCGGGTCGTTGATACAAGTTTCAACATAAAACGGCAAAACAATAGATACGGCCTTTATTTCCAGACTATTTATTCTTATGACTATGGTTTGCGTTCACACGAGAGGATATTTGTTCATGTTCCATGTTCCACGGAATGTTCCATCAAATGTACCCTCGTGTGAACAGCCTATTAGCGGGACGGTACAAAAGTTCCTCAAATGTTCCTTGAATTTTTGTTCCGTTTGCGTTCACACGAGAGGATATTTGTTCATGTTCCATGTTCCACGGAATGTTCCATCAAATGTACCCTCGTGTGAACAGCCTATTAGCGGGACGGTACAAAAGTTCCTCAAATGTTCCTTGAATTTTTGTTCCGTTTGCGTTCACACGAGAGGATATTTGTTCATGTTCCATGTTCCACGGAATGTTCCATCAAATGTACCCTCGTGTGAACAGCCTATTACGGTCTTATCACAGAGCACCGCGGAAGAGCATTTGATAGGAAGTTCACGCCTCCTTCCAAACCGATGTCGCAAAACTTGCCCAGACGTGGGGTTTAAACCACGGATCTTACGTTTGTGAGGCAAGTGTGATACCACTGCGCCAGGGCTGCTCAAAATAGACGCGCCCGATGAGGGACTCGAACCCGCGACCCTCAGATTAAAAGTCTGATGCTCTACCGACTGAGCTAACCGGGCACAAGTTTAAAGATGTAACAGAAAATAAAATATGTACTGAAGAATTGAAGGCATTCAAATGCTAGGTGAAACGGGAAACTTTAAACAGATTTTATTTTTAACTCAAATTTCGAAAAGATGGTAAACATACATATCAGTATCAGTGCCGGATCAAAGGAAGGGCCTATGGTGCGGGGCCCTGCAAATTTAGGGGCCCCCAAAAATTTCAGAGGACCATTTTTTTTTTTAGTCATTTTTTAGGCTCTGGCCCATAAAAAGGCCTCCAAAATCAAAAATAGCCCCGGGCCCCAAGAAGTCTAAAGGTGCGTTTCCACTCATCCGTTTTTTCATAGGGAAAGAAAAAATAATCACGTGAGCATGCGTGGACATATTAAAACTTATACGCATGTCCACATGATTATTTTTCCCGTTCCCGTGAAAAAACGGATGAGTGGAATCTCGCCTTTAATCCGCCACTGATCAGTATTGGATATTATTAAGGTAGTACCAGCAAAAAAAAAAAAAAAAAAAAAAAATTAAAACAGCCAATGCATGCTAATTTTGATGTAATATTTGTGAAAAACTATGCGTGATAAATAAAAATTTAGAGTAAGGGAACGTTCTCCACGTACGCACATAGTTAAACTGTTGATTTAAGGCTCCCTAGTACGCACCGTTATGCTTTTAACAAACTCCTGTATACGTACGTACTATTTATTACAAACCACCCCAACAAGGTTAATGTGATCTTTTAAAATCGTGAAATTCAATTTTTATTACAAAAAATATATAAATAGTTTTAAATAGTCAAACCACGTACGTACTAATAATAGTTTTTATTATATTTAGGGGTATTCCGTAAACAATGAGAAACATGGCAAGCGAAAATTTATCCTATTATTATTTCAAAATACGTTGGTTTATGAAAAAAAATGAAAAAGAAAAATAGATTAATTAGTAGATATTAACTGAGAAACACATTAATAATACTGATTAACACATTAATGATACTGATAAACACATTAATAAACTGATGAACACATTAATAATACTGAGAAACATATTAACATTACTGAGAAACACATTAATAATACTGAGAAACACATTAAACAAAATATTTTTTGCATTAGAGTTAAACACATAATTGTTTGTCAAATTAGTATAAATCTACGCAAAATTAATAACAACTTTGTAAAAGTAAAACGAAATATTGAACTATTTCAGAAAAAAGTTGCAGGATTTCTAGGAATTTTTGCAACAAGGGGTGTTTTCCCAGGACTTTTTCAAGCCCTATCAAATTCCAGGTCTTTTCCAGTTTTTCAAAGACCACTAGCCACCCTGCATTTTTCTAGTTTTTCAAGAAACGCTGGCCACCCATTTACTTATTTATTTAAAGCTTAGTTTTTAATTAAAAACTTTTCTAAATTTTTATTGTTAATATTAACTTCTATTTTTTATTGCTGATGTTAACTTCTTTTTGCAAACTATTTCTTTCTAATTAATACCCATCTGTCTCGAGAAAAATATGAGTTACAATAACATTATATTCTATAAATACAACATTTTACAAAAATTAACATTATGAATTTAGGCGATACGAAAGTTACTTTCCAGTTTTGAACCATTTAGGCTTTCCTTGAGACGATTCTTTTTTTGGCAAAGATGAAGTAGATGATCTCGGTAAGGTTGAAACATTTGAAGAATGTAATGTTTTAAATTCTTTATGATTATCAAGTTCAGATTCAGGATTTGATCGCCTGAAAAAAAAGAAAAAAAAAATCATATTTCATTTATTATAAACACATTTAAATAATTGTGAAATCGTTCCAAAAAATTTAAACAAAATTTAAACATAATTAAAAAAAAACAACAAAAAAACAATATTATTACTTTCTTATAGACGACACTAGATCATCTGCTTCGGCCCACGAATGCATTTTTTCCAAATAAATTGATTTTAAATAGCTATCTAAAAATTTATTGTGCAGTTTATTATTAAAAACAAATGCGGGTTATAAAAGTCGTCTTAATTATTTTAATAAGCTAATTTATTCAGCAGACGAAATAATACTTACGATAGGTACTTGTAGTAGATATATGAATTATAGATGATGGAAATAGCTTTGCCTAAATAAACAATTTTTAACATTTCTAAAAGCAAAACATTTTAACATTTTGTGTGAAATTAGATGTGAAGAAAAAAAAACCTGATACAGTGTTGCATTCATGTCTTTAAGAAAAATACGAGGGGGAGTTGTAACTAAACATAGTAAATACAAACGCTTTGATTTTATTAATTTCAAAATCAGAGTCACAAAAAAATTAAAAATAAACTTACACATTTCGTATTTTAAGATATCTTCTGAAACATAGGAATCAAGAAATTCTTTCAAAACTTGAACTATTTATAAACATTAAAAATTTTCATTACTAATGTGTTAATAAATGAACTTGATATAAAATATAATAGATACAAAATGAATTAAAACTGCTATATATATGAACTTATATACTTTAATATATAAATATATATATATAGCATAAAAAAACTTTCAAAATTAGAATAGTAATATTATTATCAACAAAACAATAAATTGTATCATTATTTTCTCACCAGTTTCTAATGGTCTGAAAAAAGCTTGAACAACTATTTTATCTGGGAACTGGAACCTAATTGCAATCTGAAAATAATATTTATGTAAATTTTAAAGTTTGCGCCGTTAATTTTTATTTTTTTTATTTTTTTATTATGTTATTATTAATTTTATAAATCGTATAATGGACAAAAAAATATATATTATTTTTTTAAACATCTTAATTCTTTATAATAATATTCATTATCTAATATATCTATTATAATATGCACTTCGAAAAATGATCTTTTGAGGTCACTGAACAACTTTCCCCATAATCATTAAAATAAAACCTAAGAATTAAAACTTGCATTATTTGTTCTGGAATTTTAAATTTTTTGAAAAATAATTCTTATGACCTAAAATACCTCGAAAGTAGCGCATTTTTTAAGAAAAATAGTTTATTTTTCTTTGAAAATGCCCCGAAAAATAAACTTGAAAATTATTTACCTTTTTAAATCCAGTAACTTTTAAAAAGTTTTAGTAAGGAATATTAAAAAAGACGTGAAAATAATTAAAATAATTAAAGAAACTTACTCTGACGATCGTTCTTTAAACAAAATACTAATTTTTTAAATTGAGAAGTAAAAAAATATACATAGGCAGCTATTTTATAAATAAAAATAAACCTTTTCCACATAAGCACGGAGTAACAAAAAGTCGTTGTGCATTTCACATAAGCAGGGAATAATAAAAAGTCATTGTACATTTCATATAAGCAGGGAGTAACAAAAAATCGTTGTACATTTCACATAAGCATGGAATAATAAAAAGTCGTTGTGCATTTCACATAAGCAGGGAATAATAAAAAGTCATTGTGCATTTCACATAAGCAGGGAGTAACAAAAAATCGTTGTACATTTCACATAAGCAGGGAGTAAATTAGCGTAAATTATATGAATTAAATCACATTAGCATAAAGATCTCACAGAGTGAGATCTTTACGCTAATGTAAAGTATGGAGGAAAACTCCAACCTTTCTGTAAGAAGAAATTGTGAAGGAAAAAATCTACAGTTTCCGTGGGAGTGTAGTGAAAAGTAATTAATTAATGTTAACAGTCAAATGAGCTTAGGTACCAATAAATCACATAATTAAAAACCAATGAAGCACATAATTCTTAGTCTTGATATCCTAAAATATTTTATTTGACAAACGACATTAATAATCATATTGTAAGATAATTGTATTACTTTTCCAATGCTAGATATCTTTTCCATTTCTTTTTTTTCTCGCATTGCTTTTGTCATTAACATTGCTTCGTCTTTTGCAGCTCTAAGAAAATCAAATAAAAAAAATACTAGCACCTATCAGTAAATCAAATAACTATGGATAAATTGAAGCAAAACAGATAACAATTTTTTTTAAATATTTGGTCAGATACGCTCATTAAATTGGGTCAAAAACATTGGGTCAGATACGCTCATTAAACTTTAAAATAAACATTTTTCCGTTAATTTTACAGCAAACATTATATCGTATAAACGATCGTTTGGTTTTATAATACTATATATTACTATACATACTATATAGTACTATTGCATATAATATATAAAAATACTATAGTATATAACACTATATATGTACTATTCTATACTATAGCATAGTACATATTTTTCTATATTATAGCACAGTAAATATTTTTCTAAACTATAGCATAGTACATATTATTCTATACTATAGCATACTACATATTTTTCTATACTATAGCATAGTACATATTTTTCTACATTTAGATATTAATTTTAACTTTTTGTTTTACAAATGGCTTATAATTTCAATTTTTTTTTTTTGGCAAGCAACTTTTGAAATATTGAAAGAAACTGGCACAGTATTTAAAATAGACAAATTTAATTAAAAAAAAAAAAATGGTTTCAAGAAGTGCAATTGTAAGACATCTTAGCATAATATGCTCAAAAATTGGTGAAGGGCAACCACTTGCTTTGCTTTTATCTGCATTTTCTAATTTAGATTGGAAAAAAAGCAATTTATGAAACTTATTCAAATATATATATTAAAAAAAAAAAAAAAGAATTTCAGAAAAGATTTATGAATGGTGTTGCTGGTTATCAGCATTTTTCAAATTTTATAAACCACAGGCAGAAAAATCATCGATAAGGAGTACAGAGCTTTTAACATTAACAAGAGCCTTGTAACTAGCTGTAATAAAATTTAAAATTTCTTTACTTAAAGCTACATTAGAAAAATTTGACATGAAAAGACCTGCTCAACTGACATACTAAAATGTGATGTAAGGGTTAGCACTAACCTAAAAAATGAAAAAATAGTTTGCAAAAGAGTGTGTAAAAATCCTGTAACTATTGCTCATGAATCATGAGAAAAAATACAATTGCTAGTATTAAACATTGTTACCAGCAGAAAGAAACTTTCTACAATTTATTCTATTTGCTGAAAAAAAATTGTAAAAAAAGCGGATGACTGGTGAACTAAAAGATTTCATAGAATAGTGACAAAAAGCGTTGGATCGAAGCACGTGTTTTCACTGAATACTTTGACCATATTGTTTAATAGTTAAAAGACACTTTAAAACTTGTTTTGTTTATCTTTGATAATCATGAATCATGTTTCTTTAAAAAAGCAATTTAAAATCATAACTATTTTATATTTATTCGCATTTGCTACAGCCACTTGACAAGGAAGTCTTATGCCAATTTTAATCTGTATGGTGTGAAATTCTAGCTATTAGTATGCAGAGACTGAAGGCGGTTAAGAAGTCTTGGGAAGTCATGTACATTCATCTTTATTAAAAAAAAATTAAAAAAATTATGATACATCCTTTAAGCTAGCTCATTTAGTACAATCATTTGTCAAAACTAGAATTTTTCCCTTTGATCCATTAGCAGGTGAACTCAATGAGTCATCTACTCTTCGTCTTCTAGAATTAACTCTGATCTTTCTCGGAAACCATATATCAAATCCGTTGCAAAATTAGCATCTGCAAAAGTTGCATCTCTTTATCGAGCTCGACACTTTCTTACTTTGGAATCTATTCTCTATCTCTATAGATCTCAAACCTGGCCTTGTATGGAATACTGTTGCCATACCTGGGGCAGATCTTCTAATGATGCCCTTTTTCTTTTAGACAAGGTGCAAAAACGCATTGTAAACATAGTTGGACCTGCTCTTGCACCCAACCTTCAACCATTATCATATCGTCGTAATGTTGCTTCTCTTTCTCTTTTCTATAAATACTAAAATGGGCACTGCTCTAAAGAGCTAGCATCTCTTGAGCTATCTACTAAAATTCACTCTTGTGTTACTCATCATTCAATTAAGTCTCATCTTTTTTCTGTTAGTGTTCTTAAGTGCTTTAAAAACTCTTACTTGTCTAGTTTTTTTCCTCAAACATCAGTTCTTTGGAATTCGCTTTCTTTATCTTGCTTTCCTGATATATTTCCTATAAAATGTAAATATAGAGCTAGGGCAAGTAGAAGAAAAATTCACTCTTATCGCCAACCTCTGCCACTTTATCATAACGTTTTTAATATTTCTTTTAACTTTTCTACAAATGCTACTATGGTCACTGCTTAAGCAAGCTATCATCATGTTCTAATACATAAGCTAATTATCATGTTCTAAATGATTTTGTCGTGACTTGTCACATGACTTGTCACTCAGCAAAAACTTTTTACTGTAAATAATTTATGCTTTTTTTATCTTAATTAATATATATATATTTTTTGAACACAAGTGCTTTGTTTGTTCCACTTTAGTTTCCTGGCTTAAAAAATTTATTAAGTTTATATCTTTTGTTGTTTACAATTATTTATTTACTACTTCCTCCCAATATGGTCGTTTGTAGCCTCCCACCTGTAGCTTTGTTGGAAATGAATTTTTTTATTTTAGATAAAGTCAAAGTTAATACTTTGATTTTTTTGGATTCCAAATTTATTTTAAAACAGCACTTTTTAAATTTTTAAAATTTTTTAAAATAAATTTGTGTGTTATAACTTAACAGTATTCTTGCTACAAATTGTCCAATATTTATTAAACTTTGGATTAGTCCAAAATTTATTAAACTTTGGATCAGTCCAAAATTAAATTCAGGTCAAAACATTTTTTAACAAAAAGTTTTTGAACAAAACTCAATTAAAATAAAATTTAAATTTGTTAGAAATCAATTTAACTCTCTGGCCCACTGTGAAATTAAAAAAGAAACCAATAAATTAAAAACTTTATATTCAAAAAAATATTAAATATAAAAAGTAATACACATAATAAACTTGAAAATTAAAAAAAATTTATAACATACAGTTCTGCTTTAATATCTGTTAGTCTTGAACGCAAATCATCTATAGTGAGCTTAAAAAAGTTTTCATCTGGTTCTAAAAAGTTAAAATGTTTTTTATGCAGAAACTCTCACCATTTTAATATGAAACTTAATAAAAAAAAATAAACTGATGAGTTTCATATCATAAATGCATCATTAAAAAACATGAACCACTTCAAATTTTGATGAAACAGGCTCTATGCATAATGAAGTAAAAAACTTAGATGCAATATTTAATGTAGTTCTTAAATATTTCAGTAAATTAGAGTTCTTTATCAACAAAAAAAACACAGAACAACAAAAAAAAACACACAGAACAACAAAAAAACTTTTGAACAAAGAACTCAGGAATACTTTTCTGCAAATCAAGAAACTACTTGAGTTTAAACAATAAAAAAATTAAGTTTGATTTTGTTATATAATTAGTTTTTAAATGTCGCATGTAGCAAGAATTTTTTAATACTAAATTAAATAGTGCTCTTGTAAAATATCTGATTGCAAATAGCAAAAAAACATTTATCTAAAGATAAAGTGGTTAGGTCAAAAATGTAAGTTGCAAGAGATTCATCAAATAAACTATTTATGTAATCAGTTAAAAAATTAATAATCAGTTGTCAAAGAAATGCAGCAATTATACTCACAAAATTATACTCACAAAATATACTCACAAAACTAAACTGCAAAATCATCAGAAGCACCACTAATTGAAACATTTTTGAAATTTATTGCAATCATATTTAATTATACCTATTATAATTATATACAGAGTTCTTTAAGACAGACAAAAGTTTTTGGAAAACAACACATACAAAGGTTTTAAGACTTATTTTTATATGCGCTAAGCCAGCAAAATTCTTTAAAATCCAAAACGGAAGATTGTTGAAAAATTATTCTATATGTAAATACTTGATTAAAAATAGTCAACTTCTATTTTATCAGAATTATCATGCAATCAATTAATGCCATAATATTAGAAAAAATAATTCTGAATAAATTAATTATCAAAGTTTACCAGCTTGTAAGTTTCCTCTTGTTTCATCTTCCATAGAAGAAGATTCTTCTGAAGAATTTTCTTTATTAAAAGTTGACATTGAAAAAACCACAGCTTCACGATCACAAGGCATTGACATGAGGACTTCATCTCGACTGAGAAAACAAAATAGTAGCATAATTAATGATGCAATATTACATCCAATTAATTTTTTATTCTAATTCACTCCCAACAAGGCTGAAAGTAACCACTATTAAGTTGGGAGTTACTAGGAAAAAAAATAGAGTTATAGAGCAAGGAAACAGTTGACAGAAGACTTGAAAAGTTGTAGGTTGTTGTGAGTCAGGAAAACATGAAGATGAGAGAGAGTTCCAAAGGGTTGAAGTGCAGAGGAAAAAGTAAACAAATAAAAGATTTTAGAGCATGCAGGGACAGATACAGTAAATGAATGAGACTTAGCTGAATGACAAGTCAAAATAGAATGAGTTTTGATTGATGGAACTACTTTGAGCAGCAACCATGATCGTATTTGTACAAAAGAGAAAGACATGCAATTTTACAACGATGGGAAAAAGGCTCAAGCCTTGCAGATAAAGCAGATCTAACTATGTTTATAATAAGTTTTTGGACTTTGTCTGAAGAAAAGCATCATTAAAAGAACCAACCCAAACATGACAACAGCATTCCATACAGATAAGAATAAGAGATGTAGAGGTAGAGAATGGAATCTGAAGAGAGAAAATGGAGAGCACAATAAAGAAAAGCAACCTTAGTGAATGCTAATTTAGCAGTTAATTATGTATATGATTTCCATGAAAGGTCAGTAGTAAATGATAATCCAAAAAGAAGTAAAGAAGAGGACTCAGTGAGAGGGTTGCCATTCATTAATATAAGAATGAAAGACTGTTTTGTAAAAGGTGTTTGCAGTAAATATAGGGTGAGTCAAAAAAAGAAGTAGGAGATAAAAAATTTATAGAGATCATTGCATCATCAGAACCCCTTAAGGGAGAAAAGGGAGAAATTGAATACAAGCTAGGATCAGGGACAAGACATAATTCAAGGAGTGAAGGTAAATGATTAGGGTTGTCATCAAAGCAAGTCACGAAGTTAACTATCTGAGTAAGAGATTGAGAAATGCAGAAGTTAGAGACTTTAGTGCCAGCAGGGTCAGTGGTGTTAGAACCAAGCCATTCAGTGTGAAAAGCATTAAAGTCACCAATAACAACAACATTGGCAGAAGGGAAAAGTGAGAGAGAATGGTCAATTCGATCAGAAGTTATATCTGAAAGAGCGCAGTTTTGGGAAGAAGGAGTACAATAAAGAACAAAGTTGATAGAGTGAAGAGGTGCTAAGCGGAAGAATGGTCAAAGTATTCAAATCTAATTTCACAACAAATAGGTTAATTGATGTGTATGTATACCCCTAAGTCAAGCATGTGACTATTGCGAATCAAAGGATAGTACCCATCAACACTGAGATCTGAAGGAAAAGCGGAATTCGAATTAGTCTTACTAGGAGCAAGCAAGTCTGGTAAATTTCGCAAGAGGTAAGATTCAACTGATGGAAGGTTGCTTCACAGACCACAAAGATTTCTAAAAGATATATTAAAAAAGTTAGGTGGTGAGTATGGTTTTTTATATTTAAAATTTTGGGTTACTTTTGGCATGATTTAAGTTTGATTAGAACTTGAGTCACTCGTAGATAGAGCACACCTCCTAATGAGCTAGTCTTAACATAGGGCTCCTTATGTAGCCTCCATAATGCGTAACAAAGGCATTTACAGGGACACCATCCATGCGCAACATGGCACTGTAAATACTTTGATATTTTGCAGCTGTTGATGGAATCTGCCTCCAAACAACTCCACAAATCTTTGGACTTGTTTGAAAGGTTAAGTCCACAAGACAAAATGAGAAAGACCTAACATGTTTAAAAATTAATTGGAAGAATCAAGTATTGTTTTAAAAAGTCATTTCAGAGGAAGCTTTTAAGCTTAACTAAAAGAAATTAAATTTTTATTACAATAAAAAATAATATTACAGGGCTCAAATTAAATGTGGATCACAAATTGCAATAGCTTTTCACATCTTCACAATTAGTTTTTTCTTTAAATAAATATTTTCACGATTTTTTTTTAATGTTCTTTTCTGTTTTCTAATTTAGCATTTTTTTGACCATTTAAAAAAAAAAAAATTTTATCTAAGTTTTTATTAGAAGTCATCAAGTACGTCACGCTAAACTCATCTTTTGAATAAAAGTATGACCACTTGCTCTCTTGCACAGAGATTTTTATTCAACATAAAGTGCTTTCGAATTAAAATTACTTTAAATCTCTGCATAAAAGCCAATTATATTTTTAAGTTATATTTAGTTTGATTTACTTAATGGATAAATGTATACCACACTAAATTTACCTATAAACTCAAAACAACCAGTTAAGTTGCTACAGTTAAGTTAATCAACTAATTGACTTAATATATTCAAAAACTCGCAAATGTTTGCCTTGCAAATGTTTCTATTTATATCTTAGAAGGTTGTTTAAAAATTATTTTAACAAATAATCTCAAATAAATTATGACAAACGCGATACCATTTTTATATATTTTTATTTTATTTAAAGCGATATCTAGATTAAACATTTTTTATAAATAAGCAGGTTGTTTTTAGAAATTTTATTTAAAAAGAAATCTATTTGAACAAAAGAATGTTAGTCTTCTTAAATTCTCTTATTCAAATAATTTTGTGATTGAAATTAGAAATTAAAAAATAATTTAATACCCAGATGCATTACTGAACGTTAAATGATGATTAGTTAAATGCAGAAATGCAGAAAGTTAAATGCAGTAACAATATCAAATTTATAAGAACATAGTGCAAGGGAGAAAGAAAGTTTTATTTAAATCATAAAGATTTTGAATAGAGTTTTTAGTTAATTATTATAGTTAAAAACTATTATAGGTTTTCTAGTTAATAATTTTTTGTTTCTTAAAAATAATTTGTAACCAGTGATTACAGCAAACATTAAACCCAAATTAAATTAAAAAAAATAAACTATTTTAAATTACTTTCTAATTAAAGAAATAAAATTCAATTTATTAAACTACGTTTTTCTCTCTCACTTTTTTATAAAACCACGTTTTTCTCTCTCACTTTTTTTTATTAAACCACGTTTTTCTCTCACTTTTTATTACAAAACAATTTGAAAAAAACGCAAATATTGCAATATTTTAATCACTTTAATTAGTCATTGAAAACTATTCATTACGTTCTTACTGACAATAAAACAGGTATTTTACTGTGTTATTATGTGTTAACAATATTTAAGATATAAATAGAAATATTTATATGGGCAATTTTTTCAATTCTTTGAGTTAGTTTAAATTTTATAGTTGAATAACTGTAAGTTACTGCAGTAACTTAACTGGTTGTTTTGATTTAGTTTAAAGGTAATTTTACTGAAATTTTATCCACTCACTAAATCAAACTAAATATAACTTTAAAACAATAAAAAACTTCCACGCAGAAATTTAAAGTGATTTAACTTCAAAAGCTGTTGAATCAAATCTGACACCTAATAAAAATAAAAATAAAAAAAATAAGAAAAAAAAAATAACAAAAAACAAAAACAAAGTTAAAACAAATTAGGAAACAAAGAAACAAATCACGAAAATATTTTTTTAAAGAAAAAACTAATCGCAAAGGTGTGAAAAACAATTGCAATTCACGATTGCAACATGCTTAATTCGAGCCCTGCATTACTAACATTATAAACTGAATAAAACAGTTTTAGAAAACAACAGTTTTAGATTAACACAACAGTTTTAGATTAACACAACAGTTTTAGATTAACATAACAGTTTTAGATTAACACAACAGTTTTAGATTAACACAACAGTTTTAGATTAACACAACAGTTTTAGATTAACACAACAGTTTTAGATTAACACAACAGTTTTAGATTAACACAGCAGTTTTAGATTAACACAACAGTTTTAGAAAACAACAGTTTTAGATTAACACAACAGTTTTAGATTAACACAACAGTTTTAGATTAACACAACAGTTTTAGATTAACACAACAGTTTTAGATTAACACAACAGTTTTAGATTAACACAACAGTTTTAAATTAACACAGCAGTTTTAGATTAACACAACAGTTTATATTAACACAACAGTTTTAGATTAACAAAACAGTTTTAACACAACTTGTGCTAATTTACAATAATATAAAAAGCTCAAATTTTTTTTTTTAAATTTGCAACTTTTTTGCGTTAATTCCCTGTAATAAAGAAAGAAAAGAATTATTCAGCAATATAATGAAAAAATAAAGTTGATATTAAAAAAAAAAATTCTTGAATTTTAATGTCTTATTATAGTTCCATTTTTGATGGAACACGCATTATTTTTAGGGAACACCCATTGACTTTAGGGAACACCCATTATTTTTAGGGAAAACTTATTGTTACTAATTTTTAAAGTTATAGTTTAAGAATAAAAACTTGAAAAAAAAGTAAATATTAAACAATGATTTAAATAACTCACATCTGGTCTGGATCAATAACGTCTAAATCTTTGTCACTAGAATCAGGAAACTAATAAAATATCAGGAAATAATTAAAAACACACAAATAAACAATTCACAAACATGAAAACTATAATAATTTATTATTAATAAATTAAAATAAAATATGACAGTCTTACTTTAAAGTTGGAAAACTCAGTTTTTGTTTTATCGATAAAGGTAGAAGAAAAATGAGAATCGTATGTACATTCAGATAAAACAGGTGAACTTGATTCAACCTCATCTGGAAATATTTTATATTGAGGGGATTTAGGTAAAATAAGATTTGATGTTTCCAAATCAGAATAACTTTCATTAGTTATTAGAGATGGAACTTCGGATGAACTAGTAGACAAAGCTGCAGACAAAACAGTAGCTGAAACAGTAGATGAACCACTAGACAAACCAGTTGCAGAATCACATCGCTTCACCTTTTTTGAGTTGGGCTCTTATAAAAATAATACATCAATCTGTATTTTTATATTTACAATTTACTTGACAAAAATTTTATTAAAGATTTAAAATTTGAATAAGTTTAATAAATAAAAATGACCATTTTAAAGTAACAAAGATTTATGTTGCATTGCCCTAAAAAGCACTTTTTATTTAAAAAATAATAAATTACTAAAAAAAATTAATACAAAATGCTTACTTGCTTAAACAAAAATAAACTTAAACAAACAAACAAAAAAAGTGTTTAAACAAACATTCAACTCACTATAATAATTTATAAAAAAACTATAGATATAAGTTGTTAAAGAAATTTTTTTTCTTTCTTTTTTTAAACGAAATCTCGTTCATTGAAGAAAAATTGATAGTTTAACCATTTTAAACCAATTTAGAATATAATTGAGCTAGTCATCCAGAAGCAATGCTTACCTCAAAATTACTTAAAATAAAGTAAACTAGATAAGAATGAATCTTATTTCAAAGTAGACATGAAAAAGATATATAAGATACCTATGATATATAGATTTTAGATGATGATGATATATAGATTTTAGGTGCTATAAAACCAGTGTTAAATAGTTGCAATAGAAATAAACACAGTAACCATAGCCACAGTAAATTGTCAATTATCATTGAGAAGTTTATTATGCATGTATTGGATTGGTAAAAATTTACGAATAAATTTAAAAAAACTCTTGCTTCACTTTTTATTGCAAATTTAAATTTGATTTCAAATTTAAAAAATTTTAAAACCCAATGTTGTGTTAACCTTGCCAGTGATACAATAATGGTGAAAAACTTGTAACTAACTAATATCAGATAGTTCAGATAAGGATTAAGATGAAGGATGAAGAAAGATAGTTCAGATGAAGAATGAAGATGAAGAAAAAAATAGATAATGATAATAAACCATTTATTGCTTCTATTCAATCAATAACAAAAAAAAGCTGTCTACAAAATTAGCTGCCACCATAAAAGCTGCCACCATAAATAATAAGCTGCCACCATAAATTCCCTAAATTGTACTAAAATGAGTATATGTATGCTACCATTGGATTCTGTGTTGAAGCAAAGTTAGCTGGTGAAACCTTTTCACCACATTCCCTACCTTCAAAATGCATAGTGCATCATTACCATTAGAATATTAACATGTACGCTGAGTAAACAGAAAAATACTAAGATGCATTAAAAACTGTTGCCCACTGGAACAAAAAAATTATAGCCAATATCTCTGCCAGGTCAACTCTCATTGATTGTCTACCTGTCTTACTTGTGTCAGCTGCAGATGATGTTTGAAAACTTCTTAGAGTGCCTGCATTGCTTAGACTGGGCAAGACACAAGTGCTGCTATTTTCTCAGCAGCTCATGTCTTGGCAGAAAAAAACTTCATTATTAAAATGTATTTCGATATCACAGCAAGCAAGACAACAAGGAAGACAACAGGAAGCAAAACAGCAAGAAACACAGCAAGCAAAACAGCAAGCAACACAGAGCAATATAATAATAGTTAATAAAACAGTTTGCCTAAATGATTTTAATTAAATCAAAGACAGTTTAAAATCCTTCATAAATGGTAAGCTAACTCAGAAACATCTGCAAAATGATTACCTGAATTTTCTATAGCTGGCTGGCTATATGATCAGGTCCTAAATTGAAGCACCTTTTAGGAGAATAAGTACCGAACTTTGAGCCAAAGCATTTAGGCATCAAGCCTTTTAACAGATTAGTGGAAGTCTACATTCAAGTTTTCATGCAGCACATCAGTGTATGCACTCATAAACACCATTAAGTTAATTAACAGAATAAAAATCTATGATGACATAGCCATAGATAAAATTGTATGTTGCATAACTTTATGTTAAAATTTATGCAATTTAATTTTTGATTAGATAATTTGGAATTAAAATAAATTAAAGTTGCGTTTAAACAAAAGTTTTGTGTAAATGTTTGCTTCTGATTTACTTTGCTAAAAAATACTTGGCAATTATTTTTGTAAATTAAATTTAGATAAAAATGATTAAAATTGAAAAATATTGCAACAAGATTAATTCAAAAATTCAATTAAATCAAAATTAATAAACTTCTATAGAGATCTTCCAGTAATTGAAAATTTTTTATTTTTATATATGAACTATATATAGTTATATAACAGTATAGTTCATATATACGCATCAAAAAACTTGGATGATTGTATCATTCTTGGAAACATTGTTTTGCAAAAGTTAATTATCAATTTTTTTAAAATTTTGCTATCAAAATTTAGCTTCAAAAGAAAATAGAATACCAAAATTTAGCTTCAAAAGAAAATAGAATATCAAAATTTAGCTTCAACAGAAAAGTATTATGGGTTTGGAAAAAACATACAATAATGGAATAACTGATGTATTACATTTTTAACCTGATTTTTGCAATTTATAAAACAATTACAAATAACATTGAACTTAAGCATCAGTTTTCGGAAATACTGTTGATTACAAAAATTCCTTGTGGTAATATACTTAAATACCCTAAACATTGTAAAATCAAGATTCAGGTAATTTAAAATTATTTCGGAAAATGTGTCTCATTGTTAAAAAATTTAAAAATGTAAAATACAGTCGGAACCAGTGACAGAAACAACTGAGACAGAGCAAGTAAGCAAAAAAAAACTGTAAGCTTATATCTTAAATTATATCTTAGCTTGCTTAAAATCACGAGGCAGCCCATTTAATTGCAAATCAGCAATCCAAAAAATCCAAAAAATATTAACTTTAAACCCCGCTCTCCTTTCTACAGTTAAATATAAATGCAGTACAAGATAATATGCAATTCATAGAAGAAAGATTAGAAATATAGAGTCAGAATAGAATAAAAATAATAGCGACATCAACTTCTAGTTGTAGGTCCTAGTGAACATAATTATGATTATTAGCATTAAATTATTAAATCATGAACATGAAGAAGACGAACATGAAGAAACATTGCAATGTTTATGCATTTGTTTAAAACTTTAAAAAAAATCATACCAACAACATGAGCACTTTCACTTTCTAAGACAGCATCATCACGAAAAAGCAATCTATAAATTAAAAACAAATATAAAACATAATAATTTTTAAAATGATTTATATTTCTATTTATTTACAATAATTCAAGATTGAAGAAATGTCAATCTTTTGCTTTGTGTAGTATTTTTTGTAGTAGTTTTGCTTTGAAGGTTAACAGATGGAGCTTGTGATTTTTCTTTTAATATTTCAAAAAAAAGATTTTTTATCTCATTATTTATATGCACAACTATTACATTCTGTTTACTCTTATGGATTCAAATATCCTAACTTGAGCAAATTTAAATACAAATGTTTTTATTGTTTTACTTTAGAGAATGTTTGTGTAATTTTGAATATTGTTCTTATTGGGTGGACATGGAATCTGGTCAACTTAAAATTGAGTTTTCTCTAAAACCACAAATGCTTTTAATTTATTTTATTTTTTTAATTAAACGTTACTTCCTTATTTTTAATTGTGTTGATAAACTTTTGTTTACAAATCAATGATTTGCAAAATGTTTAGAAACAAAACAGGTGCATAAAAAAGTTGAGAATTTTTTTTGACAAAACCCATCAACTTCATATTGCTTTATTGTTAAACGTATATAATATAAATATAATATATATAACGTATAAATATAATATATATAAACATATATAATATAAATATAAATGTCCCAAAATCTACAGTCATAGATATTATAAATAAGTTTAAGACTACTCGAAGCTTCAAAAGAAAACCTGGAAGTGGAAGAAAGAAATCTTTCATTAAATCCAAAAAGGTAAAGTCGATTCTTAGTTCAATAGCAAGAAATCTGAATCAGTCACAGCGGGATCTAGCTAGAAAATTCAAGTCTTCTCATTCTTATATCAAGAAAAATTTGCATCTAAACTCCATGTGTGGCAAGAAATTTGTGTGGTATGCAGACCTCTGGTTTTGTCACTAAGAAGACCTTGACTGCCAATCTCTACATCAAAAAATACATCCAAAAAAGGCTTTTGTCATTTATGAACAAACACAAATACTGATGTCTCTTTTGGCCAGATCTTGCTGCTTCTCACTATTCTAAAAAAGTTCAAAAGTGGCCCAAAGATAATGTGAAAATTGTTCCTAAAGATGCGAATCCTCAAAATCGTCCTAAAGAGCGCAAGATTAAAAATTTTCGGGCAATATTTAAAGGAGTTCTTTGTAAGGCAGGTGGAGTAACAAAAAATAAAAAGAACTTCCAAAAAAAGTGGATTAATGCCACCAATAAAATAAAAAAATAAAAAATCTGCAAAATGATGACATCAACCCGCTATAAAATTCGATTTCTTGCCAAACAGCCCATTAAGCCCCTCAAAGTTAAGTTGAAACCTTAATTGATGTAAACACATTTAGTTAAAAAAAAAAAATTGAAATCTAAAGCATTTATGGTTTTAGAGAAAATTTTTCCGTATCCACTCGATATATAGTTTTGTTATTTTCTACTCAAAAAAATTAAATTAAGATAAATTGAAACTAACAAAAAAATTGAAAGCTTTATTTCCTTTTTTATTTTTCAGGTATATTTTTTAAATAAAAAAAAAGCATAAGCATCAATTTATTGACCAGAAAAGAATTGGTGATAGTGTTTGCAATTCTGGAGTTATCAGGGAATTTTTCATATTTCTTAAATTATTTATTTTCAAATTTAAAAAAAAAAATTTAAAAGTAAGACTAAATGATACTTTAAAACTTTTTTAAAAGAAAATATAAAAAATAACAGTGAAAATAACAGCTTGTTTTTTATTAAAAAAAAAAATTATATTTCTTGTTTTGATGTGGAAATTGTGTGGAGAAATTTGTGCCAACCGTACTTAAGTACTTCCAAACTTGAGTTCTGAAATAAATAATGTTAGCAGAAAAGAGCATTGAACTATTAAAAAATACTTTAAAAGCATTGTCTTAATTTACACAACAACATAGTGGGTTTAATGACAAATAAAGCATAGCGCTTTGAAAAAAGTCACCAGGTTACTAGTTATTTATCAATAATTATGTTTTGCCCAAGTGATTTCTTCTAGAAGAAAGAAATTGAGAAATATTTACTGAACTATATAGATAAAAATATAAAACTTCAAAATAAAATAACTAAAGTTACTTAAAGTTAGTTAAATATGGGTCAGATATAAAAAAGGTAAACAATAATATAGAACAATAATAATATATAAAAGAAATATATATATATATATATATATATATATATATATATATATATATATATATATATATATATATATATATTAGAGTGGTGCAAAATATATATATATATTTTCTTTGATGGTACTATTTTATTTTGTGACATTATTTGTATTAATAATAATTTTTCTTTACATTCTCCTAAAAAAAAAGGTAAACAATAATATAGAACAATAATAATATATAAAGGAAATATATATATATATATATATATATATTATATATATATATATATATATAAAGGTAAATAATAATATATAAAGAACATCTTACAAAAATATATAAAAGAGTTTAAAAAACAAATACCATTAATTTTGGACTGCAAGAGAAGAGGGACCTTCTACCAATACTTTTGTGTAGAAATTTTTATCAAGTAAAAAAACAATTTATAAAAAAGGATTAATTGATATTTACTTAATCCAATATACCTCTATCAAATGATGAAGTAACAATATTATTTCAAATCTAATTCCTATACAAGCAACATAAAGAACACTTTTTTGCTGGGATATTACCCTGTTTACAGCTAACACTATCTAATTTTATGCTAATCAAATTAAAAGACCCCAATAATAACACACAAAAGAGTTTGCATGCAATTTAAATGTTTTGTATATATGAATGTTTTGTATATATGAATGTTTTGTAATGATGAACTGATTAGCAGATTTCTGCAATAACTGATGAGTGGACTTTTCTGCAATGTTCAAATTGAGGAAGCAATAATAACCTTCATTTAAAAGTCAAAAACTATTAGCAGAAGTGCTCTAAAGCCTGCTTTCAATCTTTAGCATCACTTCTGATACACTCAATAAAACTTAAGAATGAATAACTTTAATTAACTTTAGTAAATTGCAAAATACAAACTTACCTAATGACTGCTCTTCCCTGTAGGATTCCCATTGATTTTAATGTTGTTCCAGCTAAAAGACTTAATCCTTTGTACTAAAATTAAAAAAATTAAACAAGTAATTAACTGTCGATTACAACTGTTAACTGCAAAAATAACTTTTCGGAATAAATAAAAAATAAATAGTTTAAATTCCTTATAATAAATTAATCTATCAATCATTATAAATACCATAAACCACTATATTAAAAACTAATAATTAACTGTTTCTGACTTATTCCGAAGAATCTAACATTAATAACATTAAAAAATAATGTTAAATGTACACATGAAAAACCTCATTAATAACATTATAGCAAAACAACCTTGAATAATAAATTGACTGAGGGTTTAGGTCTGGTCAGGTACAGTCTAGATGTAAACTTTTGTTTTCTTTATTTCTATTTTTTTTAAATTTGTTTGATTTTAAAGTTTACATTTCACAAGTTAGGGTGTGCAAGATATAGTAGCACACCTATAAAACAGGAAGTTGTAGGGCTCCAGTATGCACTGAATATAACTTATATATAACTATTTCTGAACTCCAACAATTATTTAATGTAATGCAATCAAAAAGCTTGAAAATATTTTTTACAAATAGGCTTAAATAAAGAAAAATATGAAACAACAAATGAAAATTTTTTTTTGGTAAGAAATTGATCAAATTTTTGATATAACACATACTGATGCCATGATTTTTTGCACCACCCTAATATATATATATATATATATATATATATATATATATATATATATATATATATATATATATATAAACAGCGTTGAAAATGGCCGGTCAACAAAAAATCAGAGTTTTGAAAACTAAAATTTCATAAAATTATTTATATTTTAAAAAAGCATTTAAAATAGTTTATAACATGCTTAAATTTGCTTCGTTGACGAATATAAAACGTTAACTATACCATTATTTTTTTTGCTTCATATTTTAAAATAATTTTCATTTTATTGGTAGTTGAAAACCTTTTTTTCATGAATGATTGAAGTTCTTATTTTATTGTTATTTTAATAAAAATATTTAATTTATAATTTTCATAATAATATAAAAATAAATAATAATTCCTTTATTAAACTAAGAACATTTTTTCATTTAACTGTACTTATTCACTTTTTTTTCTTTGATTCTTTTTTTTTTTGTAAGTTTTTGCTGCAAATGTAGTGAATAAATGAATGATTTATAGATAAATTTAAATTTTCTATAATAGGGTTCTTAAAAATAAATTTTTAAAAATCTTTTATGTAAGTAGTTTTTACAGCAGTATTTCATAAAACGACTATATAACGTTTTATAACAATTATATAACGATTATAAAACAAATTAGTATTAAGTATCAAGTTTAAATCTGCATACGAGAGTATTAGGTATCTGTATAATTATCTGTATCAAGTATAAGTTTAAATAGTATCTGCGCAAAAGAGTGACATCTGCGCACAAGAGTGACTTTATTAACAACTAATTAAAATTAAGCAGTTTTTAAAAATTTTGCAGAGATAAAAAAATTATTTTATATCTCTGTTCATTAAAATCAGAGATAAAATTATTATTTGTATATAACTGAGAACATTTTCTCTTCCAACTGTACTTTTTTCTGGTTATTGTTTTTTGTTTTATTTAACTTTTTTTATTCATTCTTTTTATTGATTTTTTTTGTAGCTTTTTCTCACCAATTCAAAGTCATTGCAACGAATTTATTTTTAAATAAATTTAAAATTATTAATTGCGCCTTGGCTCATTTTTTTTTTTTTCTAATATTGAATTATAATAAAATAATCAAACATCTATCTTAATGGAGACAAATAAAAAGAGACAAAAAACACTTTTCAGTCACATTTAATAAAAAATCTTTTTATAGTATTAAATCAATCCTCTTTGTAAGGTCATTGTAGATAATGATCATGTTTTTTTTAATCGTTGAAAAAAAAAAAGGAAATGAAGAAAGAAAATCAAAAACTTAAAAAGAGTTAATTGATTAAATAAAAAATTCAAGAAACCAAAAGAAAACCAAGAATAAAAAAAAAAGCCATATTATGAAAAAGAAACACTTAAAAAATAAACTCTTAAAAAACAAACAAAAGAAAATTCGAACATCGACATTTCACAGACATTTTTATAATTTTTATTTTTGTCATTGTTGCATTTACTATTTTTATCATATTTTTAATACTACACTTTTATTTTTATTTATATTACTACAATTTATTACTAGATTACTTATTTTTATATATTATAATATTTAGTATTTATTTAAACTATTGTTATTATATTTTTAATTTACATTTTTCTTTTATTTAGCTTTATTTATTCATTTAACCATTTATTTACCAAGGTATGGTAACTTTTAAAATTGTTAACATTATTGACATTTTTTTTCAACATCTGTTTTATAGAATGAAAAAACATTAAAATATTTTTAAAACGTTTTGTTGTTGCCGTGGAAATAAATTTGGGACTAATAAGTCCCGCCGGGTATGCCATGTCAACGCCACCCATAAAGGTATTGTAATCTTATATGGAAACAGGGTAATTAAAATCTTTTCTTGTTCCATCTTTCTGTGTTCTTAAAACAGTTGCATGTTCTGTTCCATGAAAATTAGACAATATGGCCACAGATTTGTTATCTTTCCATTTTTAAAATACCAATCCTCCAGCAGAAACCTAATGGTCAGTAATAAGTAACTTCTTTGAAGCACTTTATCAGGTTTTTGGGCAAGTATTTCCTGTCCGAATGTATTGTTCCACAACAATAGACTTTATGTTTTAATAGGTATTCCATTAATGGAACAGTGGTAAAATAGTTGTCAAAATAAACCTGATGATGTTTTCCGTGCAAAGGCTTTGTTAGTTGGTACATGCCAGATACACCTAATCCAAAATGCTTGGGCATTGAATCAGCACTGTGAACTTTGTTTTTACCTTGATAAACTTAGCAGTGATACATATATCCATCTATGTCAGCAATGACCCACAATTAAAAACTTTGTTTTATAGGTTTCATTGCATTTTATTGTTTTAAAATGCTCCGACCTTTTGAAGAGAACCATACTTTCATCTATGCTATTAATCAATTTGTACAATTTTTCTTTATTATTATTCAGTTCAGCAGCATTATCATTCACATGAATATTGCTTAGAATTTGAGCGAAACTCTTGCAATGAAACATTTAGAACAGTCTTCATGCTTTGCGTTATATATAGATTGGTTTGATAAAGTATGTTCTGTTGTATTTCATTGTCAAAATAAGAAAAATAGTAATCAATAGAATTTTGACAATCAGAAAAATGGTCTTTGACTGGACCTTCGTGAGATGAAAATGGACAATTTGGTTTTTAGTCTTTTTACTCCATTTACGATCAACATTATAATCCTCTTGGTCAATGCTGATGTCTTCTATGCTACTTTCTGAATCGTTGGAGATCTCTGTTTTATTTTTGACAGGTTCCAGTAATTTTAAAGCATCTGATATAAATTCATCTTCAAAATCACTTGACTCCATGCCCTCACTAAAATTACTAGGGATTTCCTCTATAATGGAGCGAGCAGTTTCTTGGGGTGTAAATAACTTTTTATTTGACATTTTTTATTAAACTAATAAAAAAGTATGAAAAAAATACAATATAATCATAAAAAAACTAAAGAATAAAAGTTGATATTTTTTTGTCAATTTTGAGCCAGGACATAAAAGTCCCACAACAACAATTTACAAAAATATAACATAAAAATGCAATAAAAACTCAACGTAAAATGCAATCAAAACAACATAAGTATTTATTTACTATAATAAACATCAACAAACATATTAAAGGTTGAAGATACACTATTTTCAAGTCAAGAAAAAAATTTATTAGAACTGTAAGCTTTAGTAGACATTGTAAACAAAAATATGTGCTTTTGAACAAAGACTTTAATGATATTTTTTTATATCAAGATATTAGAAGGTATATCTTTTAATTTCTATAAATAAATACCAATGACAAACACTCTTGCTGAAAAATATAGCCACTAACTTCCAGCGGGACTAATAAGTCCTGTCAGTAAACAAAGGGTTAATTTGATTTTATAACTTTCTTCAATATTTTTGTTTTTATTATACTTAACTATTAGTGTGGCTGTTGCGTTATTGTTTAAACTGCTGTTACTATTGTTATTTATTATAACTGTTAGTATTTTGATGTTGTAATTGCTTATTCCTTATAATCTATTCATTTGTATTATAATAGCATAGCTATTAAACACAGCTAACTTCCTATTTATTGTTTATTACATCCTCTCTAATATGCAGCTCCACTATGGGTTTAAATTGTCATTTGTGTAAAAAAAAATTAGTCAAATATGCCGCTCAACTCAATGTAATATTTGTTTAATTTGCTTGTTGCGGCATTGTGTAAACAGCACTAAAAGTATCTTTCCACTCACAGATGTACCAGAACTTAAACTGCTGTTTTCTTCTGATAAAATCCTTAAAACTGATGATACAAACCTTTTCTTGTTTTTTTATTTAAATAAAGTCTCTAATCAAATTAATAATTAGGTTTTATCTCATGTTTTAGATTCCAAAGAAATTTTTTTTTCTTCATTATACATAGTTTGTAAATATTATGACATAAGCAAATTATACACACTTAACTTTGATAAAATAAAAGCCCTCTCCTTATTTTATCTAAACATATCATTGTTACATAAACACTACGAATTTAAACATAACACTATCATTAATTAATTTTGATTTTTTCATTATTGGTGTAACTGAAACAAAGTTAAAAAAAAGGAACAGCCTCAATTCATCTGATTCTTATTGATAATTTAAACATTGAGCAAACACCAACAACATCCTCTTGTGGTGGTATATTATTATACTTATCAAAAAAACTAATATACAAATGAAGAGATGATTTAATGATTTACACATCTAATTGCTTTCATTACTTTGCCTACTAGAATTATTGATCAATCTGCTACAATTATTGATAATATTTAATAATATTTTCTCTAATTTAATAACTAATGAAATTATTCTGATCAAAAGGTATGTATTTGTCCCAATTTCAATAAATTATTTCTACCACACAGAGGCAATTATTTAGCAGGAGTTTTAAAAAATTTAATGAATAAAAATGTTGATTTAAACAGGGTGGCCACATAAAATTTTCATAAGAAAAAGAGGACATTTGAGGATTTTAGAGGAGATTTTGCATCGAATTTAGAGGATTTTTTCCGCAAAATTTCAAAATTTTGAATAAAAATAGAGGATTTTTTTTTATAACTATAAGTTTAATATTCATATTTCTACCTTTATGGGGTTTAGACAGGGGTCAATAATGTGATTTTGTATACAATATAATGGGTATTTTAAATACCTTTTATATGGTATACAAGGGTATTATAAATATCCAAATTATACTACCATCAAGAAATAAAAAAATTAAAAAGAGTTAAAGAGGAGATTTGATCATATTTTCAATTTTTTATAGGATAATAGAGGATTTTAGAGGAGGTTTTTTAAAAAAGAAGGACTTAAGAGGATTTTAATGGAGCTGTGGTCACCCTGTTAAACCATGGATTACAAAAAGAATTATTAAATCTATTCAATATTTAAAAAAGGCTCTAAACTTTCATCTATAACTATAGATTTATTTCTATCTATAGATCTAGATCAATAGTAAACTTCTTGAAAAACTTATGCATTCTAGAGTGTACTTTTTAATTAACTTTTAATTCTTTTCTTAACTTTTTAATTGTTTAAATGATTTTCAATTTATTTTTTGATCAAAACATCCTACTTGCCATGCATTAATAAGTATAACAGAAAAATTCAGGAAAGCTCTTGATACTGGTCGTTTCGTTTGTGGTATTTTATCGATTTAAAAAAAGTTTTTGATACTGTTGAGTATTTTGATTTCTAAATTAGAACAATATTGAATTTGCTGTATTGTAAATAAATGGTTTTGATCTTAATTTTCGGATAAAAAAATAATTTGTAGGTATTAATGGTTTTAATTCTAGTAATAAATCAGTTTTGTGTGGTGTTCCAAAAAGTTCTGTTCTTGGTCTTCGTTTGTTTTTAATCTACATTAACGACCTAACCAACTTTCTTCACTTCTCGCCAGTTCATTTGTTTGCTGATAATAGAAATCTCTTGCACATCATCAAACGGTATTATTATGTATAAATGTATCATTATGCAAAAGTATCATTATGTAAAAATGTAAATTCGTATAGTTATGCTAACCTAATATGCTAACCTAATAAGTCTTAACACCTAATGCTAACCTAATATGTCTTAACACCAAAAAACTAAACTAATTTTTTTTTTCATTTTCAAAAAAAATTATTTCTTCAAAAATGCTGAAATCAAAATCAAAATTAATTTTGATTTCAACATTTGAATTTGAAGACATCATCTCCACAACTTCTTTATGAAATTTGAAGACATTATCTCAACAACTTCTTTATGAAATTTGAAGACATTATCTCAACAACTTCTTTATGAAAAATGAAGACATTATCTCCACAACTTCTTTATGAAATTTGAAGACATTATCTCCACAACTTCTTTATGAAATTTGAAGACATTATCTCAATAACTTCTTTATGAAATTTGAAGACATCTTCACAACTTCTTTATGAAATTCGAAGACATTATCTCAACAACTTCTTTATGAAATTTGAAGACATTATCTCAACAACTTCTTTATGAAATTTGAAAGCAATATCTTAACAACTTCTTTATGAAGTTGATTTCAATAGGTTTCTGAATTGGTCTAAAATTGTTTTATTTATTTTTAAATAACTCTATTTTTTTGAAGTTGATTTTAATAGGCAACAATTCTATTTTTTTGAGGAAAAATTATTTTTAACTAATGTTTATCATGGTTTGCATGATGATGGAGTGTTGATTATTTATAATTGCTCCTGCGGAACCTTTGTGTTGATGAACGGTTGATTTATTGGAACTAATTTACTTATGTAAAGCTGTTAGTGACTTTAAAATAATTGATTAACATTCCTCTTGCATACTTAATACAAAAATATTATCTTGACTAACATTCCTATATCTCTTCTTTTATCAAAGGTGATTAACCAAAAAATTTAAGTCTTGATTCATAGTTAAATTTACATTAGTTTTACAGTAGATTTTCAATGCCTTTTTTCCTGTAAGGATTCCATCTTGAAGAAAACGTTTCAATGTGAGGTCTTACAAATGATGTGCACAAAATCTTTAATGATTTAACATTCCAATAAATGAAAGTTCTTTTAAACATTCCAAGAACAGAGTTTTTAATGCAGCTTTTTGGCATTGGATTTCATAAATCTTATACTGTATTTCTTAACCATTTATATAATATTTGTTTTTGTAAGTGTTATTATTGTTTACAAAACAGTTTCTACAAGAAAAAAACTTCATCCAAAACATCATACTAAAACTCTAATAAGTAAACAAACAAAAATTAAAGACCATGAAGTTGTCAGTTTAGTACTTCAATCTAAATCTAAAGTCAGGAATTATAGTGTCTTCTAATAGTCAGGAAATATAGTGTCTTTTAAAAAAACATATGTGTTGATAAAGATGCACGAGCAGTTACAAAGTTAAGACCTTGAAAAATTTACCAATAGAATGCACAATATGTTGCAGGTAGTGTTAAAAGCCAAAGTTTATTATTTTTTTTATTTTTTTATGTATAACACATGATGTTCTTACCACATAACTTATGTTCTTGCTACATAATTTATGCAATAGTAAAATAGTGGTAGAACACACTGTGCACAATGTTTAAATGACGCCATACAAAAAGGTTTAAGGTTTAAACCCACTTGAGACCTATAAATTTAAAAATAAAAATAGCCTTGTCAACTGGAGTGCATTAAAGAGGTAATTTAATTTTAAAAATATAATCCTTGATTATTGTCTGGTATTAAAAGCGAAAGTATAAGATAAAAAAATACAGATTAATATAAATTAATTTTTTTTTTTTACTGTCATAATTGCTAATTTGGTATTCACACATATATACTTTCTTTTTTACAATATTTACCTTTTATATATTTTTGCTTACATATTTCTTTTTTGTAACTAATTATATTAATATTTATAAACTATTTTGATGGGTGCAACTAACCAAGTTAAAATACACCAAATTTAACATAAAGTATCATAAATGACATTTTTGATACCAAAAACACATTTAATAAATAACATCAACATTAGTACAAAAGTAATTCATATGAGTTATAACTAAAAAAAACCGCCAATAACTTTGAAGGGGCATAACTCCCTTGGTTAATGAGATAAAAATTTAATTAAAAAAAAATATGTATTTTAGGTGGGCAATTTGTTTGCACATTAATTTTTTTCAATAAAACTATTGCGTCTTACATAGTCTAATTGGTTGACTCACATAGTCTAATGAGTTGACTCACATAGTCTAATGAGTTGACTCACATAGTCTAATTGGTTGACTCACATAGTCTAATGAGTTGACTCACATAGTCTAATGAGTTGACTCACATAGTCTAATGAGTTGACTCACATAGTCTAATGAGTTGACTCAGAAAGGCACTGTACAAGAGATTTTTCCATTTTAGAAAAGCATTACTTAAATCTATTGTACAATTTCTTGAGATTATCAGCTTTCCAATAATTTTCATACACTTTTCCTTTGAAAATATTCCAAAAATCCTCTATCGGACAACATTCAGGCACGTTTGCAGGGTTATCTTCTCTTTTGACAAAAATAATCTTTTTCTCATTTATGTAGTTTTGTACAGATTTTGCGTAATGAAATCAGGCCAAAATATGTATTCGCCATCAGATCAGGCCAAAATATGTATTCGCCATCAGAATGATGCTTTTGATAAATAGAATTAGTTTGTTCTTGACACAATCATTTTTGAGGACTTCTTGGTTAATTGCAAAGCCACTTTATCTGAATATTGGCAAAGATATTCTTTTATCGGAAAAGCAAATCCAAATTTATAAATTTCTTTTCATATTTTGCAATAAGGTTAAATTTGACACTTGTTGGTGTTTGAAAAACATCACTTGAATAATAAATATAATTTGCATTAGTCAAAAAATGGTTAAATGTGAAATACGACTCGTCATCATGAACTAACAATTTTTTGGCAGAAATTCGATACAGCCAACTGAACTTCGTTCAATTTGTCTCTATTTGGTCACAAGTTTTTAATGGAATCTTCTTCTTCTTCTTTGGCCTAATGAACTTTGTTTTTAATGTTTTGCATTTAAGTGCACCCAAGTATAAATACTTGGGTGCACTTAAATTTCCAAGCTGCTTGTGTTTACTACATACCGTCTTTGTGGTCAAACATTGTTTCAAGTCTTTCTATGTTCCTTTTTGTTATTATTTTAGCAATCCTACCACTTTCCAGGGACTCTTTGGTGCCCAGAGTTATTTTCAGCTCTTCGAATAATGATATAAATGGTGTTAATAGGAGTTTTTTCAGCAAGAAAGTGATTAACTGTAAACTTTTTCCCTTTAGATTTTCAAATAGAAGCTGTACAAATGTTCTCAATGAACTTCTTATTTTTCTTTCATTTTTCTCTGTAACAATAGTTTTGAATAGAATTGAAAATTCTATAAACTAGATAAGATTGCAAACATAATTAATATAAAATATGTTACAAAACTTTTTCTTCTAAGTCATTACTGTTTTTTAGTTATAACCCATTAATAGGGAATATTTAATAACAATTTTTTATTAATTTTGATTGTACCTCATGTTGCATATAAATACATACAGCTTCCGGTTTGGTCAACACTAGCCCACTAAATAGAAATGATTACAATTAAAAAAACATCAATATGCAAAGAAAGTTTAGTATGTTTAAAGTTTAGTGTCAAGTTTAATAAATTAATATGCAATAAATATATATCTGTTTATCTATAAATAAATATATGATCCCCACCAAGTCCCTGGTAGTACAGCGCTTAACTTACTTCTCCACGCAGTTACCTTGTTTCCAAAGATTTGTGCTTTGGAGTTAAAGAGTTAAGAGAGGGTTATAACCACAATTAAAGTAGCCTTCTTAACTGTATTGGCCATAGTCTTTGGGCCAGTACAGTTGAGAAGGCTACTTTACATTCATGCTGAAGATAAAAACGTGTTATTTTTAAAAAGTATTGAATTGTTTATGTAAAAAAACAAGAATAAAACAATACTGTAAAGTTGTTTTGACAATATAAAGAGCTTTTGCTAATCTAAAACAACTTTGTGACACTGTTTTAATGCTCTTTTAAACAGTTTACAATATTAATAACATAAAATGCGTTTAAAATAAAACAAAGTAAATAAATAATGTTCTAATTAATATAATCTATTTTATATAAATATTAATTTTGTTCTAATTATTAATTAATAAAATAAAACATCGTCATAAAACTTTAAATTTCATATTTGCACAAAAACAATTTATATCTATAGACCAAACACGTAAGTTCAAAGCAAATAAACATCAGATATCACATTTTTTCTAATTTATTGCTTTTCGATCTTGAGTACTATTAAAAATTTAAGCCTAATTAATTTTTTTATTTAAATGGTTTTTAGTTGATGTTTTCATTCATTTTTTTTTCGTTCAAATTGTTTTGTAAATAAAAAGTGAGAAAAAAATTTGGTTTAATAAATGAATCTATATTTCCTTACGTTTAAATAAATGTTTAAATTATTTTTTTGGAAAAAAATTTTAGAAGTAAAAATTTGGTTTAATAAATGAAACTATATTTCCTTACGTTTAAATATCGTTTAAATACGTTAAATATTACGTTTAAATTTAAATTATTTTTTTGGAAAAAAATTTTAGAAGTAAAAAAACTTTAATGATTTAAATGTTCTAAAATTTTTTATTATTTATTTATTACTTGCAATAATCACTGGTTAAAGGTTTGCAATAGAATTTTTATTTATTACTTGCAATAATCACTGGTTAAAGGTTTGCAATAGAATTTTTATTTATTACTTGCAATAATCACTGGTTAAAGGTTTGCAATAGAATTTTTATTTATTTATTACTTGCAATAATCACTGGTTAAAGGTTTGCAATAGAATTTTTATTTATTTATTACTTGCAATAATCACTGGTTAAAGGTTTGCAATAGAATTTTTATTTATTTATTACTTGCAATAATCACTGGTTAAAGGTTTGCAATAGAATTTTTATTTATTTATTACTTGCAATAATCACTGGTTAAAGGTTTGCAATAGAATTTTTATTTATTTATTACTTGCAATAATCACTAGTTAAAGGTTTGCAATAGAATTTTTATTTATTTATTACTTGCAATAATCACTGGTTAAAGGTTTGCTATAGAATTTTTATTTATTTATTACTTGCAATAATCACTGGTTAAAGGTTTGCAATAGAATTTTTATTTATTTATTACTTGCAATAATCACTGGTTAAAGGTTTGCAATAGAATTTTTCTACTCTTAAATATTATTTTCAAGAAACAAAAAATAATTAACTCCAGCTGTTTTAACAAAAATCTTTTCTTTGTGACCGCCTATTTTTTTGAATAAAATTTGGATGGCATAACATTGACAACTAATCAAAACTCGAATAGTAAATCTATTTAAAAGCATAACAAAATAAATATTAAAAAAAAGATAAAAGCTAAACAAATTAACTTTTCAATTAAATAAGTTTTTAACACGCATCATTGAACAATAAGAAACGCAAAGTGCTTAAAACAATTGTTTTTATAAATAGTAACTAAAACATCAAGTCCAAAACAAAACTTATTTAATATATAAATAAATGTTTTTCTTCAAAAGACTTTTGTAATTACTTAACTAAATACTTACACACTTATACAAGTTAAGTTTTACAGTGTTAACGCTGCTTTATTTTAGAACTAAATTTAAAGAAGTTTTATCATCAAGGATTACTCAAGATTTTTAATCTTTGTCAACTTTTTATAATTACAAAATATGGCTCTTATTTATTCTTGATTATGTTGAAAAATAATTAAACCTTAAGAACAAACAAATTATGTGTATAGAATGAAAATTTATGTACAAAACAAGATAAAATGTGAAGCATACTTGAAAGTGGCTTGCGGTCAAAATTTAAAAAATTAAAAGCCTGATATATATATATATATATATATATAAATTAGTAAAAAGAAAAAATTATAAATTAGTAAAAAGAAACTAATAAACCTTTAATGAAAAAAATAAAATTATTTTTAAAATTTTAATGAAAAAGAAAAGTAGAATTCAAATTTAATGAAATTAAATCACTAGTTAAATTTCAAAAGTATTCAACTTTAAATTTTAACTTTAAATTCTTGATGAAGGTTGTAATCCTACCTCAAAGAAATACAGCAATGAATTAAAAATTAAAATGTTTAAAGTAAAAATAAAAACAAAAATAATTAAAAAAATATATAAGAAATTATTTATAAATTTTCTCATTGAATTATTATTGAATTCATCTATAATGACATATGGATGGTAATAAAATCTTGCATAGTGTGCTTGCTAGCTTTTTATTTATGTTTGCATTCATGATTACCTTGTTTGTTCAGTCTGTTTGAGAACATCCAATAATGACTGATTTGTTGAGAAACTGTACTGGTGCCTGGTTCCATCTTCCAATTGCAATGCAATAATTATTGCCCCATCCAACCCTTTAAAAATATAACTACATTCACACATTAAATTTTAAATCACAAAATTTTAATACAAACTACATTATATAAAGAATAATACATATTATATAAAAATATTATATTTTACATATTATAAAAGCACTTCAATAGGCAAGAAACAAAAATATAATTGAAGATAGGGAAAGTGACAGAATAGAGATAAAATAGAAAATATGGGGAGTGAAACAGGATATAATTGAAGATGGTGTGTAACACAGTAAAAAAATTTATTGCCATCCATAATGGGATATGGATGGTAATAAAATCTTGGAATCGTGGGTGTGCATAGATATACTAATATCATATGTAGCAACAACTTTATCGCTAGCAACAACAAAAGTTATTAATATTCTGTTTATTTGATTTTCTTTACACTGTTACATTTTAGTTTTATATATTATATTGCACTATTTTAATATCAATATATTCTATATATGAAAATAATATTGGAGATGCTGAAGATAACAAAGATTAAAATTACCTTTTCTCGGATTGAGAGATTTAACCATTTCAAGCTTTGCATTATTTGCAAAGTTCAAAAAGCGCACCAATGATGATAATGAAATAAGTTTGTTTTGATGCCTGGTTGAAAGAGAAACAGGTGAAATCAATAAAAATTGCATTGATACAAAAAACTAATATTGATATAAAATGTATACAATTGTATAATTAAGTATAATGCCTGAAGGAAATACATTTAAGCACACAAGAACTAAAACATTAAAGTCTAAAATACATTAGAATTGAGGAGAATTCCATCAAAACATATTTAGACTTGTAAAAATTATAGTGTAGCTGGTTTAAGTTATTTACCTCCCCAAAGCAGAGGAGGTCACTACAGTCGAAAAATCCTGAGGTGGCTGCACAGAGAAACAAGTTCAGGGTTACAAGGGATGTAGTTGGAATCGAAACTTCTTGCTAGGTGAGCCTTTTACCACTACACCACAACAGCAGTTTTCTGCAGTATGTCACCAGCATAATTAATCTCTTCTATTAGTCTTAATTTTTTTGGACAAACTATTTAAATTTGCTTTGTTCAAAAACTTGTGTGTGTGTGTGTGTGTGTGTGTGTGTGTGTGTGTGTGTGTGTGTGTGTGTGTGTGTGTGTGTGTGTGTGTGTGATTATTTAGCAAATTTATATGGCAAATTATTAATAATGAATTCAAAAATTTTCTTAGGTAAAATAATATAATAAAATGTACACTAAAATAAATATAAAAAAATAAAAATATTTAAAAAAATAACTTAAGTTGTAACTATTATAAATTTTTACTTTAATTTCTTTAAAATAATTTTTACAACCAAATAAAAAAAAATATAATAACAAAAATAATAGAAATACAAAAAAACAAAAATAAAAATAGCAAATAAAAGAAAATAAGTGAATGACTGGTAATTAAAAAAAATATATTTACATAAAACTGGTTAACTAACCAAAGGTTTTCTGACAGAAAAAAATAACATAGTAAAAAGATGGAGAAAAAAAAATGAATTGGAGTAAACAAGGCAATCAAACTAACCAAAAAAATTACAAGTCAATTCATTATCTTACAATTTTTTTAAAAATGTGTTAAGATTCCCCCAACAACTTTGTTTGTGTTGTTGTTTTTTACATATTTTTGCTTCAATTAGAAAACCACTGTACTTATGAAAGTAATAAGTATGAAAGTATTTTTTAAAAATTGTTGTTCACCCTTTCTAAACCTAAATAGACAAAACAGATGCAGAGAGAAATGTGTTTAGAAAACAAAATCAAGGATGTATAACAGGTTTATGTTGAAACCAGATAAAAAGTGGTTTCTGCTAAACCTGGATAAATGTTAAAAACTTAATTTCCAAATTTTTGAAAATGACTACCCATATGATATTTTCCATGTAAAACTTTAGATTCACCAAATAAATTTTGTGCATTTGCTTTTTTAAACTCTGTCTGTTAGGTATTATAAATAATTCTTAAACAAAACCAAATAAATCAATAATTTTATTAAATTTATTTGTCTTAATTTTTATTTATACAAGCAATATATATAAAAAATAAAATTACTTTTTCAGGATGGCAAGACAATTTTTGATTTCATTTACCCTTACTTTTTCACTGGATTTTCCTTGACTAAAATGAAATTTTCTTGACTTGCCAATGTAAATTTAACAAATGTAGCAATAAAAAGGCAACAAATCCGCACAACTTTACCCAAATAATTGAAGTTTTCTTAAAAAATGTTTACTTTAAATTTAAAAACATTTTAAACAAAAAAATTAAATAAAATGTGAAGTGAAAAAATAAATTGTTTATTAGTCTCCAATAAACAAAGAATTTCGTTACTGAATTCATCAAAATTCCCTGACTTTTGAAAAATTCAATATATTCCCTGACTTTTCCAGGTTTTCTAAGTTGCTGGCCATCATTGTTTTATAAATAAATTAATAAAATAGATATCTTTATACTTTAGAATTTTAACCTTATAATAAATAACTTACAAAAAATAAATTGAATCTTTGACATCTATTACTAGTCATATGCAAGTGAAATATCATAAATTTTCAAAAGTATAACTAGAATCAGCTTATACAACAATATTATATTATTAGTAATGCAAAATTAAGTAGTTAATTCAAAACCACAATCATTAAATGATTTCCATAATCACAGTAAAGCAACCACTAGAGACAAAGGTCTAACAATAATGCTAAAAAAAGAGAACTACTCAAATGTAGCAAACACTTTAAAATCAGGGAGATAAACAAGTGAAAAAAAGTAAAAAGTCTACGCAAATCTAGTAAACACTTCAAAACCAGGAGGATAAACAAGTAAAAAAAAAAAAAGTCTACTCAACTGTAGCAAATACAATAAAACTAGGGAGATAAATAAGTAAAAAAAGAAAATAGTCTACTCAACTGTGGCAAAAACTTTAAAATCAGGGAGGTAAACAATATAAAACAAAAGACATTAGATATTTTATCACTGGGAATATAAAATAATAAACAATAGATATTTTATCGCTGGTGATTAAAATAAAAATTATTAAAAGAATTACTTTAACTCATGTTCATTTTCATCGTATTCTTTTTCCTTTTCACAAACATCTTGTAAAATCTAGAATTATAACAGACAAAAGAATAATCATATTCAAAAAAAAAAAATAGTCTAAACTTCATTAAATTATATAACTACATAATTAAAAAAACATAAAATTATTTAATAAACCTGCAATGCAGTCATTTGAGGTTGTGTCTTTACTTTTACCCTTTTTCCATTTGGGCATAACACTTCAACATATTTATTGCTCATTTATATTTTAATTGAAATTCTGTAACTAAAGTTAAAGACATTTGATAAAAGATTTTTTTTATTATTACTTTTAAGGTTGACATAATCACACAGAAGAATATGTTTATACTCAAGCATTGAGATTAAGGTTCATTTATTACCAAGGGCTTAGAAAGTGTTAATTATGTGGCTACTAGCTTTGTTCTAAAAAAAAGGTGTTTTTCTTTTTGCACGTGGCATATGTAAAACTTAGCCATGTGCAAAATTTGTAAAAAAAAAATCTTGAATTATATGAATTTATTATTATTAAAATTTTTGCAAAATTTAAAAAATTATTTGTTTAACACATTAAAAAAAACTTTTTATTAAAGAATTAATAAGCTGTACGTTTTTTTAAAAATTAAATATTCAATTTATTTCAAGGTAGTTATTTGAGTGTTTTTAATTAAGCGTTATTTCAGTGTTTTTAATTAGGAGTTTTATGAGCCAAAGTGGTTTCAATGTTTTCACTTACTTGTTAAGGTCTTCACAATTTCACTGGTGGAACAAAGAAAAATCTTTGACTAGTAAAATTAGGATGTGATGGAATTTTATAAAACTCAGTCCTTGGATATGATATTATAATCATTACAAAATTTTGTTACGATTAAAAAAAATTTGTAAAAATTTATTATATGAAAAACTTTTGAGTTTTTTTTGTTTTTTTTTTTGTATTTGAATAGAAAAATAAAGTTGTAGATATTTTTCATATAAATGAAATAATCCAATAAAAATAGTTTTAGATAAGTAAAGTTATGTTGAAAATTATTTATAAAAATAAGTTTATATCAATTAATAACACCTTGAATTCCAAAAACAACAAAATTGGAAAACAATAAAAAAATAATAACTAAAAAAAGTTCTTAATTTTAAAAGAGCAATAAAATAAAATAAAATAGAAAACTAAAGTATTTTCACAAAATGTTAACATACAAAAGAAAAAGAAAATGCATGTTTGCAAAATTTCACACAAATAGTTTTTATATCATTACTGTTTGCTTTTTTTTTCACTTCTAGTAACTTCAATTATTTCGAGTTAGTTCTAGAAGTTTTTAATACTCTCAGTAACCTTTATCTCATCTTTGCTCAACAACTTTCATCAATTCTTTTTTTAAACATTTACTTCTAAACACTTTTATCACATTGATCAATAACCTCTAAAAGAAAAATAGAAATTCAGTAAAGAATATACTTAATACAAAACTAAGAAAATATAAACTAAAAAAAAATGTAAGAATTTTCGAGAAAATTTAAAAAAATTTCTGGAAAATTATAAGGAATTTATAGTCAAATTTTAAGTCATTTCTAGAAATAGATAAAACATTTTTAGGAATGTATAAAACTTTTCTTGAAATAACTTTTAATTTTTATGTTTTCTTTATTGTAGAAAACAAACTTAAGGAAAGATTTATCATATGAATATGAGATACACCAGAAAAGATGGTACACCTTTTTGTATTATACTTGATGCAAAAAAAAAAAAAAAAAAAAATCAAACAAAATGTCCATATACTTTTGATAACTTGGTGATATGCTTGAGCAGCTGGACTCTCTGGATATTGATTTAAAAAAGATTTGCCTTCATCACAGCATTGACCTTAATTGAAAATAAAACATAAAATTAATACAACAACAATATATTTTGTAAAGTTAATATTATAAATGTTTTTAAACATTTATCTATTTATTTATTTACTATGTTCAGTAGGGATTTAAGATTCCTCAGAAATGTAGAGCTTAAAAACAAAGATAATTGAGTATGCAGAGCATGCAGAGATGTAGTACTTTTAGGACAAAGGATTGAGGTAGATTTAGAAATATTGTAAAATGTGTGTAACAAATAACATACAAGGGATGGGGGGCGAAAGTTTGTGGAATGAAAGGGTTTTAGATAAAATGAAACAATCTATTTTTCTTTTTCAAAATAATCTCCCTTAAGCTGAATACACTTACTAGATCTATGAGTTAATTTTTCTATGCCATCATAAAAGTATTTTTTATTTTTTGCTTCAAAATGAGCCAAAATTGCCACTTTTACTTCATTGTCACCAGAAAATTTCCTTCTCCTTTATTCAAATTGGGAAACAAATAAAAATCACATGGCGCCAGATCTGGAATGTAGGGTGGATGCACTAGTGATTTGAAGCCATACCCGGTACCCATCCTGCACTGAATTTTGTCATACTGAAGTGGTCATGTAGGATTCGTAAAATGGTGGTATCTGATACTTCAACCAATGCAGAAAACAGTTTTTTCTATAAACCAGTGTTCTCCAGTATAATTTTTTCCACTTTTTCAACGATGTCTGATGGGGTAGCCTCACCTGGCTTTTCTGACAGGGGTCATCTTCAATAGACTCCCAACCACATTTAAAAAAACCATGCCACTTGTAAATTATTGTTTTACTAGGGTACTGTTCCCCATAAAGGGTTACCATTTCATTCAAAATGGTCTGAGCATTATTCCCTTGCTTGGTAAGGAATTTTATCACAGCACGGTGCTCAATTTTCTCCATAGCTTTAGCTTTCTTCCCGATTGACTTGTTTAGCAGGCAAGCCTTCATAAATGAATAATGTGTCAGTGTGTAAACAAAAATTTCTATACTAATAATGAGTCACAAATTAGTATGACACATAGGATCCACCCCTATCTCCACCCCCTCCCCTCCATTCCACAAACTTTTGGACCCAACATCAAGGATGTTGTTATTTTAAGGTTGATTGTTTTAAGGATGTTGGCTGTTGTTTTAAGGTTGGTGTTGTCAATGCTATTTTATAAGTTTCTTAAGTTTCGATGTTATTTCTTTTAAGTTCTTTGCAAACCAGCATTTGATCAGTTCATTACAACTTTCAATATTAGCAAACTTTTTAAAATAGTAGATATACTTAAAAACTATTAAACAATTTGTTGTCAGTCTTATTAACCTTTTGATTCTTTATCCAAATTCGAATCCCTTTAAAAATGAAGGATTAAATTCACCATTCATGCCATACTTGCTGAACAGGCAGTTCTTCATCAAATTGAATTTACAATTTTTAAATTCTGTACCAAAATGATGACCATATTTAAGTGTTTATTAATAAGGCAAACCATGTTTGCCTTAATAACATCAACAACATGGAAGTCATTTTGTTGATGTTATTCTCACTGCGAGTGAGCAACCTAATACTAAAAATAAATAGTCTAGATTGCTTTTTATGGATGGTTCTATATATATATATATATATATATATATATATATATATATATATATATATATATATATATATATATATATAGTTATATACATTTTTTTTTTTTTTTTTTTTTTTTTTTTTAACATCTTCACTTCCAACAAGGCTGCAAGCAACCACTATAAGAGTTGGAAGTTACTGGAAGAGAAAAGACTAAATCTGTAGAGCAAGATAACGATTGACTGATGACTTAAAAGATTGCAAATTATATGAATCAGGAAAGCAAGATGAAGGAAGCGAATTCCAAAGAACTGATGTTCGAGGAAAAAAACTAGAAGAATAAGAGTTTTTGAAGCACTTAGGAACAGTCACAGAAAAAGGATGAGACTTAATTGAATGGCGAGTAACACGAGAATGAATTTTAGTAGATGGCACAAGGGACGCTAGCTCTTTAGAGCAGTGCCCATTATAGTATTTGTAGAAAAGAGAAAGAGAAGCAACATTACGACGATGTGACAAAGGTTGGAGATTGGCTGCCAGAGCAGGTCCAACTATGTTTACAATTCGTTTTTGCACCTTGTCTAAAAGAGAAAGAGCATCATTGGAAGATCCGCCCCAGATGTGGCAACAGTATTCCATACAGGGACGGATTTGAGATTTATAGAGATAGAGAATAGAATCTGGAGTAAGAAAGTGTCGAGCTCGATAAAGAGATGCAACCTTAGCAGATGCTAATTTTGCAATGGATTTGATATACGGTTTAAAAGAAAGATCAGAAGTAAGAGTTAATCCTAGAAGATGAATGGTAGATGACTCATCTAGTACATTACCATTCATAAATATAGGAAGATCTAAATTATTACGATAACGATTGGCCGAATAAAATTGAGTTTTATCTGAATTAAAGTTCACCAGCCACTGTGAGCCCCATGCTGTAGCAGAAGTGAGATCCTTTTCAAGCTCAGATACCCCCTCCAAGCAATCAGAGAGTGTAGGCTTCTTATCATGACAAGAGTAAATGGTAGTGTCGTCAGCGAATAATGCCACCTTAGATGTGAGAATATCTGGAAGATCATTAATGTAAATTAAAAAGAGTATAGGGCCAAGGATTGAACCTTGAGGAACCCCTGAAGTTACAGGATGTGAAGAAGAGTGTTGTCCATCGAGGACAACTTTTATACTACGATTGGAAAGAAAGGACTCAATAATCTTAAAGACGTTACCAGCTACACCATAAGAAGAAAGCTTATGGAGAAGACCAGCATGCCAAACTTTATCAAAAGCTTTAGAAATGTCAAGTGCGATAGCCTTAACCTCTCCACCTCTATCTAATGCACGGTAAAACCTATCGGTTATTACTGTTAGCACATCAGCTGTAGAACGAGAAGACCGAAATCCATATTGATGGTCAGAAAGTAAGTTATTTGATTCAAGATGAGAGATTAAGTGTTTGTTAATTAAAGATTCAAAAACCTTGCTTATGACAGGAAGAAGACTAATGGGACGGTAGTTAGATGAATCAGATCGCTCTCCGGAATTTTTGAAAATAGGGATAACAGATGCTGCTTTCCAGCATGATGGAAAACAAGACTCTGATAAGCACTTGTTAAATAGTTTAGAAAGTATGGATGAAAGCTCCGGAGAACACCTCTGCAAAACTACAACAGGAATGTTGTCAGGACCACAAGCTGTTGAAGAGTCTAAGCAGGAAATTACTTTAGATACAGAAGCTGAAGTGATGCGAATGTCAAGCAAGGGATCAACCTGTTTGACGGCTATGTCAGGTAAAACGCAACTAGTGGAATCAAGAGATGATATTGATGAAAAGTTCTTAGCAAACAATTCAGCTTTGTCTTTAGGTGAGGTGACAAAGTCTGAACCATACAAGAGAGAAGGAATAACAGATTTGCCCTTATTATTGATACTGTTAAAGATTCTCCAGAAGTCTCGAGAGCCTAATTTTTGTGATGAGATACGAGATTTAATGACCTGGGAATAGCGTGTTTTGGCGTCAGACAAAACCTTTTTACAATGGTTTCTGGCGATAGTGAACAGATGTCTGTTTTCTGGAGAATTGTTTTGCTGATAGATATGGAAGTAACGGTTTCGATTAGAAATTGCTGCAGCGCAATGTGAGGAAAACCAAGGAGAAGAGTGAGGCTTAACCTGGAATCGTCGAGAGGGAATAAAAGATTCCATGCCAGCCTGAATCCACGAAGTTATGTAAGAAGCACATTTGTCAGCAGGAAGACGAAAGATTTCTACCCAAGGGCCATCACGAAGAAAATCACGGAAAGAGTCCCAGTCAGCTTTAAGGTAGTTGTATGTGGTACGATGATAGGGGGATTCTGATGAAGTAGAAGAATTTGATAATAGTTTTAGAGAGATCAAACCGTGATCAGAAGTACCTAAGGGTGAATGTGGAGAAATTGAGCACTGACTAGGATCCAAAACAAGACATAAGTCGAGTAGAGAAGGTAAATGATTAGGGTTGTCTGGAAAACGAGTTGGAAAGTTGACTATTTGAGTTAGAGATTGAGAAAGGCAAAAGTTGAGGGCCTTATCGCCAGCAGAGTCACTGACACTAGAGCCAAGCCAATCGGTGTGATGGGCATTAAAGTCACCAACAACGACGATATTGGCCGATGGATAAAGAGAGAGGGCTTGGTCAATTTGATCCGAAATAACATCAAGAATAGTGCAATCTTGGGATGAAGGAGAGCGATATAGAACAAAGAGAAAGGCGATAGAGTGAAGTTGTGCTAAACGAAAGCACATAAATGAATAGTCTGTAGATTCAAACCTAGTTTCACGACAAATGGGTGAGTTCTTACGAATGTAGATGCCCAGGCCAAGCATGTGATTATTGGAGTCTTTACGAATTAAAGGAAGATAACCATCAACACTAAGATCACAAGATGGGACAGCCAAACTTAAATTAGTCTCACAAAGAGCAAGTAGGTCTGGTGAACTTTGCAAGAGATAAGACTCAACAGAAGAAAAGTTACTTCGAAGACCACGAATATTAGTAAATGATAGGTTTAGAGAACTTGGTGATGACAATGGTTTTTTGTGTTTTTTAGTTTTAGGTACTTTAGTCATTTTAAATTTATAAAGAACTTGACTCAAGTATAGATAGTACTCAGTACACTATTTAACAACTAAGCAATAGCCTCATTACTCTTAATAAACCCTAAGCCGTAACAAAGGGCTCCAAATGTGGCCTCTGCAATGCACACCAAAAGTACAAACAGGGACACCATCCATGCGCAACATGGCACTGTTAGTACTCTGATATTTTTCGGCTGTTGATGGAATCAGCCTCTCTGAGAGCTACCACAGAGTTCGGGAAACCTGACTACCAGCCGGCCTCAGAACCATAAAACTGAGTTTTAGAGCTGTACCCTCATTAGGAGATAATAGAATGAGTTGCCCAGTCATAAAAATAGAGACACAAGCAATACCCACGCATTGAGTCAAGAAGATCCAGCGTTCAACATCCTAAACTGGAAACAATGTATTAAGAATACATCTGCGCCAGCCTAATAGATGAGGAAGGGGTGCGAGGCTGGTCAACAGATAGAATCTGTTTACCCCTTAAGTCTTTGCCTAGGAGGCCTTCTACAAGACAGCAGCTGGATGCATGTAACATCTGCCCAAGATGAGTATTTTTATCGAGACACCATCTCTAGCCTTTACTCAACCAAGAGCCCCAAGGCAGGGGGTGTTTTAATTCGGAGTTAACTTCTCCTAGCCTTTGCCTAAAAAAGCGTATCCTACAAGGCAGCAGGACATGGAGCAGGTTGTACTGGGTTACATGTTACCAGTAGCAGGAAAACCTGACCTGACCTTGAGACATAACATATATAAAGTGAGACATAACATATATAAAGTTATATACATACATATATATATATATATATATATATATATATATATATATATATATATATATATATATATATATATATATATATAGTTATATACATAACATATATAAAGTTATATACATACATATATATATATATATATATATATATATATATATATATGAATATATATGAATATATATATATATATATATATATATATATATATGAATATATATATATATATATATACATATATATATATATATATATATATATATATATATATATATATATATATATATACATATATATATATATATATATATATATATATATATATATATATATATATATATATATATATATATATATATATATATATATATATATATATATATATATATATATATATATATATATATATATATATATATATATATATATATACATATATATTTCCATGTACATGCATAAAAACCTCTAGAAACTTATGATTTTGGGACAGCTTTAACTGATGTAATCAATTACCTACAATAAAAAAGTAGAGGTTTTCAGGATTGCAAGGATTATCTTAAAAACAAAAATTATAAAACTCATTAAATTTATTTTAAAATGTTATTTAATTAATTCAAAAACTTATTTAATTAATTTAAAGAGTTTTTGAAAAATGAAAGAAGACCTCAGTTATCCGCAAAAGACTATACTTTTTATAATGAGGAGACAAAAAAGTTTGATGGATTATAAATTCAATAATTTGACACTTTTAGATAATTTTTAATTATATAAGCAACAACCAACAGATTTCAACTAATTGCAAAAATTGATAATAAAGATAACATTTCTTTCTTTGTTTTTTTTATAAAAAAAATTAATGCATGCAATGAATGCATAGATTTTTTTTTTTTAAACAACTTTATGCACAAGTTGGGGTTTTCCTTTTTTTAGATTTGTCTTATATTCTTATTTGTTATTAGTGGTTATAGAAAACGTTTGAACTGCAAATCAGTTTATAAAGCAATTTAAGTTTATGTCACTGCATAGTTTTGACAAAATGACAAAATTTATTAAACTTTGCTTAAAAATTTACTTTTGCTTAAAAAAAAATCTAAACTGCATTTTGTTTTCAAGAATACAGTTTTACCACATAGCACTGTGAAAAAGTATTTATTTAGTTATACTTTTCTAACTAACCATTTTATATGATCTTTAAACTTTTTGTAGTCTTCAAAAAATTATACTTTTCAATTATCATTTAAAAATTTTACTTTTTACAAACTTTTGTTTGTAAAAAGTAAAATTTTAAAATTAAAACAAGTCCAAAAATAATTAAATTTTTATTTAATAATTAAATTTCTCAAAATTAAAAAATAATTTTTATAATTATACTTAATTACTGGCATCAAATATTAATTTTATATATAAAAAAAGAAATCTTTAATTTTAAAAATAAATTTATAAAAAAAACAATCAAAGTAGATTTTTTCATTAAGAAAATTTTTATACAAAAAAAAATATTGTGCTAAAAATGATGAAATTTTTAGTTAACATTTCAAATAATAATTTTTTTTTAATTCAATTTACTTTTTTTAATTGCAAGTTTCTCAGCCATTTACAGATCAAAACAGTAGTTATTTGAACAAACTATGTGAAAAGTGTTATCTAATTGCACATTTCTGGAAAAATTGCAACTTTCAATTATTTCTTCCAAAAAGAAACCAATCAAAAATAAATTTTGATTTTATATATAAAATAAAAAACGAATTAAGATCAGGAAATTTTAATATGTTTATATAAACCTAAATGAGAACTGCTCCGATTTTTTGTAATTAAAAGTTTTATTAATTCCAATCCTAAAAAAAATACAAACCAAGCTTACCTATTCTTGGATCAAGTGGAAGCCGCCCAAGAAACTGTAGTCCTAATTCATTTGCTAGAGCTTCTCCTCCACCTGTTGTGGGAGGGAATATTTGTGACTCAGTCTAACATAAATGAACATGAAAGCTATAAATATATAAAATTTCAAGTTAACACTAGACAATAATAAATAATCAGCACAAAAGGTCAGCGACAAACTTTACCTGACATTTTGGACACACAAACCCACTCATATTTTCTACAACTCCAAGTATTGGTAACTTCACTTTAGAGCAAAAGTTAATTTCTTTTCGCACATCTAATATTGAAACCTCCTATACAAAGTAAAAGAGTATGAACAATTTCTATCAATATATCTAAATACATAATAAAAATACACAAACATACGATCAAAATATATATATGTGATAATATGATATAATATGGTAAAAAGAGTGAAAGAAGTTAAGAATTTTTTAGGAAACTGAAGAGGACAACAACAAAATAAAAAAATTTGTGATAGCAAGAACTATATACTAACGAAATTACAAGCAAAGATGCAAAGCTAGAGTTCAAAGTCTGAAATGTCAAAATCTTTGTAAATAAAAATATGTTGACTATTCAATTCTGTATAGCTAATCCAAAAACATTTTATCTGTCAAAAGGTGTTTAATGAAAAATTTATGTCAAAACCATGCTTTTTATAATAAAAATTTGTCAAAACCCCTCATTCTCTCTATCTGGAGCAAAACATTAAAACAAATTACTCTAAGTTATATGTTTACTTTTGGTTATTATTTTAAGTTATATGTTTAATTCTCTATTATTAAACAATTTAATGATAAAAAAAAAAACTTTAAACTGTTAGGGGCTTTTACACTAAGTAAAATTTCCTGACAATAAATGTTACATTTATTAGTTATGAACACAAGTTTAAAAAATCAAAAAATTTCAAATTTATACTTTTGCATAACTATTTACAAGACATATTTTAAATTAAGTTAATGCTTTAGATACATTTCTTGAATAAATTAAGTTAATAATTTAGATACATTTTTTGCATAATTTTTTTATAGTAATAACAATATAGTCATCAGCATTTTAATCTTAGTATAATAATAATAATAATAATAATAATAATAATAATAATAATAATAATAATAATAGCAATAATAGTAATAATAATAATAATAATAATAATAGCAATAATAATAACAACAAGTTAACGTTTTCTTTCTCTAAAAACATAATAAAAATCCAAAACATAATTAGGAATTGCATAGATTAAACTATTTGGTATTCTTTTGTTGTTAATGACCACAACGTTAAACACAGAAGTATAGTTATTAATAGTTTATTCTTTTAAAAAATTACTTTGCGTTTAGAACTATTAATTAAAAGTTGAAAGTAAATTAAACAATATAATGTTGAATTAATAAAAAATACAACAATGAATAAAAATCATAAATAAACAATAAAACAAACAAAAAAATTTTAAATAACTAAAAACATTTACTTCTAAAGTGGTTAAATTTATTTATTATTTTTTATTATTGATTTTAACTAATAATACCTTGGTTTAAATTTGCATATTTCAAAAGTAAAAAGGATGGCAAACCCTGGGCAACCTCTGGCACAAATAAAGAGCACTTTAATACTACCACTTACTAAAGGCTACTTTAATACTACCAATTACTTTACCTTCTGTCATGTGGTATCAGGTCAGGAGAAAAAAAAATTGATAAAAAAGAAAAAAGTTGTACTTAAAGGAAAACACTTTTCTTCATTCATATTAACTTCTGGGGTATGACAAAGCTACATCCTGCATTGTTTCTCATTAAGAATCTTTTTTGATAATCTTATCTCTGAAGTAAGGCTTATTCGCTGATGACATAATGCTGATGATACTTTAGTAACTAAGTTTTAACAAAAACTCATCACCTTTTAATCACTTAGAACAGGCAACTGATCTTGGATAAGATCAGTTTTATCTTCACCTTATTTATCTTCTGTGACAAGTTAGGGCTCAGCATGGCCAGTAAATTTTACTACTAACAGTGGTTTTTACTACTCTCAGTTGTTACATAGTTACTACATGTTACAGTTATTTTATAACTAACTCAATTGTTCAACGCTATGTAACAAATTTTTATTTTTATTATGTCCTTCGGTTGAAGGTTTTCCTAAACCATTTTCCCAAAAACAAATAAAATATCTGTTTTTTAAGAAAAAGCTGCTGTAATCTAATGATATTTTAAAATTTGTGTATTTTCAAGAAAGTTCATAATTTGTATTAAATACTGAGAATTGCTAGAATTGTCCAGAAGGTTTGAGAATTTTCCAGAAAATCCTAGAACATTTAAAAAACTTTTATAATTTTTAAAAAACCTCTAGAACTTTTTTTAGCCTTTTTTAATCTAAAAGTAGTCAAAAAAGTATAAAGGGTGACTTAATTCAACAATTCATTTCATGCTAATGGTAAATAAAGGAATGAATTGTATTTGAAATGTAATTAATTTAAATAGCATCAAGAGGTTGTTTATATCAAGTTAATTTTAAAGTTAATAAAGTTAGTCAAGTTTACAAGTGCATTTTGCACTTGTAAACTTGACTAACTTTATTAACTTTAAGACAAGATTGAAAAAGTATTCTGTGGAAAGCAAGTGGTAAAACAAGTGAGCCCTACAATGGACACTTTGGTATTTCTCAATTCATATGTGAATATTGCAAGAGATCTCTTAAAATTAAGTTGAATAAATGTTTCTAGCTTAGATGGGCTTCAACATTTTTTAGAACTTAAATGATTTAGAAATAAGTTTTAAGAAAAGAAATATATTATTTTAAGAAGTTGTAATTAACAAAGTTTACATATATATTGGGGCACTATAGGAAAATAAGTTAAATGTAAATAACTACAGTTTTGTAGGTGTGGTTGAGGAGAGGAGGCCATAGTTCCCTAACCAGAAAGGAGGCCATACTTCCCTAGCCTTCCATAACCAGAAAGCCGACAATGATCTAAACAGAGACTTAGGTCTTACCAAGTCAAACGCAGAGCTTCATATACCCAGGCTCAAACAGGGGAACTTGTTGTATAAAAATGTGCGAGTCACAGATCAGAGAAAAAGGGGAAATGGTTGTATAAAAGGGCGCAAGTCACAGATCAAAGATATAGGGGCTTCAAAACTGAACAACTTCTTTTTTTTTTTCTTCTTTCCAACATCTATGCTTCCAACAAGGCTGCAAACAACAACTATTAGCTCTTAGCAAATAATTTGTCTTCAGGTGAGATGACAAAATCTGAACCATACAAGAGATGTGGAACAACAGATATACCTTTATTGTTGATACTGTTAAAGGTTCTCCAGAAATCACAAGAACCTAATTTTTGAGATGAAATACAAGATTTCATGATCTGAGAATAGCGGGTTTAGCATTAGACAAAACCTTTTTACAATGGTTTCTAGCAATAGTAAACAGATGTTTGTTTTCTGGAGTATTGTTTTGATGATAGATATGGAAGTTATGGTTTTAATTGGAAATTGCAGCAGCACTATGTGAGGAAAGCCATGGAGAAGAGTGAGGCTTGACTTGGAATCATTGAGAGGGATTAAAAGATTCCATATCAGCCTGAATCCAAGAAGTTACATAAAAAGCACATTTGTCTGCAGGAAGAGGAACGATTTCTACCCAAGGGCCATCATGAAGAAAATCATGGAAAGAGTCCTAGTCAGCTTTAAGGTAGTTGTAAGAGGTACAATGATAGGGGGATTCTGATGATGAAGAAGAATGAGATAATAGTTTTAGACAGATCAAACCGTGATCAGAAGCATCTAAGGATGAATGTGGAGAAACTGAGCATTGACTAGGATCAGGAACAAAACAAGATGAAGGAGAGCAATATAGAAAAATTGAGAAAGGCAATAGAGTGAAGTGATGCTAAACAAAAGCACATAAAAGAATAGTCGGTGGATTCAAACCTAGTTTACAGATAAATGGGTGAATTCTTACGATTGTAAATCCCCAGGCCAAGCTGTGGCAATTGGAGTATTTACGAATTAAAAGATAACCATCAACACTAAGATCACAAGATGAGACAGCCTAACTCAACGAAATTAGTCTCACAAAGAGCAAGTAGGTCTGGTAAACTTCGCAAGAGATAAGACTCAACAGAAAAAAATTTATATTGAAGACCACAAATATTAGTGAATGATAAGTTTAGAGAACTTGGTGATGACAATGGTTTTTTGTGTTTTATAGTTTTTGGTAGTTTAGTCATGTTTAAATTTGTTAAAGAACTTACCTCAAAGCATAGATAGTACTCAGTACACTATTTAATAGTCCAAGCAACTGCCTCAAATTACTATTAATAAACCCTAAACCATAACAAAGGGCTTCAAATGCGGCCTCGACAATGTGCACCAAAAGTACAAACAGGGACACCATCCATGCGCAACATGGCAATGTTAGTACTCTGATATTTTACAGCTGTTGATGGAATCAGCCTCTCTGAGAGTTACAACAGAGTTCGGGAAATTTGACAACCAGCTGGCCTCAGAACCATAAAACTGAGTTTTAGAGCTGTACCCTTATTAGGAGATAATAGAATGAGTTGCCTAGTCATAAAAAGAGAGACACAAGTAAAACCTATGCATTGAGTTAAGAAGATCTAGCATTCAACATCTTATACTAGAAACAATGTATAATAAGTACATCTGCCCCAGCCTAATAGATGAAGGAGTGCAAGGCTGGTTAACAGATAAAATCTGTTTACTTCTTAAGTCTTTGCCTAGAAGGTCTTTTACAAGACAGTAGCCGGATGCGTTTAACATGTGCCCAAAATGAGTATTTTTATCGAGACACCATCTCTAAGCTTTACTCAACCAAGAGCCCCAAGGCAGGGTATGTGATAAATTGAAGTGGCTTCTCCTAGCCTTTGCCTAAAAAAGCGCATCCTACAAGGTAGCAGGACATAAAGTAACTACCTGTTCGGTGGCTCATTATGTTAATCTCAAAAAACAGTATTATTGTCAGTATTATTGTCGATGTTGCTGTATGACAAAAAACAGATGTTTGATCATTGGAGACTGAAAAATAATGTCATTCCTAATTGACCTTTAAAATGGTTTGACAAAATTTCAATTTTTTTTTTTAAGTCACTTCTAACAAGGCTGCAAGCAACCACTATTAGAATTAAAAGTTACTGGAAGGGAAAATATGAAATTTATAGAAAAAGATAACGATTAACAGATGACTTAAAAGATTGCAAATTATATGAATCAGGAAAACAAGATGAAGGGAGCGAATTCCAAAGAACTGATGTTGGAGGAAAAAAACTAGATGAAAAAGAATTTTGGGAGCACTTAGAAACAGTCACAGTAAATGAACAAGACTTGAATGAATTGAATGAAGAATAACACGAGAACGAAATTTAGTAGAAGGCACAAGAGATGCTAGGTCTTTAGAGCAGCGCCTATTATAATATTTATAGAAAAGAGAAAGAGAAGCAACATTATGACGATGTGACAATGGTTGAAAGTTGGCTGCTAAAACAGGTCCAACTATGTTTAAAATGCATTTTTGCAACTTGTCTAAAAGAGAAAGAGCATCATTGGAAGTTTTGCCCCAGATATGGCAACAGTATTCCATGCAAAGATAGATTTGAGATTTATAGTGATAAAGAATAAAATCCAGATTAAGAAAGTCACGAGCACGATAAAGAGATGCAACCTTAGCAGATTCTAATTTTGCAATCAATTTGATATATGGTTTCCAATAAAATCTGAAGTAAGAGTTAATCTAGAAGACAAATGGTAGATGACTCATTGAGTACATTACCGTTCATAAATATAGTAAGATATAGATTGTTGCGATAACGATTTGTTGTAAAAAATTGAGTTTTATCTGATTTAAAGTTTACTAGCAACTGAAAACCCCATGCAATAGCAGAAGTGAGACTCTTTTCAAGCTTAAATGCCCCCTCCAAGCAATCAGAGAGTGTTGACTTCTTATCAAGACAAGAATAAATGGTAGTAACATCAGCAAACCTTAGATGTGAGAATATCTGGAAGATCTTTAATGCAAATTTAAAAAAAAATAGGGCTAAAGTTAGAACCATGAGAAACCCGGAAATGAAAAAGAACGCTATCCATCGAGGACAACTTTTATTCTACGATTGGTAAAGAAGGACTTGATAATCTTAAAGATGTTACCTGATACACCATAAAAAAAGAACTTATGGAGAAGATCAGCACACTTTAAAAAGGCTTTAGAAATATCAAGAGCAATAGCCTTAACCTTTCCACATCTATTTAATGCATGATAAAACCTAATTGGTTATTACCGTTAACAAATCAGCAGTAGAACAAAAAGATCGAAATCTATATTGATGATTAGAAAGTTATCAGATTCAAGACGAGAGATTAATTATAGACTCAAAAACTTTGCTTATGATAGGAAGAAGACTAATGGGACAATAGTTAGACAAGTCAGATCGCTCTCCGAAGTTTTTAGAAAGTACTAGGTTGGTTGAAAAGTTCGCGGAGCGGCACCTATGTTGCAGTAGTAGAAACAAATTTATAACTGTATTAAACGTATTCATTCTTCGTATGAACGCATAAAAAATTTCAAGTCGATATGTCATTTCAGTCTTTGTTTACAAGCTATTGAAATTAGACGTGTCATAGTATTTTTTAAAATGGAAAATATTGAACATCGTGCTGTAATAAAATTCTTTGTGAAAAAAGGTTTAAAGCCCATGGAAATTCATAATGAAATGGTAAATGTGTTGGGTGATGATGCTCCTTCAAAAACAACAGTATGCAAATGGGCTGCGGAGTTTCAACGTGGGCGTTCAAGCCTTGAAGATGACCCTCGCTCTGGACGTCCAAAAAGTGCTACTACTGAAGAAACGATTAATGCTGTGCATGACATGGTTATGGATGATAGACGATTGACCAAACGTGAAATTGCTGAGGCTGTGGGCATCTCAGATGAACGGTTATTACACATCTTGCACGATGAATTACGTCTGAGAAAGCTGTTGGCAAGATGGGTGCCGCATTCGCTAACTCTGGATCAGAAACGCACTCGAGTAAAACTTTCTCAAGAACATTTGGCCCGTTTTCAAAAGAATAAAACAGATTTTGTGCGTCGATTCGTAACCATGGATGAGACTTGGGTTTACCACTATGATCCGAAGCTGCGACAACAAACTGCAGAGTGGACAGAACCCGGTTGTTCAGCTCCGAAGCAAGTGAAGGCGTCAAAATCGTCAAAGAAGGTTATGGCATCAGTTTTTTGGGATGCGAAAGGAATTTTATTAATAGATTACCTTCAAACCGGTAAAACGATAACAGGTGAATATTATAAAAATCTTTTGGACCAGTTGGATAAAAAAATTCGTGAGAAAAGACCTGGTTTGCTGCATAAAAAAATCATTTATCACCAGGACAACGCACCTGCTCATATCAGCGATGTTGCAAAGGCGAAATTGGTCGAATTAAAGTATGAACGCTTGGAACATCCACCCTATTCACCAGATCTGGCTCCGTCCGACTTCCACCTCTTTCCACATCTCAAAAAATTTCTACGTGGAAAGCGTTTCTCATCACATGAAGAAGTCATTGCAGCCGTAAATGGGTATTTTGAAGGCCTTCCGGAATCGCACTTCAGAGATGGGATACATGAATTGGAGAATCGTTGGAAAAAGTGTATTGCTCTTAAGGGAGAATATACTGAAGAATAAAGTCATTTTTTGAATCATAAAATTGTTTTTTCATTTCCGCTCCGCGAACTTTTCAACCAACCTAGTAGACTGGAAAACAAGACTCTGATAAGCACTTGATAAATCCATAGTAGTATACATAGAAAAACTATAAAACTGTGTTACATAGAGTAACTATAAAAACTGTATTATGAGTAAAATGTCATAATAAAATTGATATCCTTGCCTTGATGAATGATAACACTTTACTGAGTTATCATTACATCTGATTTGATTAACTCTACTACTAATCTCTCATAAAAATCATGGGAATTAACTCTCATGGAAACCATATATACAATGCATGGCAATGTTATCGGTTGGACACAGAAAAATCTGGTTAACTTTAAATTGAGATTTCTCAAATGCTTTTTATTTCTTTTATTTTTTTAATTAAATGTTACTTTCTTATTTTTAATTATGTTGATTAACTTTTGTTTACAAATCAATGATTTGCAAAATGTTTTGGAAACAAATAGAGGTGCCTAAAAAAGTTGTGATTTTTTTTTTGCAAAAATCCATTGACTTCATATTGCTTGATTGCTAAACGTACTAATGTCCCAAAACCTACAGTCAAAGATATTATAAGTTCAAGACTACTCAAAGCTTCAAAAGAAAACCTGGGAGTGGAAGAAAGAAAACTTTCCATAAATCCAAAAAGGTTAAGTTGATTCTCAGTTCAACAGCAAGAAATCTGAACCAGTCGCAGTAAGATTTAGCTAGAAAATTCAAGACTTCTTATATCAAAAAAGTACTTAAAAATGGAATTAAAGTATTTTATAGGAAAAATACACCTAAGAGAAGCTTAAATGGTGAAATTAAAGAAATTCGATGCGCAAAGAAGTTGGTAAAATAATGGCAGATAAAAGTATGTGTATAATTGAAGACAACGAAAAAAACATTGCAAGGCAGATTTTTCACAACTTCCTGGTCAACAATTTTACTATGAGAACAAAGATGAACCTGTCGATGATCAATTTAAATATATTTAATGAGAAAAATTTGCATCCAAATTTCTTGTGAAGCAAGCGATTTGTAGGTGTGGTATGCAGTCCTCTTGGTTTGTGACTAAGAAGACCTTGACTACCAATCTCTACACCAAAGAACACAACCAAAAAAGACTTGTTGTTTATGGAAAAACACAAATATCGATGTCTCTTTTGGCCCAATCTTGCTGCTTCTTACTATTCCAAAAAAGTTCTACAGTGGTGCAAAGATAATAATGTGAAAAATGTTCCTAAAGATGCAAATCTTATATAAAGTACTGTTGTCATATTTGTTATATGTAAGTCTCTTCATAATATGATGTCATTATAAAGTACAACTATGGTTGCTGTTTGAGCAAGTTATTATCTTTTAAAGCTATTATCTCTTTGAGCAAGTTATCTCTTGTTTCAGAAACCAAAACACAATCTTGCGTGACTCACCATTCAGCAAAGTTACATCTTTTTACGGTAATTGTTCATTTAAGCTTCTTGCAACTTGGAAACAAAACTTTTCCAATTTGCAAGAAGCATCTCACTTTCTTATAAAAAATAATTAAGAGAGTTCAAAAATCTTTTAAAAATATATAAAACTTTAAAAAAATATAAATTATAATCATTAAAAAAATTAAAAATAAAAACTTTAATAGTTGAAAAAAAAAATAAGACCTGTGGTGTAGTAATGATAACAGCACCATCAAGGTTAGCTTGACTAAGATATTGAACCAGTGACAAATGTTCATCTGAAGTACCAGGAGGTGTATCAATTATTAAGTAATCAATATCACCCCAATCAACATCTTTTAAGAACTGTTTGATAATTCCTAACAAAATTATTGTTGAAAAATTAGACATTGTGGATGCTTTCACACAGCTTTTTTTCTTATTTCAAAAACACCTTTTAAGAAGTATACAATTCCAGTATTATAAAGTAACGAAATACTGCATGAAAAACAATTTACCATTTTTTCTTGGTCCTCGCCATATGACAGCCTCATCCACTGATTGAAGAAGAAAACCAATAGACATTACTGATAAATTATCCTCCACAAACTTTAATAAAACCAAAACTTAAACTATTTTTTTTTTTTTTTTAACTATTAAATTAAATGTGATAAAACCCTTTATCACATTGTAAATAGTATTTTTATCACAAAAAACACAGAAACACATCTTTATCACAGTAAACACAAATATCTTTATACAGTATTCACAATATCTTTGTCACAGTAAATACAGTATTTGTATAGCAGTAAACACAGAATCTTTGTCACAATAAACACAGCATTTTATCATTGCAAACAAAAACCTTATATAATAGCAGCTTGGAAAAAAGCGTTTATCAATGCTGAACTAACAGCCGACCTAAATGAGTTTGAGGTCAGCAATTTTTATATATATATATATATATATATTTTACAAATATATATATATATATATATATATATATATATATATATATATATATATATATATATATATATATATATATATTTGTGATAGCAAGATACTAGCTTATCAAGTTTTAAAATTTATCTCCAAATAATTTTCTTACCACAGGTGACCAACCGGATCCACTTTGATGAACCTGATGAAATAATCAAAAATTTTATACAAAATAAAAAATAAAAAAATAAAAAGTAAACAACTTAATAATAAAAGTAACAACAAGCAGTAATTAATATTTTAGCAGATTAATAGAGTTTTTTCAAATAAATAAAAATGAAAATAGAAGATATGATTCTTTAACACCATTTATCTACAGGTAGGAAACTATGTATATATATATTTTTTAATATTTTAAAAATTGGTTTTCTTAAACTCTGCAAGAAATTTTACTTCAAAAGTAACTTTTGAGCAAAATTAACTCATAGAAATCATAGTTTGGAAATAAAATGGAAATAGTTTACCAGTGGAAAAAATTTTCCACTGATAAACTATTTGATTTTATAAGCACAAATGGCAAGCAGTAATTAGTTAACAAATATCAAGAAAATTCTAAGAAAAAAACTTTTTTACAAAAAATTTAAAATTGTTTCATTGAAATGAATATTGAAAATTGATTTGAAAAGAAAGTAAACAAGAGTTTTAGATTTTTAGATTTAATTTAGATTAGTTATTTGTTTAAAGAATTGCTTAAGTTTCAAAAGTCTTTAAAAGACTTAAAAATTAATAAAAATTATGTGTACATCATATTCTTAAAATATATGTGATTCAAACTTTATATGAATTTCTACTTTTCTTAACCAGAAACAAAAAATAAAAATTAATAAAAATACATGTTCAAATTGCTAAAGAAAATTTGGTAATGATTAACAACTTCTACCTTTAAAGTAAAGCCATTATAAACTGTTAACTTTAACCTCTAAAAATTTTAAATTTTGATGATTGCAGTTTAACTATTGTGAGAAAGATTTCATGAAGTATGAATAAACTCATTCCTAAAAACCCATACTGTAAGTTTATGAAAGTTTTGATCTGTATTTTTTTGGTGCTACACACAATATAATACACAACTCGATATTCAAATGATTTCTTACAGAGGTAAGAATATAATTTACGGTTCCAAATATAAATTTACAAGATTTCTTATAGAGATAAGATCCTAATGTATGCTACCGAGTGTAATTTTACATGATTTTTTATAGAGATAAGAATTTAGTGTACGTTTCCAAGTGTAACTTGGAAACGTACACTAAATAATATACTTCCAATAAATATATAAAATAAATAAATATGCTTCCAAATTTTGCTCAAAACTCATTCAGTTTGTGTGAAACCATTCATTTTATATATCTAGCATTTTCCAAAGTGTTGTTTCTAGTTTTTATTCTTTCTTTTTTATGTTTCTTTTTTTTGTGTGTGTGGGAAATAATTCTTTATTTTAGTTATTATTCAAATTCGTAAAACTTTTTTTTTTTTTTAATTGTTTTTTACTTCTAATTTAAACCTTATTCTATTTGTTTCTGATCAATATCAATTCTCTAATGCATTATTTCTACTTAGAAACCATTATCTTATTGTACAAATTTTTGATTTCCATTCTAAAACAACAATAACAACAATAATCTATTAAATAATTATTAAAGGAGCATTAATAAATTTAATAAAATAAAATGAAAAGCCAAAATATAATCTCAAAATAAAAGAATGTTTCTTCTTCTGGTCAGTTTTTTAAATTATTGAAAACTAGTTATGCTTTTCTTATTTACTCACCAATTGTTTTAAGTTTACACCCACTAATTGTTTTAAGTTTACACCCACTAATTGTTTTAAGTTTACACCCACTAATTGTTTTAAGTTTACACCCACTAATTGTTTTAAGTTTACACCCAATAATTGTTGTTAAAACATTAGTTGTTTTAAAATGAATACTCACTAACTGTTTTAAATTAACAATCACTTGTTTTTAAATTTTGATGACATTAAAATATTTTAAATAAATTTTGCATTAGAGTAACTTAATTTCAATGAAAAATAATTTTAGCTAAACAGGGAAATCCAATTTTGTAAAAAAATCCAGATTCTTATTAAATAATATACATAATAGTTAAATACATCTTAATATTCATATTTAAAACCTGCTCATCCTGAACCCCAAATATTCCTGGAATAGATGGTCCACAAATGTCCACATCTAAAACTGCAACCTAAAAAAAAAAATGATAAATATAAACATAATTATTTTAATTTATTTAAATTTATTTAATATAATTAAACTTATTGAAATTATTAAATTATGTAACTAATTGTAACTAGAAAAAAAAAAAAAAACATAAACATAAAAACTTAATTATCTAACTTATGAGCCTTGTTGAATTAACTAATAGTCACTTATTAAATAAAGCATTCAACCACATTAACTTTACAAGAAAACTGCTATGATAATTAATACAAGAAAAATAAGAATGGTTTTAAAACTACCTATTAAAAAGACATATACAAATTTGATCTGATTCTTTCAAGAAAAAATTCTGTCAAATTTGTGGTAAATCACATCTGAGCACATTAAAAACAGATTTATCCAGGGATGCGAAGTTCCATTGATTTTTTGATACTCTAGGACTCCGGACTCTGAGCTCTAAAATCATAGACTCCATGAACTTCTACTGCGGACTCTGAAATAATTTTTTTTCTTTATTTAAATATGGGGTTTTTATTATCTGGAACCTTTACGTGAAAATTCCGGAAAAATGAAAGGGTACCAATAATATTTTCTCTTATGAATTATAAATATGTTTATTTTATGTACCCTAAAAAGTCTTTACGGTCTTTTAACAGAGCACCTTAGAAAAGCAATTGACAGGAAATTCACTCCTACTTCCTAACTGATGTTTCAAAACCAAAGGTGGGTTTGAATCACGGATCACTTATTTTTTTAGGAAAGTGCGCTACCACTGCGCCACGGCTGCTTAAACTTCAAAGTTAATTTGTCCCGCTTTTGCTGGATAGTAAAAATTAATAAAAACAATACAACTCCAAAGATTTTTATTTGATTTTTAATGTCACACTCAAAGATTTCTCAGATGTCGCACTCAATTTCTCAGATTATTTGAAACCACATGATCATAAAATTATAAAAAGATTTAAATGTTTATTTACATTAATTACACGCTAAATTATAAAGTTACAAGGACAAATTATTACAATATCTACATCATCAAAAATGTTCAAATAAAATGTTTGTAAAAAAAAAAAGCATATCATCAATTATCTCAGATGTAAATCGACTTCGATGGTCTGGTGTCATGTGCTTTAAGACTCAAAACAGACGCTTAACACTGACTTGGGGTATGGGTAGTGACAAAACAACATGGCAGGCATCCCATAAAACTTCAGGGAACTGCTCAATTGATTTTAGTGGGTTAAGTTTTAAAAACTTGTCAAAGTTTGAAAAGATTTCCGGAATTGTTTTTAGAGCTTGTTGAAACTCCATTTTGATTACATCTAGTTGAACCAGCATTTGTTCTTCTGAAGAAATTTCTTGAATCTCCTGTTCACACAACATAAATAAATTTGGTCGACGCTTTGCAACTGATGAAGCATTCTTCTCATTTTCTGAACTAGAGTCTGACACATCAACTGCAAAAGAGTTGCGCTCTACTGCTTTTTTGGTTTTGTTGAGTTCATTATTCTTATTTTAATTAGCGAATTGAATCTTTGAAATTTTTAATGTATTTTCCAAAGTCCATCAGCTGCAGTTATCTATAGAAGTATTTATACTTTTTGGAATATGTATTTTTTAAAGTTAAATAAATATAAATAAAATTTTGTTAAAAAAACAACCTTGTCTTCAGTCGCTGTTAGCATACAGCCATGCCTAATATCAACATAAATTGCTGCAAGAAACAACAAATTTTTGCGTAGCGCACTTTCTCTATTATCCATTCCTTTTTGAAAATCTTTGGCTAAGTCACTGTCCTTCCCGTCAAGTTCACATTATATTGAATTCTAATCAAAAAGGAATTCGCCTGCGGTGATATTATTCATAATTGTTTGAGTATTGGGCATTTATACCAAGGTACTGATGCATATGCCTTGATGTAGATTTGACTTTTAAATAAATTAGCATTCTTGATAATTTGTTTTTGATTTGTTTGGAATGCTTTTTGGCAAGTTTCGTAATCTGAATTCTCATATTATCTCTATTCATTTTAAATCCAAAATGAGATGAAACTCTTCTGCAATGCTTTTGAATAGGTTCCCGATCAAATGCCAATAGATAATGTTTTTAGAAAATTAATGTTTATTTTAAAATGCCAAAAAAAACATAATTGTTTAGATATTTTTTTAATTAAAAAATAAATACTAACAAAAAAATAAATTGAACCTGGAATGAAAGACCTTCAACCAAAACCAGCTGGTTTAAGGTTTCAAAAAACTTAATTTGCTGTGGTACAAAACACTTTAATATGGATTGCTGTGAAGTGATACCTTTGATAGCTGTATATTTTTGCTTCTTATTCTTTTCTTCTTTTTTTTTTTTTTTTCTAACTTTTCTATTTCAAATGTAATGCTCTGCATGTTTTCTACATAAGTGTCGTATAAGGTTGCTAATGCGAGCTTTTGCGACACATGTAATTTCTTTACCGTATAACTCATTACTTTTACTTTTTTTTGGGTACAAGACATTTGAAGCACACTACTTTGCATACATTTAAAATTTTATTTGTACGATGAAAATATCTGTAGATTGTATCCTATGCATGGTCAAGATTGTTACACGCGAGTAAATAAAAAATATTATTATAAAGAAAGAATATTGTTATTGTTAGTTATTGTGAACATGTAAAGTATCTTCTTTCTGTTATATATACTTCGTAAAATTAACTATTTGTAAAACAACCCACGAAAACTTAGTTAGGAAAGCTGTTACAATGACTAGTTATGAATCGATGACGTTAGTAGTTTTTCCGTAAAAGAAATTTTAGTGCAAAATTATAATTTTTATTTATTTGTTGAGGTATTTTATAAGCTTTTTTTGGTTTTTTTCTGACCTAGATGGTACGTTTTTTGCCAATTGTCTTGATCGCTAGCTTGACTTTATAGCGCAAACTCACAGACAAATTTAATTTTTTATTGCATACAATTAATTAGTTAGTGAAATTTGATAGTTTTTTGTATCTCAACCATATCGCTTTCATTGCAATTTTTCATTAGGCATTATTAAAATAAAAATTTTCATTTTCTTAGCAAAGTAGGCTGAAAACCAATGTACATAATTATATTATCACATGCCATTTTGGGTTGAAATTAAAAGAAATAGAAAGATTTTTTTTTTAATAGTATTTACAAGCTTCATTTATTTATAAGTATAGTTTCCTACTATAGTTTACAGTTTTAAACAGTGCTTAAACAAAGCAAAAAATATGTTGACAATTTTTTTCAAAGAACTTGACTTTGGTAAAATATTTGTCTACTGTTCATAACCTAGTTAATCCTTTCTAATCGACTTTCTTTCTATGATCAATCTAAAAAATCAATGATAACAAAAAACTTATAAATAAAAGCAACTTCAACACTAAAATATCATTTATTTCTATATTTGGTTAATATTCAAAACAAATTTAACAACTAAATTCTTAAACATATTGTTAGCAGGTCTAGCCAGCGACGATTTTACAATTAAAACAAGGAGGATGAACCCTTCAAATGTGACAAATGTCTTATGTTAACTTCCTCTCTTTTTAGGGTAGGGGACAACAACCCCCTTCTCATACAAACTGTGAAATTGCCTCTGGGTCTTGCAATTTGATGATGAGGATAATCCCTTTTTTAATAGGATAAAAAAATTAATTGTTTTAAAACTATAAATAAATAAACAAAAATCGTTACATATAAAATGAACATAATTTGCGAATAAAAGTTTATTAACTTAACAAATTTTTAAACTTAAATTTTATTTTCACTTTATTTTCTTTAACTAATTTTAACAAAAAAAAATTTATTAAACAAACTGTTTCTTTAACAAAAAATCAATTAGATCACAATTGTGGTTAAATGCTTTTACTTACAACATATTTTCTGAATAAACATCACATAAACAATATCAAAATATAATTTAAATATTCTAAAAGATAAAAGTTTTCTCTAAACATTAAACTGCTGACCGCGTAGGCATATGGCCTTTCGCACGTAAAATACGAGCTTGGTAACGACTCTTAAAAAGGTGTAAGATTCAAACCAACACTCAATCTGAGTATCGGTTCAAATTGGTAAGGAAGGAGATGAGCTTTTTGGTCAAATGCTCTTTCACAGTGTTTTGTGACAAGACTATCAGGTATTTCTTAAGCATATTAATAACTATAAAAAAAAAGAGTCCCGGAGTTCTAAAATTTTTATGGACTCCTGAGACTCCGGGCTAAAATAGGAACTCCATGGACCCTGACTTCAGACTCTGCATCCCTGGATGTATCACAAATGTTTAATTTTAAGACAGCCCCTTTCTATCAGATTCTTTAATAACATAATAAAAACAATATTAAAAAATACAATTAAAAAAATTGAGAAACATTTAGATACAGCATTTGTGTTCCAGAAACAATATAAATCAATTTGAAATAAAGCTGAATATCAGGCCTTGTTTTAAATAAAAAAGTGCTTAATGCATTAGCTTAACGCAATATTTGGCATCATAAAATTATCTTTATTTTTTTTAAAGACATTAAGTGTTTTAACTACCGCAATAAATAAATAACCGCTAATAGTTCAATTTCACAATTAACTCAAATAACTATAAATGTTTTAAATGTAAATTTATTATGAAAAGTTTGTTATGTTTTCAATTGTTATTTTAATATTAATTTTAGCTTAATATTATTTAGTAAAAATATATATATATATATATTTTAATTATTTCTGAAATTTGTTTTTGAATAATTATTGTTTATAAATTGTTATTGAATAAAAAATCAACATAATTTTTTTATTTTTAAAAATTTCTGGAGTAAACAAAAAATATTAACATTGATAAACAAAAACCCATGTTAATTATTTAAACAGCGATTTTGTTTTGACTAGCACAGAATATTTTAGGTTTTTAAATATTTTTTAAATTTATGTTGCTTAGCGTTTTAACTTGCGTTATATTAAGATATAAAAAAGTTTCATGTCTGCTTTGAGCATATTTTTGAAACGTAGTTTAGAAAGCGTTCGCCAGAAATTTAATTCATAAATTTTTTACATTAACGTAAAAATGTTTTACATTTTAAATAAATCACAAAGAAACAGAGCTATAGAAAAAAATTGTTTTTAAGGATTAATAAATCTTTTTTTTTGAATTTTAGGAATTAAAAAAAAAATTAAATTAAAAAGAAAAATCTTAATTATGCAAACTCTTTTGTTAATTATTCTTAAAACAAAAAACAAATACTTCTTCACAAAACTTTAATTGTGCAAACTTAAAAAAATACTCAACTAAAATAATATAAGTATATTTAATAATTTGAATCGCATCTGTTTATAATAAACGTTCGTTAAATTTTTTCATTAAAAATTAAGTTGCTTAACTTAGAAATAAACTCAAAAGTATTTTCATTCTACGTATAATTACAAAACTCTTTTTTTTTTGCTTGTTTGTGAGCAATTTAACTTGAAATAATAAAATAAAAAAAGAATAAATATGAGGTAATCTTTGATAAGAAAAAATTTTATTTATTGAACTATATTTTTATTTTTATTTATATACCAACTTAAATAAAATATAGTAACATAGTAAAATATTTTAACATGACTTGTGTCATTTATAAACTGTAGGGCAGCTGCCCTTACGACACCATTGGTTTAGGATAATATTTTATTTTGATGAAGATCACATAACTTACATATGATTTTAATAACATCAAATGTAAGTTATGTATATGATAAAAATATGATAAACTTGTAAAATCAAAAGGAAAAAAATGAACTTTCAAAAAAACTTTTAAGACATAGAAGCTTCGACTTTCATCAACTGCAATATATTAAAAGCAACTTATAATAAAAGTGTTTCAAAGGACATAAATGTTTCTGCTCAAAAACAGTTAAATACATTTATCCTTGGAATATAAAAAAATACTTGCACACAAGGTTTTCTTAGAAAAATATAACCTTAAGGTTAAACTTAAATATAGTTAATATAAACACATTTATGCTATAATTTTTGAACTATCTTTAGAAATAAGAAAACTCTCTCTCTCTCTCTCTCTCTCTCTCTCTCTCTCTCTCTATATATATATATATATATATATATATATATATATATATATATATATATATATATATATATATATATATATATATATATATATATATATATATATATATATATATATATATATATATATATATATATATATATGTACATAACATTATAGTGTCCTGTTTAAATTATTTCAATAAAAATATTCTTTTCTTTAAAATTAAAAACACTTACTTGTTTTTTTTCATCTAAAGCTAACCCTCGGGCAAAAGTAGATGTAAAAGTACTTTTTCCAACACCACCTTTACCTGAGAGTATAACAATTATATGTTTAACTGATGCCAGTCGCCATCTTACTTCCTGTATGCCTGTATAAAAAAAAAATTAAAAATTAAATAAATAATATTATACATAAAAACCATAAAAATAATTATCCAAATTATTCATTAACAAACACAAATAAGTGGAGGTACAAATAGAGCTACAGAGCAGGAAAAAAAAAGAAATTTATTATAATCATATACTTTAATGACAAGTTATTTTTTGGATGATATAAAATAAATAGAACTAAGAGAGGGTAAAAAAAAACTAGGTAGTAAGTAATACTGTTACAATAATACATACTGTTGATATAACAAGAGCATTTTTTTTTTTTTTTTCTGTTTGATTTTACTTTATCTAATATATTAGATGAATTAAAATCGAATAAACAAACAAAATAAAACAGAAATTAAAACACATAATGTATTTTTAATGTCTTGTTTTAATAAGACACATTTTTAACCTAAATCTGGTTTAAATTTATTTTGTTGTTCAGTAATGATTTTGCCAGCTTGAAAATAAATCTTCTGAAAGGATTGATAGTACAACAAAAAATCTTTGCTATCTTATACAAAAAGGGAAATAGACATCAGGCCTTGATTTAAAGCGTTACGCCTAGAGCGATTTACGTACACCTTAAGCGATTTTTATGTACGCGTAGAGCTGTTTTGGTTAAGCTACTTTTTATCATTTTTTAACTTTTAAATTAGCGGTAACATAAAAGAAGTAATTATTTTTTTAAAAAAATCACATTAACTTTTGAATAATGATATGTAAAAATATTTATTACAAAAAAGAATTTACGTTAAAAATAATTGTACTATCTTTTCATTGCGATATATCTTACCTTTTTATAAAAGTTAATTTTACGCTAAACTTTTTATTCAAATATTTAGTAACATGAAAAATTGTTTGTCAATCCTTAACTACAAGTTTTTTGCAAATGTTTTCAATAAAAAAGAGTAATTTTTTAAAGTTTTCAGTAAAAAACTTTTAAAAAATCTATGTTCCAAATTTATTAATACAGAATATAAATGTTTTTTTTAATATAGATTTTTTAAGAGTTTTTTACTAAATTCATATTAAAAAACATTTGCAAAAAAATTATAATTTTTGACATTTTTTTTTAATATCTCAAAAAATGTCTTAATATTTTTGTTATCATGATAACAAAATTATCAAGACATTTTTTCGAGATATTAAAAAAAATGTGCCAATGAATGAACAATCTATTTGTATTGTACTAAAAACTACTTCATTAATTATTACTCTTTGCTTTTCTTATTAGTTAAAGGTACCTTTACCTTTAAGTTATGCGGGGTAGGGGGCCGGCACAGAAAAAAAAATTACCTGTTACTCACAATTTTTAAATGCAGACAATTTGTTAAATTTCTTCTGTGTGCAATTCAATAAGTTTTTTTCATAAATCAAGTTATATTATAAGGTAAAGAAATCACTAGTAGACTAACATCAGCTGATGACACTAATATTACGTTAAATATATTTATATTACGGAGGTTTCATTATGCACGTGCACATTACAGACTCTGTTAAATAAATACTAAGGCACAATTTAGTTTAATGACAGCCTCTATTTTTTACTAATGACTATGTATTTTTCTGTATAAAATAAGACAAACTAGTATATAAAAACCTAGTATATTTCTATTCTTTCCAAGTTGTTTAAAGTTCGAATATGGATTGTATTTTGAAGGATAAAAGATTTACTTTGAAAACTTTTAAATCTTTGGACTTATTAATTTAAAAAAAATTTACACATCTTCAATTAAAATTGTCTTTGAATTTGATGACATGATTATAATTATATAAGTATTTTATTTACTTCTAAAGTTACAAAACAATCAGTTAGTTTAATTATATTACCAATTAGTTCAACTATAGTATTGTGATCAAAATTTTTACAAAATTTTGGTTTTAAAAAATCAATTGGCTTACTAATGATTTCCAATTCCCCACTTTTTTATTATCTTTATTCTGTGGCTTGATTATAACATCTTTGTTTAGTTGCTAATTAAAAAATGAACTGGAAAATTAAAAAGGTCAAAGCCCACCAGGTTTTTAAATTTCTTAATTGAACATTTATCTTCTGTATTGTCAATTTTCCTATTATCTAACTAGACACAGAAAGCAGAAAGCTCAATTCTATGTCTAAACAAGCAACCAGTTTCCTGTATTTTTTGACACACTGATTTTCTTCAGTTGATAGCTCATTCTCTTTTACAAGAACATTTTTAAGAATTTAATTTAATATATGACAAAAACGAGGTATGTACAATGTATTTATTAGATCTTTTAGAGCATATTATGAGATATTGTATGTATGAGTGGTTCCTTAGCTAACAGTACTTGTCGCAACTATTCAAATATAAAAGTTTAAATTACAAAAAAATTAAATACGCTCATTATTTACAAGTAGAAAAAATTCATAATAAAAAAAAAGTTTAAGTCTTTTTAAAATAACATTTTAATAAAATTATTCAGCAATAGCAAAGTTGTCGATAAAATTGAACAAAAATACTTTTTTTTTAGTTTAAGATTTTTAACTTAAATAATTATTTTACGGGGATGTTAGGTTTTCAAATTATTCCATAGATTTAAAAATATTTATTAACTGTTAGACGTATTTGAAGTATTTAAGAGTAATTTCGAGGAAATTTTTAAAAATTTGTAAGCGCAAATAAAAAAAAATAAAAGGATTAATATTAAAATGTATTCTACTTGATTCAATAAAAAAGTACAGTTATTAAAATTTTTGAAAAAAGTAACTCAAAAAAAATTACTTAAACAATAACAATTGCTTTTTTGTTAAAAGTTACCGAAATTCAACGAAGCGTGCTCAAAAACAGCTGCTGAAAAATAGAACGTCAATAGTTTGACGTTCTATTAAGTTTATATAACCTAATAAGTTTATATAACCTGGTTTTGTTACCCGGTTTCTACCAATGTAAAATGAATTTCCACAAACACCCTGAAAAAGGCTCAATAAACGTAAAAAATAAAATAAAAATTAATTTGCAACTTGTAATCATAAGCCATTTCATAAAACTTAAAATATAAAGTATATCTAAATGAGGACATATATAAAACATGCATTAATTTTTTTTCTTAAAAAAAAAAGAAAGTTGTTTTACTATTTTTGCTAGTGCAAGTAGATTTTATTTCACTAGAAATAAAATTCCTTGTAAACATTAAAAATCTATTCAAAACATTCGTTAAAGTTTTTTAGTAATACGAGTGATAGTGCTTATCAACCGCTTTATGAAAATAAATAAATAAAAATAAATAAATAAAAAAATATATAAAATCGCTGGTAAAAATATTAGCTATTGCACAGTTTTTAATCGTACAATTTTAAAATTTCCATTTATTATTCGCTGACTTTTTAAAAAGAAAAATAATTATTTGAAAAACTTTAAATTACATATTTGAGAAAAAAAAATCAAATATTAGCATATTTTATAATCTTTTTAAAATGTTTAGTTATAATGTTTTTTATTCGTTTAGTATAGACAAATTGTGTCAAACGTCAAGAAAATAAACAAATGTTTTTACATTTTAAAAAACGAAATACTCCAAAACATTAATAAATAATAACATTACTACATTAATAATTTAAAGTAGTTTTGCGGTAATTAAGTAAATTGGTGCAGTTATAAATGTTGATAAATATGAAAAGCAAATAAAAAGAACTTAATGATGTCAAAAATCACATCGTGCTTATGCGTAGCGCAGTTTTTATTTATCACAAGGCCTGCCATCTCAATTAAAATTAAGTGGTGCCTACCATCCTACCCATATTATAGAATGTGCCCTAGAGTATAAAAAAAGTTGGGAGCCCCTGCTTTAGACAATGTTCCATATCTCACAACAACAATGTTCAGCAATGTCACAACTTGCTGAAAGTTTTTTTAAAGATTATTTATTTTCCATTAATTTAGAATTTATTTTATTTGCTCTTTTGAATATAGGTTATTAAGAGTCTTTATTTAAAAGAGTAAATTAGTAGGATAGTTAATTATATCAAGATTATATCCATTGTTGATTAAATCAACTATTTAATTTTTTAACTTATTTCAACTTTTGACAAATTGATTTTTTAGAAGTTTATAATAACACTAGTAAAAAGTGTCATGTTATGCATGTTAGGAAAAACGATCCAAAGCATGATTACTTCATACCCAATTCAAATAATGACAATATAATAACTTTGTCTATGTATGAGAAAGATCTAGATATCAATTTCTTAGCTAATCTTAAGTGGAAACAACACATGATTAGCACTGTGTCTAAAACAAATTTAAAAAAATAGATGTTAAAGGTTTTTTACACTACAATAGCATGTCCATATCTTGAATAAAATTAACACAACTTTTAACTTAGTGATTAAGAGGTGATTGGATACAAATTTTTAAATAAAATTTTTATAGATAATATATATCTAACCTTAAATGGATACAGAGAAATAAAATATTTAAGAAAATCAGATAAAAACATGTGGATACAAATAAAGATACCATTAGTAAGTAAACAGGGTTCCGGCTAAAAATAGAACTTGGTAAAAATAGAACATGGTAACCCCAGGTCTAAAAGATCAATAACAAAAAATGTTCATGTTTTTGATATTGTATGAAAGAGTGGTGTGTAAGATTGTCAGGAAGATGGCTATTGAAGATGAAGAAACGACACAGGAGCAAGGATAGAACCTTGTAGTACTCCTAAAGTTACTGGAAATGAAGAAGAGTGCAAGCCTTCAAAAATGACTTGAACACTCGAGTTAAAAAGGTCCTAATTGTAGGATAGTTAGAGAGGTCTGAGTGTTTTCTAGATTTTTTAAATATTAGAATCACTTATTGTTAATTATTAATATTTAGCATTTAACAAGAGTTTAGCAAGGATTGAAGAGAGTTCTGGGGAACATTTTGGTAAGGCTATGATGGAAATGTTGTCTGAACCACAAGCTGTAGAAAATTAAAATTGGGAATTTACTTAAGCATTGGAAGCTGGAGTAATTTGGATGTCTTACAATGGGTTTATCTGTTTAACTGGAATTGCAGAAAAAGTATGGCAAATACATTCGAGTCAAATTAGAGAAAAGGTGTTTTGCAAAGAACACTGCCTTATTCAAAGGAAAGGTAATAAGATCAGACCCATTAATTAGAGATTTCAGACTTATTTTAGGTAATGATACTTTTAAAGATTTTCCTGATCTAGAACCTATCATCTTATATAAAATACAAGATTTAGTAAACTGAGAATAATAGAGCTTAGCATTAGATAGGACTCTTTTACATTCACTTCTTCCAATAATAAAAAGACATTTGTTCTCAATAAATATGTTCTTGTAAAAAAGACAAAAAAAAATGATTACGATTTAATATAGCAACTGCACAAGAATATGAAAACATGGAGTAGAATGAGGCTTGATTTAAAACCAAAAAAAAGGATTACAAATTTCAATACGATCTTGGATCCAGGAGGTTAGATAAGAGCTGCATTTATGCATACATAATATTGCTATATATAGATATAAACATATGTTTGATATTTATTTAGATGCTGGCATACAATATCTTTACATATTTGTATAAACTTTAGTATAGTAGTATTTATCAAAAGAGAAGATAATGATCAGATAGATGTGTGCTATGACTTTAGCAAGACAAGGAGCCATAATTTTAGACAGAATTTTAACAAGAAAAGGATTCATAATTTTAGACAGAGATTAGAAAAAGTGGTTTGGGTATCAGCAAGTGGAGAGGTAGCAACTTTAGAAGAAAATGGTAGAGGTAGAAGTAAGAAAACTTGGAGAGAGTACATTACATATGGTATGGATGAACTTTGGTTAAGGAAAAAAAATGCTTAGATTTTTTATATTAAAGAAACAGCATAAAAGGGGAAGGCTAAAGCATGATAATGATGATGATGATGATGATGATGATGATGATGATGATGATGATGATGATGATGATGATGATGATGAAATAATGATAATGATGATGCATATATATAAATATACATGCATACGTATATAAATATATATATATATACATATATATATACATATATATATATATATATATATATATATATATATATATATATATTTACATGCATATATATATATATGTATATATATACATATATATATACTTACATGTATATATATATATGTATATAATATATATATATATATATATATATATATATATATATATATATATATATATATATATATATATATATATATATATATATGTATGTATGTATATAATATATATATGTATTAAATTTCAAATAAAAAATATATACTTTAGGATGTATCAATGTTTATGCAGCCCTAGTCACAAACCCGGCCCCTGCTATTTTTTTATTAAAAAATATTTTTTATTTTATTTTTAATAAACCTGACCCTGTTCAAATTTCAACTCCAGTCATTTACTAGATACCATGCTGAACTTGCAGAAAGTGCTTCTATACAAAATTATTTCCTTAATCAAACCACAAATGAATGGAATGAATTACCAGATGAAGTAGTCAATTCTTATAGCTTAAACCAGTTTAAAAAGTTGACAAGTAAAAAAATGATAAAGCAATTTATCTTCACAAATAGTTGTTTCAGTGTGTTAACCATGCCACATTTATACAGTCACAACTTTATTAATAAAGTTAATAAAAATTAAAACTAAAGCTGTTACAGTGCAATGCCTACAGTTATTGCACTTCAAAACTGTTTATAACAGTTGTTATGACTATACTTTAATACCATTATTGTTTCTAGAATGATAATCAAGTCAATAGAATAAACCAAGTTAAAAAATAAAAACTAGCAAGTAATCAAAACTATTTTGATTTTAAAACAATTGACTGATAAAAACAATTATATTTGCAATCAGAGACATAAGACAATTGACTGATAAGATCAATTATATTTGCAATCAGAAACATTAGTAAAAAACAAACTAATAATTTAATAAATTACTTGATAGAAAACCATATACACAACATTTACTCAATAAAAAAACCTACCTGGATCAGGTAGTTTTGCCTGGCCAGAAGAACAAATACTTTGGTTAGGACAACCTTGACAGGCTGTTGTTTTTCCAGCTGAAGCACTCTCAGTACCAGGACAACCTAAGTTAAAAAAAAAAAATTTTATGGAAGCAGCACTTTCAAAATGAATATTTCAAAAAGAATATTTCAAAATGAATATCTAATTATCTTATGTCATCAAATTCCCTAATTGTAGTACTGTATAAAAATTCAAGTGCATAAGTTAACATTGACTTAGCTTTCCAACTGAACTTATAACAATAATTTGCAATCTGTTATAGTTTAGAAAAAAGTGGTTGCTTTGTGAATACTTTTAAAAAAAAGCTAATCTCCACTGCAGAAATAGGATTGAAACATATAGAATTAAGACTTTTCAAAACAAATAAGTCACTCCCTTTTGTCACTAAAACATTGCTTGATCTTCCTTTTTATAAATGCTGCAATCTTTGTTTTGATCATATTAGAAGCAATAACTTCTGCTGCACTGGAAACTTAGCAAACAACTGTCTGAGGATTATTCCTTGCATTTTGAACAGTAGAGAGACTTGGATGTGAATTCCTAAACCAATTAGCTGCCAACAGCACAGACACTTTGTTGCTACTGGAGGTTTACTTGTTCAATTGGAACTAATAGTATTGAAATAAGCTATTTCTGAAATAAGGCAAAAGCACAAACAATTTGATATGGTTAGACTTGTATTAACAACTTTAGAAAAATAAGGCAGATCGTAATTTTTCTCTCTCCTTTTTCAATCTTGAAAACTGTTCACTTAACCCTGGTAAAAAGACTAATTTATAAAAAAAAGCAAATATCAAACTAATTTTTAAAAAAGGCTTCAAACTTTTGGCATTGAACAAGTACATTTCAACAAGCACTTGCTTCATAAGCAAGAAAACACTACCAGCCAAAATTCCGGAGTTAATGTATATACTATAAGCTTCTTCAAACCTAAATCTAAATCAGTAAAATATTTAAATGTCTGTGTGTGTATGTGTGTGTGTGTGTGTGTGTGTGTGTGTGTGTGTGTGTGTGTGTGTGTGTGTGTGTGTGTGTGTGTGTGTGTGTGTGTGTGTGTGTGTGTGTGTACAACTAAAGTTAAAACTAACTTTCAGGAGCATTATCTGGTACATCTGCCATAGCTGACTTGATCTTTTTAACTAAATAACAAATTTTATTTTTCTAGAGTAAAATAACTTTGGAAATTAAAAAAAAAAAATTAACAATCATAACAACTTTTATACAATTTAAATAATTAAACTAATTTAAATTCGTCAATTTTTTGTTAACTAATTAAATATTTATTCATATAAACTAAAATGCTAGAACTTGATCAGTTATTAATATTACCTTAATATACTATAATAACCTATTATAGTTATTATTATTACTATAACTATAATTAATATAAGTATTGTATCTTTATCTTAGGATGATACCATTGTTATTACCTTTTTAATATTATATATAATTATAACTTTAAGGCCTTAATTACTTAAAACCTTTAACTTAAAGGCTAAGCCTAAAGTTCAAATAATAATTATTTAGTAAACATATTTTAAATAATGTTAACAAAATTTATTGCAAATGAAAATATTATTTCAATAGATTTAATTGCTTTCAATGATAAATAATCATGCTTATAAAATTGAATAGCACAAGACAGAAACTAAACTTATTCCATCACATGTATTAGTTATTTGGTCAATATACTACAAGGCTGTAAATAATCAGCCGGTTATAACCGATAACCGATTGTTTAGACCGGAGTTTTTCGGTTATTATTAGCTTTAGTAATAACGTTAGTCAAAAGAAATAGATGACTATCTAAAAACCTCAGTTATTACAAAAAAAAATTATATTTTGCTGTGAAAACGTCATTTTAACTTTCGTCAATAGATGATGTTCGTAACAGTGGCGGTTTTTAGGGGAGGGGGGGGAGCATAAGGGTAGTAGCCCCCCCCCCCTTCTTGGGACTTTTTTTCTTTTGTAAATTGACTATTATACAGAATCGGACTACTGTACTGACGAAAGAAATTGGCTATTACTTGATTATTACACTAAAGTACAAAAAATTAAAAAAGAAAATTACTTAGAATGAAAATATGCAGACTTATTTTTTTTTTTTTAGACATTTTAGCGCCCTCCTTAGCGAGCGACAAAATCCGCCCCTGGTTCGTAAACGTTTTTCTTTAATTTTAAGTTAATGTACCATTTAGTGACAAAAAGATGAGCACAAAAAAAAAAAAAAAAAAAAAATGACATTCAGAGTAAGCGTAATTCTATTATTTTTGCTTGGCAAATTGTGTATTCTTTGAGATTGTTTTGCAAGTTCAGCTTTTTTCATAGGTTTCACTTGCAAAAATTGGTCTTACGCATCGCAGTATAAGTGTAAATAAAATACAAAAAATGAACTTAGGTTAAAAAAAGTTAGTTAAGTTTTAGAAAGAGCATTTTTGCAATAGTCACTTTTAATTTTATTTCTATATTATTTTTTTTTTATTTTATTTTAGGTGCCCAACGAAAACTTTCGAATAAAGCATTTCGATACATGCAAACATACAAAGAAACCTGTCGAAAAAAACATTTCGATACATGCACTTACAAATAAAAATTTTAAACATTTGGGTAATTTAATCAAACTTGTTCCAAATCCACACTAAAATTACGGTTTCAACGGCAATTTTAGGGAGAGTTTTGACTCAACTTTAGACTATTTACAGACTTAAATTGTTTCATTATGCATCATTTGATAATCTTTCAGCAATAAAACTATGAGGATTTTTAACTTTGTGTGTTTAATATTAACAATAAAAACAGTGCATCAAAAGCATTGAATCTTGCCCACTTGAATTAAATTTCTCCATGTTGATTTATAAATCAACATCAAACTTTATAAAGCTTCCGACTAAGTGACTTTAAAGGTGAACTTAATTTTAATATAATTTTGAACAAGTAATACAACATAATACTTATTAAAAGTTACACTATTTAACTTAATAAATTATAATCTATGAAAATGTCATTTAATAAAATAATATTTAATAATATGTTAAAACATTTTATATTGAGCGAACACATTCATTATGTATCAAGATAAATTGTAGGTGATATAAAAAAGATTTGCATAGATTTGCATAGATTTGCATAGATTTGCATAGATTGAGTACATATTAGTTAGAATCGTTTTCAAAAGTTTTTCTTGATTATACTTTGTATCTTCCAAACCACATAAAGTTTCCTGAGCAACTGTATAAGACTCCGCTTCTTGAATAACCCATTCTCGCAACGATTCCACCCCAGGACTTTTTTACTTTTCAAATAACCATCCTAAAAATACACTTAGCATTGTTTTTGGTAACTTCTTTATAAGTTTAATGTAGAGTGAGCTTTCTGCTAACTCTTCGAATTTTTCCAATTCTTTTAAATTTATGACTGCAATGTCCAACTTATCAGCAAAGTTTTCAAGATCATTTGGGTTGTTTGGTTTTACTGGACTGAAGTTTTCCACTCTCTCCAAATACAAGGCAATTTGTCGTTTTTCAGCCAATACCACTTTTTTTCTTTTTTCTTGAGTCTCTTAGCAGCATAGGTGAGTCGCAGTTGTTTTCTTATGCGTTTTTCTTTTTTTGAAGAATTTGCCCTGGTAATATTTTATTTTTGCTGAGTATGCATTGCGAGAAGTTAAAACAAATAATAGTAACCTTCTCTGATTGTCATCTTTTTTTCTTGGAGTGGCCTCAAAACATCATCATCGCCATCTCCTATATACCATTTTGATAGAAATATAAATGCAATAAATGTCAAAATATTCAAACAGGTTTTTTTTCTTAATTTACTAAAAGTTGCATTTTTGTTAAAAAATAAATGATCATTTTTTAAAATTACTTACCTTAGTAGGAAGAGTTTGCAAATGAAAAATCTGAAACTACAGCAGAGTTCAATTTTGGTTTAGGAATATTGGTATAACTAGTTGTTCTAAATTGTGTGTATCTAAAAAGTTTATACCAAACGTAATGAAATTTTCATCTTTTGATTCGACATCAAGCTCTGAAATAACAGTTTCTTGAACCATTGTTGAATTTCAAAGAAAAATTTCCACTAAAAAATGAATTTTTCTTAAAACAAGGTTTTTCAAGCGAGCTAAAAAGTAGAAAATAATTTTTCTTTGAGCTGGTCAGAATGTCTTATTATATTCCTCTTATAATGATGACAGATTTTATAATGTCATAAAATTATCAAATCACAATGCACCCAACGTTTTTTGTTTTATTTGTATCAAATTAGTTATAAAATCTGTTATCATTAAAAGGAATATAATCAGACATTCTGACAAGCTCAAAGAAAAATTGTTTTCTACTTTTTAGTTCGCTTGAAAAACGTTGTTTTTAGAAAAATTCATTTTTTATTATAAATTATTTTTCACTTTTTATATTTGTTTGGTTATCGCAATAATTATTTTCAACACTTACACTATTTATTATTTATTTGTTTACTAAATTTTCGTTCAATACGCGTGCTGAATTATTTAAAATATTTTTTTTCCGTTACAAAGTTTTTCTTTAAGTGCTCACTAAAGTCACTATTTATTTTTTCTGCATATAAAATTTTATTTTGTTGAAATCGAGAGAAATATTGACTGCCGAAGCTTGAAAATGGTTTAAGTTGCATTGTCATCGGGCTCTGAGCTATCCTGAAAGTTTCAGAGCTCTAGCTAGTCGGGAAGTGGGTTAAATATAGCTTCAAAGATTCTAACCGGATGGACAAACACATACACAAGAAATCAAGTTTAGAAAAACGTTGTAAAAATATATTTATTGAATGCAACTTAGTAAACTCATTCAGCATTGGTAACAATATAAAGTATGAGTATCAAAGTTGCTAATTAAAATTTAATTTGCAAATTTCATTTTATAGTATTATTAGCACACAATAAAACAATAAGCTAATACCAACCATAGAAGAATTTGTTTTAGTAGGTCCTGTTTCTTTTGCCAATGCTTGATTTCAATGTTTAAACACATTTTCGGGCATGCTGTTTACAAATAAACATTTCAGTGCACACCAGGCTATAAATCTGTTGTTGCAAGCAAGATAAAAGCCGTTTTTAAAGATTTAGTTGAGGCTTGTCAACTGAACAGTATTCATTTCAGTTTCCCTCATTTGTAACCATTATAATTATGTTGGAGTCATGACAATGTTGGTAAGTAAATCACTTTCTATTGCATCATGCGTGCATTCAGATTTTCATTCTCATTTATGCCAATCAATAACTCACCAGTATCATTTGTTCTTAAAATATCATTAACACGCACAGTAAATCACTTTATGCAAGCTAACATGTAATAAATTTTACTTTATGCAAGCTAACATGTAATAAATTTTACTTTATGCAAGCTAACATGTAATAAATTTTACTTTATGCAAGCTAACATGTAATAAATTTTACTTTATGCAAGCTAACATGTAATAAATTTTACTTTATGCAAGCTAACATGTAATAAATAAAATCTGAACAAAATTAAAAATCATATAAATTTTTTATGAAATGATCAATTTTTAAATTTAATTTAAAAAGTATAATAACAAAAAAAGTCTAAAAATAAAACTAAATATATTTGTAAGTTTTTCATGCCATAACGACAAACGGTGTCCACTCTTAAAAATAATCCTGCAGCTAGCTTATGTACACGTTTTATGTCAATTTTCTTGATTAAAAACTTGATCCTTTTTTTAAGTTAAAGTTAATTGTTTTTAAGATTTTCAGCTTACCAGTTTAGTTGTAAACCAATTTCTTTAGTATTTATTGCTGTTTTTGTACAAATTCAATATTTTTGTAATTTAGATAGTCTTGCAAAATTACTCGAGTAATTTGATGAAGCAAAAATGATATTTTACAATAATTATTAAATCTGACAAGAAATTTTGAAATATACCCATTTTTATTGACGGCTTGGCCCGATACAACATTATAATGCCTTTTGTCAAGAATGCAACCCAAACAAGTGATTTTGATTCGAATTCGTTTTTACTTTTCAACCTTGCATCATTTGATGCTACATTTTAGACAGAAGAATAGAATCCAGCATTTCTAGAAATTTTGGTAATTTACATATTTCAATATTCTATTTTTTTTCGCGGTCCAAGCATGCGTAACTATTCTTTGCCAAAAATGTTATTAATTCTTGGACTCGTTGCTATCTTCTTTTTGCGTTGAATGAAGTAATATCCACTGCATCAGCAGCGAACTTACCACCTAATTGTCCAAATAAAAAATGGTACCACGCTAAAACTTGTGTTAATCTTTTCCAACTTGAGTAGCGGTTTGGTTCCAAACGCCAGTCATCGCTATTTTCTTCGGATTTAATAGCCATCAAAGTATAAGTACTCTTTACTTCTAGAATTAATTTGTTTTCAATTTCTTTAAATTCCTTTGTTGGCCATTGGGATTCCTCTTGTTGGATGAAATCAGGCCCAGTCCACCACAAGTTACTTTTCCTCTAGATAACAAATTCGCAGGGTTTTTCCCTGTCGGTACGTTTTTTGCAGCAGTGTCAAAAACGATTCTGACTTTTGTGGTCTCCTTTTTCAACTTTACAACGCTGAAGTGTGGGAGGATCCATTGATTTTTGTTATCGTTTTTGCTTACTTTTTTGATATAACTTTTTGTTAAGTAGTTCCGTATTGTTTCTTTGTAAATTTCCATCACCCTTAGTGTTCCTTCAAGCCGTTTTTCCGTACTTATTAACCAATTTACTGCCATTTCATAGTTGTTTGGTAACAATTTTGGATCCTCTTTCCAAGGAATGCCAATTTGATATCGCCCATCCATTTAATATTGCCCATCCATTTGATATCGCCCATTCACATAATTTACTGAATTTTGCGCTTGATATAGGGCCTCTTTATCTTCAACACTTCCAGCTTGCGTTTCTGATGTTGCATGAACATTTTCGATTTCCAAAAATGTTTTTAGTGTTTCATTAACTTTTTCAACTTCGGAAATATTTTTAGTTAACGTGTGGCAAGTAAAATGATTTTTAGTACGTCCAAGCGCCCCAACACATGTCCATCCTAGTGGCGTAAGTCATGGTATTGGATTTCCAGTGCGCCCTTTAACTTCAGTTATCGATGAGTAAAGCTCAAATCCAATAAGAATATCTACAATTGGTCGCTGTCCCAAACTACAAAATGCTATAGTTTTTAGGTGACTTCAATGGTTTTTATATTTATTCCAATCCACCACTTGCATGTTACTCATAACTCTATCAACTGTTAATCCATTTATCTTCTTTTTCAATTTACCATCAATGCTTTGCAACTGAAATTCAACCGGCATTGTTTGACTACTCTACCAAAACTTGGTAAAAAGAGTTGTTTCTTCCTTTTTTCTCTCGTTCTTTTCTTTAAATGCAATAGTCTGTTATGAACTTCCTGACAACCATCTGTTCCACATTTTCTTGATTTCTCGCATTTGTTTCCAACATGATCATTACCCAAACAACGATAACATAGATGATGAAACTTTGCTTGTTCCCATCTTTTACTTACTGTAATGGATTTGAACTTTTCACATTCCCAAACTGCATGTTTACCATTACAAATATCGCACGTTTTTGTTACATCGTTTTTGAGCTTTTCTCCAAAATATGTTCTTTGTTTTTCTTTAAAGTTTTTAAAAAGTTTTTCTTGATTATACTTTGTATCTTCCAAACCACATAAAGTTTCCTGAGCAACTGTATCAGACTCCGCTTCTTGAATAACCCATTCTCGCAACGATTCCACCCCAGGACTTTTTTTACTTTTCAAATAACCATCCTAAAAATACACTTAGCATTGTTTTTGGTAACTTCTTTATAAGTTTAATGTAGAGTGAGCTTTCTGCTAACTCTTCGAATTTTCCCAATTCTTTTAAATTTATGACTGCAATGTCCAACTTATCAGCAAAAACTTCAAGATCATTTGGGTTGTTTTGTTTTACTGGACTGAAGTTTTCCACTCTCTCCAAATACAAGGCAATTTGTCGTCGTTTGTCCCCATACTTCCTTTCGAGTCGATTTTTTGCAGCTTCGTATACAGCTTTTAAATACCCCAAACTTTCAACAACTTTTGAAGCTTTTCCTGATAAGTACTGGCGTAGTTGCAAGAGTTTATATTCTGCTGTAGCTGTAGCTTTATCAATACATGCTTTGAACGCTGACTTCCAATTTTTGTGTTGCGTTTTATCTCCTGAGAAAACAGGAATAGATACTCTAGATAAGTGCTTCCATAAGTCTTGTCCAATTTCTCTTTTCGTACTTAAGTCGTTATTTGTCGGTTGAAAGTCCATTAGCGTTCTTCTCGTTCTCGTAAACGTCGCTTTTGTCTTCGCTTTAGCTCGTTTAGCTGATCCATCCGAATATGATGAACTCCTTTCGACTCACTTTCACTTTCAATATCGCTCATTGTTGTGTTTAATTGCTAGAAAACTAACCTCTGCTACCGAAATGTTCGTAGGGCCTATTAAACTCAATAATAATACCTGACTTATTTCAGCATTATATATTTCGATTAGAACATTAATAGCTAACTTAAAAAAAACGCCTCCTTTTATAAATTTATACACGATTATTTATACCATATAATATTTCCCCAAGTTAGATATTATAGGTATTTTCTAACTTTATAATGATCTATATACAAAATTCGCTAGTTGCCTCATTAAAGAAGGAAATCTCTAACGTCAATATATGACGCTTATAGACGTTTATAATATAACTACATTATTTACATTAAACTACTATTTACACTAATCGCCTCGTGAACACGTGTCAAATACAATCTTTTAAAACTTTTTATCTGACTTTACAATATCCTTTTACTCCCAACTTTTCCTTTTGTTTCTCTATTGTTTTCGTTTCTTTTTAGTATATTATACATGGTCGTTTTTAGTATGATTTTTGTATGCGGGAATGATTTACAATGAAGCTCTTAAGGGGTATACTCCCCCATTTTTAAATATAGACATTAAATAACAAAATTTGACATAAAACAAAACCGATTTTTTTTAAAAAGTTCTGGGCCTGAAGACTTGTGATCTAAAGTTGACAATAGAAAAAAGTGCATTTTTTGAAAAATTAAATTAGTTATACTGTTTTATTCATAAGTATTTCAAAATTCTGTCCGTTTAAAACACAGCTTTTATAAAAAGGAAAATTTGTTGAAAATTTCAGATAAAACGCTCAAGTGGTTCTTTTGGAATTTGGAATCAAACTTCAGCAAAGTCAGCGAGACATATTTCGTTTTCGGTATGCGATCCCATATTTTCCCATGGAAAGACTCATTTGCATTTTGCGTTTTACCGTGCAGACATTTTTTAAGCTCATCTTCTTTTGTGAGCTCTTCAAACACAGATCTGATCTTGTATACAACCTCTAAAGGTAGACCAGGTCCTGGCTTGTAGGTGTTAGTGCTATTTGCTTTGTCTCTGTTAAATTTACGCCAACTGCTTACACCTGTTAGACAATGTGGATAGTGCCAATTATTTGCTTTGATGATGCAACGTGAAAAAGAGTAGCAAGACTGCTGATTTCATGGCAATTAAATTACCAGTATTCTGTCTAATTGCCACACCAAAGAAATTTTGCAGTCGATCAATTGTTGCATCTGTCAATCTACCACGATCGTCCAGTCCCCTAACTTTTTTTTTCAAATTCTGGAGTCTGGTTCTAACACGCTTCTGATAGTATCCAACACATTCTAATTTATTCGCTTTAATATAGGATAAACATCTAATTCATTTATATAATATAATATAGGATAAACATCTAATTAATCTAACACATTCTATTTATTTTAATATAGGATAAACATCTTTGACACTATTTTAACTTTTGATATCTCTATCACCTAAAAAGTTAATGTACTGCAACTTATGCTTTTTAATCGATCGCTGGAAAATACGACTGGCTCCTTCGCACTCCATTCCACCTGCAAAACCTACATAATTCATTTTACAAATGTGGGAATTTCTCCACTCGGCGTATGCATTAGGATTTTTTTCAGAAAGTTTTTGATTAAAGGAGCACCCTCTGCACACTCGACTCGTCAGCTCAACATCTAAAACTTTCCCACTGTCCATTGAAAGTACTGCAAATACACCATTCAATGATAAAAATCCCCTACGCTGCCACGTGCCATCACATGATACACCAACATCAATATCTCATTATTGTCTTAACACTGTAGTCTTAAATCAGATACAGCATCAGTCATTGTTTCCTGTGCAACTTCCTCTGTAATCTTAGTAATTTTTAAAACAAGTTTGTCATAGTTTTATGGCGTCATTGGTTTTGGCATGTTCATGAGGGTTGTAAACCTTTCAATTCCGGAATGTCCTAATCCAAGAGTCCTCATTGTATATACTGTTCGATTTTTTATATCAAAGTTTCCTTTTTTATTAACTAACTTAGAAGTGTAAAAGTCATTTTGATATTTACACTTTAAACAAATAATAGAAAGTTCACATGCAAGTCCTTGCTTTTTGCTTTTGTTTTCAATGATTGCTAAAGTCATTTGGAAACAAGTCGGACAGCTCAAAAAGCTAATAACATTAGACAAAATTGAACAATCAATAATTCTATATCCTGTCAGAACTTTGTTTTTAGTATTGGTATATTTTTGTGGAGTTGAGCTAATGACTGCTTCAACTTTGCGAAGAGAAGAGCTTGGCGTATCGAAGATATCAGTTTGACTATTTACATGTGATTCAATATTTACACTTAAAGAAGGAAAATTTATATTATTTACACTCACACTGCTACTTATCACTTTTCTATTAAAAATCTTCTTTCTTTTGCCTGCTCGCTTAGTTCTAACTTTAATTCGATCACCCTTAACCATGTCTGAAAACTAAAAAATTTAAAATTTCTGGCAAGAAAATGCGACAAAAAATAAGCTTCAAAACAACAAAACCAACTTAGTCTTCATATACCAAAAATAAAGTGCTAACAAGTCTAACAAGAAGCCAAAAATGCTTTTAACTTGTGAAATCAATACGTTGTTTTGGTTAACAAGTGATTTTTTTAGGGGTAAAAAAAATTCTCTTTTTTGTACCTAACTCTCAAAAACAAAAAATTTTGGTATTTAGAGATATTTTTAGGTAAAACGATTAACATTTCTGAAACCCCCATATATTTAATTGTTTAAATCAGTTTTGTTTTTTTTTGATTTTTTAAAAATTTCTGGGGGAGTATACCCCTTAATTTCATCTAATCTTCATTATAAGTCTTATTTTCCTTTTTAATTATAACAAAATAAAATACTTTTTTTAATTCATAAAAAATTAATAAAATAGAAGTGATTGTAAGTATATTATAATTTAATTTATAATTAAAAATTATTACTTTATAATTTATACTTATAAAAATTTTGTCTAGATTTTAATTATTACATGTTAGGCGGAAAAAAAGTGTCTAGAATCAACTAATTGATGATATTTTCACATAGGACAAACTTTCAAGAGCCTTACAGTTCTTCTAACACCATTTAACATGATTTTAATGAAAGAATCATTTTGTTATTGTGATTGATTTTACTTAGAGGGTAAGTACTTTGTATTTTATTGAAAACTAAATTCAAAAAAGAGGTTGAAAACTGAATTCAAAGATGCTAGTATGAATCTTAAAATTATTAGTCTATCAAGAAGTACAGTCTATAAAATAATGTTCAAGAAGATTGAGATATTTAGAGACAACCTCATGCAAAATATTATAAATACTCTAAAAGATAAGGAGCTCTGTTATGATGGAAAGCGAGTGAAAAAGATTGAAGAAGATTTAAACATAACTGTTTCTGTAGAAAGAATAAAATTCAGTGTTGATGATATGGATGACATTGAGGAAATACTACTGAATATTGTTTAGTCAGCAAGCTGCAAAGGTAGCGACCATGATAATCAACTTTATATTGGCTACAATACTCTGACATTTCAAATATTTTCTATTTGTTTCAATACAACAGAGTCCAATAGCGGAGTACACTCTGGAATATTGTTTTTCTTAGCTCTGTTTTCAAGATGCCTTTCCTCATGTATGGTTTCTCTGCAAATGACATATGCTAGAGGTACATATCTCTCACTTTAAAGAACTTTTAAAAGCAGAGAAGACAAAGTAGCCAAGGAAAGGGCTATATATCAAATTCCAGAAAGTCTAGTTCAAAGTCAAGGAGTAGGTAGTCAAGGTTTGAAAAACCTATGCTACTAATTATATTTGAGCCCACTGAGCTTTGGGATTCGGTAAGTCCAGAAAGTTGAATCCTATTTAAAATTCTAGATGCCCCTGATGTTGAAGAAGTGCAGTAAATGAAGGAAAAAGTTCCCAAATTGTTAAATGTATTCAAAAATGTTGTATAAAGTTTGACTTGCATGAAAAAAGCTTTTAAAGCTTTGCTATTCTGCGCTGTTTTGTGATAAGACCGCAAGAACTTTTTAGAGCACGTCAATAACTAAATAAAAAGTTATTAAAAATTTGAAACATATTTAAGTAATACTGTGAAACACTTCTATTTAATATTGTTGCAAAACAAAAGTTTGCTAAGTGTACTTGCATTAATTATAATTATGTTTGCATTAATTATAATTATATTTTCTTATATATGCAGGCCTAAAAATGCATTAAATAGGCGAGTCCAAAATTTTTAATGTTAAAAAAAATGATTTCCAGAAATGGTACAATAAAAGTTGTTATGTACATAAAATGCATACTAATGTCATGTAAAAATGTTTTAGAACAAGTTGCGACGATTGGTATCTGTTTGGTATCCAGTTGGTGCAAATCTCAAATTTTTATGAAAACCTCAAATTTAAGTTTCCTTGTTCAAGAGATAGTTTCCATAAAAAAAATGTTTTAGACGACTAAAACCGACTCATACATTTTTGAAATCATGATTTAGTCGAGGTATGGATATATATATATATATGTATATATATATATATATAAATATATATATATATATATATATATATATATATATATATATATATATATATATATATATATATATATATATATATATATATATATATATATATATATATATATATATATATATATATATATATATATATATATATATATCATTGACATGCTATATATCAAAAAGTAATTACAATCATATTTACAATGTGATTGTATAGATTGCATTTAGAGGTTGCTTCACAACTTTTAATTCAAGTTAGGTCGGCCCCCCGGACTCCGAGTCAGCTTAGAGCGGCCCTGTTTGAAAGTATTTATGAAAATCGCAAGGGTCGATTAAACAAAAGAAAAATAAATGAAATACATAATCGGAAGTTTAATTAGGTGTAAATAATGCTAACATGCTATGAATTTAGTCGATTAGTATGAAGTCCGTAGTCGATTAAATCGACTATTTAATTTTTCTAAGTCGACTAATTTCGACTTTGGACTGGTCGACTTATTGTCGATTTAGTTGAAGTCGATAACAACACTATTTCTACAAGTTACCTCTCTTTAACTCTTTATCTAAAACTGCCTATTTAACCTGCTTTCATTTTTTTGTAATGCTAGCAGAGTATTTTCAAAACCTTGGTTATATCTGTAAACGGTATGGTCATTTTGAAAATTTAATCCTTTTCTAGTGTACTTTTTTTGTTACTAGGAAGGATAACTGGTAAGATATTATTTTCCTTTCTTATTGAGTTTATTTCATAATTTGCTATTTTTAGACATCAAGTAGTTGATGATAAAACAAATATGATGTTTACAGAAAGAATATCAACCTTGCTTTCTGTTTTACAAAATCGACAACTTGGAACCCGTCTCTCGTTCGCAATATTGCCATCAAATTAGAAAAAAAGATTAGACAATTAAAAGTGAGTATCTCTTTTAAAAAAACAATGCGATTTTTATGTGTATTTTGAATATCAAAAAATAAAAAATACGTGTTTATTTAGAAACACACTTATTTTTTATAAACACGCAATTTTGTTTGGTTAGTAAAGTAACGCACAAAAATTAATTTAATTTTATAAGTTAAACAATACTCTTGGAAAAAAGCATAACTAGCTACCAGTAACATCGCAATATAAGTTAAAGCAAAGGTTGTCTACTTTATTTATGTAACATACTAACAATAGTACAACCCTGTAAACAAGTTATACGTTGTTGTAACTTGTTTAATTAAAAAGTTATTAAATATTGCGGTTTAAAAAAGCTTAAACTAAATATTGTTGAACAAATTTTAAGGCTCACTCTGTTGCAATGTTGCAATTTTTCTTTGATTTTTTATGATTAAAAGTTTTGGCATGTTATTTTGTATTGTAATATAAATGGTTTTGCTTTATACCATACTATGTACTGCTCTAATACTACATAATTTTAATATTTTATATCATACTTTTTCTTATTTTATGTTAATACTATAATAGGGTTTAAACAACATTAAAATTTTAAACATACAAAATGTTTTTAAATTTTATCAAAAAGAGCAATCTTAAAATCTGATATCTATCATTTTTAAACCCAGAGTCCTTGTGAATTATTAGAACTTTAGGATCTTAGGAAGCCATAAGTGCTATAAATTACAGCATTTATTCTTAAATGTTATGTTCATATCCTATACAAATAAGTCAATTTTATGATTAAAATTTTAGTTAAATTGTTGTAGCTTAGAATCGAAAAATTTGTTATTTTTGTTTGGGCTTTCTTGTCTTGGATCCGAAAAAAGTTCTAAGTAAATTTAATTGTACATAAAATATTTATATAATAGTTTTTAAATTTATTTAAATTTAAAAGTAATTTAAATGCCATTTGAAATTTAAGCAAAATTATTGTAAGATTTTTATTGCTAACTGCCAACTTTTACCGCAAAAGTCAATTTTACACTTATATATATATATATATATATATATATATATATATATATATATATATATATATATATATATATATATATATATATATATATATATATATACGCACACACACACACTCAAACAGTTTATACCTAAGGATGCAATTTCTTAATATGCTTTTTGCCCTCTTATTCTAAAAATGTGGGCTTTAATTGTTTAGAAAAAGAAGGAAAAATCAACCTCATCGGTGTGTGTCTAATGCTGTATTTATATATATATATATATATATATATATATATATATATATATATATATATATATCTTTTTTTGTCATAATAGACACTTATATAGTTCAAAAGCAACCATGCAAGAAGTGAATAATAGTATAGTTAAAAAATGACATAAGCAAAAATACTCAACTTAAAAAAATATTTAAGATGTGAGGTTCTTTTTTTTTTTTTTTTTTATTTCTAAAAAGTTTGATTTTGACAAAAAAATTTACTTTTTGTTGTCAAAATCAAACTTTTTAGAAATAAAATTAAAAAAGTGATTTTGTTGTTTAAAGTACATTTAATGTATCATCATCAAATAAAAACCAAAGATATTGAGCTAATTTTTTGTTCATTAGGAAATTTTTGGTTAAACAAATCTTTGGTGACATACTAAAGCATACAATTGTATATAAAAATGTTACAAATATAATACCAAAATTATCAATAAAAAAATGATGGTAATACTGAAAAAGGTGCAAAAATAAACATCTAAACTAATATATAAAATTTCACATCAAAGACCAAATGGATTTAAATAAATTCAAATCTAGTCATTGATTGTAGTTTTTATTAATTTCAAGATCCTGTATGACATGAGATACCACCTGTTATTTTAAATATTTTTGAAAGTATTTCTGACAATTCTCTAAAATTTTAATTTTCTAGCTATTTCTCTGATAGTGATCATGGAGCTGTCATCTGTGTTATTTTTGACTTTTTTTAAAAAACTTATTCACTCCCAACAAGGTTGCAAGCAACCACTATTAAATTAGGAGTTGTTAGAAAAAAAAGAATAGTGTTAAAATGCAAGGAGACAGTTGACAGAAGACTGAAAAAGTTTTAGGCTGTATGAGTCAAGAAAACATTAAGAGTTCTAAATCATTGATGTGCGAGAAAAAAACAACTAGATAAATAGAATTTTTTAGAGCATGAAGGGAAATGTGACTTCGCTGATGATAAATCAAGCAGGAATGAGTTTTGGTTGATGGAACAAGAGATGATAGGTTATTTAAACAGCAATCATGATAATGAGTGGCTCAAGCTTTCAGGTAGAGCAGGTCTAACTATTCTGGACCTTGTTTAAAAGAGAAAAAGCATCATTAGAAGAACCAGCCCAATTTCTATGTATCTTAATATTTAGATCTTGTCAAAATATTTAAATAGGCTTATGTGACTACACTAGTTATCATAAGCAATTTTGTGCAACTTTTTATAAGAAATTGTCTAACTAGCATATAAAAAAAAATTATGAATAACATTTGAGTTGATACAAAAAGAATGTGGGTTTAATTCAGACTTGCTGTTTAAGTTAATTAAGTTGTATTTTCATATTTGGCCAAAACCCCAGCAAAGAAATAATATAATTCCAACTAAACAGACCAGTGTTATTAATTTTTTAATCAGCATAATGATGTGAGTGCCTGTTAGTTAGATAAAATAGTTTATTTATTCAAATAAAAAATTTTAAGCACAATGTGTTAAAAGAAGTTACAAAATAATTTTAAAATTTATTAAATTTTTTTTGAGAAGTTGTTATTTTTACTTTTACTTTATTAGAAATGGTTCATTGTTGTGTTCCTGGTTGCAAGAATACTCATCACCACAAGAACAGAGGTTCAAAAGATGAATGGGGTTGTCAATCTTCTGATTCTCGCAGTTTTTCACTACATGATTTACCTAATGAAGACAGAATGGACATAAGAGAACTTTGGATAATGGCAATTAATCGTACAAGTTTACCGAAAGATGTAGCTGTTTGTTCAGACCATTTCACAGAAGACTGCTTTGATGAAAAATGGGAAGAGTACAAGCGTAAATATGGTCCTACAAAAGTTAAGCGTAAGTTAAAAGTTGACGCTATACCTACAATATTTCCTGGAAGAATTTTTGTAAACGAAAAGGTCCAACTTATAAAAAACAATTGGAAAAATAAAGTGTTACAAAAAAGAATGGAAATGGAAAAGATGCGTCTTGATAGAGAGTTTAAAGATCGTTTTAAGTATACTCAAACAGATTGTGAATGTAAATGCAAGTGCAAGTTAAAAAAAAAAAATTTTTCACAGCAGGTTAATTTTCAGTTTAAATTTATGGAGGACGTTGGTGTACAATTTCCTATTGATGTGCATGATTCAGTTAATAAAGATCATTCATACACACATGGTAAAGGTAAGGTATTAAGCAAAGATAATGGAAAGGTAACAGCCAGCACAATTTCTGTTAGTGAATCAACCCAATTACAAACTGTTTCAACAAATTACGTCAAAAATTTAATTGCCACAAAATTGACTGATATAAATGACTGTGTTATTAATGCACTGAATGAAAACTCAGTTAATTCATTGTATGAAAATTCTGTAAATGCACTGCATGAAAACTCTGTTAATTCATTATACGAAAATTCTGTAAATGCACTGAACGAAGGTTCTGGTAATGCATTGAATGAAAATTCTGTTGGATCGTTGTATGAAAACTCCAGTCATGTGCTGAATGAAAATTCTGTAAATGTAATAAATGAAATCAGTGGTGCTGCATCAGATTCACCAATAACATCAAGAAAGCACAAAATGACAATAGATTTAGAAAATGATATTAGAATTAAAAAAATTAATTTATGCAATGGACTTATGATTGAAGGCACTGAAGATTGAGAACAGAGGAGATTCTTTTAAGTTATAAATAGTTTGAAATTAAATTTTAATATTGTTTTGATATTTTGCGATGGTGACATATATTTTGTTGTTATTGTTGTTGGTTTGTTTTAAATACAAAAGGTATAGTTTAGTAATGTTTTGCTTCGCATTTTTTGTGTTCAGTTTTTGTTGTTAGTTTTTCTGTTGTTTTGTGTACAAATTTTCTTACAATTGTTTTAACTAAAATTAGTTTTACAAAATATTTCCTCGCCTCCTTTCAGTCCTCTTAACTCCCCCAGCTTGTTTCACCTCATAATATAGTTATCCTAACTTTAAATTACTCTAGCTTACGAGATTAATTATTTTTGTAAAAAGGATGTAACATGTTTTTGAAGAAAACAAATAAATCAAAAAAAAATTTTGTCTTTAACGCGCATGTTTTTGTTAACTTTATAATGATAAACGTAAACCATTTAAAATGAAAAGGTATTGAATATATAAAATATCTTTTTATATCGTTTAATAAAATATTTAAAAAAAAGTTTTTTTTTTAATATTTATTAAATTATGTTAAAAATGAACCAATTTTTCATGGCCGGTTACACCAGGGAAAAGAGGCTTACCCCCTCCCCCTCCTTGCCAGTTTTTTTCTTAGGGACTTTTGCGAAGTTGTTGCAAAAACTGGCATAACTGCGAATCAGTTACAAAAACTGGCATAAGTGCGAATTGGCATAAGTGCGCCGAATAAAATGTCAATTATTGGCGTAAGTGCAAATTAGTAACTCGCACTTATACCAATTCGCACTTATGCTAATGTTTGCAAATTTGTTTGGCGCACTTATGACAATTAGCATTTATGCCAGTTTTTGTAACTGCTTCGGACTTATGCCGGTTCGCACTTATGAAATCCGCACTTATTCAGTCGTCCCCATAAATTATGCAACGCTAAATTTATTTAAAAAAAACGAAAGTAGGAAATTTTAAGCTCTTTTACGAGGCGATTTTCGTTAAACTTAATGCGCTATTTTTAACTCTTTGCTAAATTTTTCCATTTAAAAAAAGATGCGGTCAGTGAAATTTAAAATTTGTAATAACATAACGTCAAGTACAGAGCACCTGTATAAAAATTTAAATCGGATGAGGTTAATTTAAATTTAACCATATACATTTTACACTTGTTTACTTTATTATCTTTATTTATATTACCTTTGTTTTGTTTATTCCTTTAAAGTTAGTATTGCCAGATGCAGCCCTCAGAATTAGAAATAATAAGGTTGATTAAAAAATTGTATTAAGATATACTTTACTTTTATTAGTGTGGCCGTGGCGCAGTGGTTACAGCGTTTGCTTTACAAGCAGGAGATCCAGGTTCAAATGAGCTCTGGACATACTTTCGCGTCACGGTAAGGAAGGAGGTGTGAACTTCCTGTTTAAATGCTTTTCCGCGGTGCTCTGCGACAAAACCGTTAGGTCTTCTTGGGGCACCTAAATAACAAAAAAAAAAAAAGAAAAATTATTAACTTTAGATAAATAATCTCAAATACTAAACATTATTTAAATAAAACTTTATAAACGTTCAAAAATGTTTATACTGGTGTCAAAAATATTACGGTGAACAAAAGTAATATACCAACTCGGTGTCATTACCTCTAATCTGGTTGAATAAACTTAAAAAAAAAATGATGGAATAAACTTTAAAAATAAAAATGCGCACTTACTAAAACAAAAATGAAAATTAATCAATAGTTTTGGAACTCTATTATCATAGACATATGATCTTAATCATATGTCTGCGATGTTTTAAACAAATGTGTAGATTATTTATATATAATTATATAGATTTCTATATATGATAATTTTTTTTTTGACACCACATATTGTGGGGTTATTTGCTACCTCAAAGGTATAATGTTCTACTTTAAAAGATATAATTTTCTTATTTTATATTAAGGAGCTTGATATGTGATTTAACTAAAGGTCAGATATGTGATACGTAAAGGTAGGATGTGATAAATCTTTAAGGTTATTTCACCTTATTAATTTCTAGTTTAGTTAAGTAGTGTACTTTTTAGTTTTCAGTTTAGTTTGTATGCGTCCCTTTCATACAAAATGAGGAAATAATCAACCGATCAACCTAAGATCGGTTGAAATTTGTACGATTTTAAATTGAATTTTCCCAAAGACCACTGAACCAATTTTAATCATTTTCTTTTTATAATGTTGCTTACATAATTAGTTTTTATTTCAACAACAATAAATTAACCCTTAACTTTACGATGTGCAAGTAGTTTAATTTTTTGTAAAACACCCGCCATCATCTCCACAATTTTACTTTGCGCCACTTTTTTGTAGCATTAATCCATAAATCTCGGAAATTTTTAACACTATTTTCACGTTTGTCTTTTTTCCTCAATATTTCGTCACAATTGCCCAGTAAAAAAACTCGCTGCTCAGGACAGTTGATGGATTAATACTTTGGAACAAAATTGATTTTTTTTTTTTTGGAATAGTGGATCAATGCCAGATTTAGCCAAAATAAAGTTGATTAGTTGTGCTTTTTAATTAGAGTAAGAAGTCGTTTATTTTTTAATTAGAAGAAGTTGTTTTTTCAAACATTCACTCACATATAGATCTGGTGTCAAAGATTGATTTGTTATGAAAAGAGAGATTTTAAAACCTCATCTGCAAATAACCTGCTATACAAGGAACTTGAAAGTGATTTTCTTACTAAAATGTACTTAAGTTTGTAAGAAGCTTTATAAAATTTTAACTGATAACAGTATCGATTACCTGGAAGCATTGAGTGAACTTTTTAACAGTAAGCTTCATCGTCTTCTAAAATGCATAAGTTTTTTTTCGTAATTAATTTAAGCAAATTTTTAGCTCATCCAGTTGCCTTGATCTCTCCATCAAGCAACCTTTTTGGTACTTTTTTCTTGTAATATCTTTTCAGATTTTCTTTTTTGAATACAAAAGCTTTATCTAATCTTTGTAGCTAAATCTTGTTGTGACTGAGTCGGATTTTGATGAATTGAGTCGACTATTGATTTTGCCTTCTTTTCAGAAATAAATCTTGATTTTCCACCAATTTCCGATTTTCTTTTTACAGTCTTGTTTTCCTTATAGCAATTCCATCAGTTGAATTTGAAACTTTACATGCTTTTGAAATCGTGGAATACGAGAACGATGGATTTTCTATGTAAAATTTCAAAATTTTTTTTTGATTTTCAGACTCTTTACTCAACATGGAAAAAACTAATAAGAAGCAAACAATACTAAACTCGCACACAAGAAAACTAATAATGTTAACATCATTATAATAAAAAATCATATCAATTGATTAAGTGGTTTTTGAAAAAACTTAATTTAAAATCGTCTGAATTTCAACCGATCATGGTAGTAAATAAAGAAGTATTCAATATATTGAACTGATTTTTTCACAAAACATCAAATTTTTGTTTCAATTTTTTGTTGAAAAAAATTAAGAAAAATAATCAAAACTATAAACAACAGCATAACACTAAAAAAAATACCCAGCGTTGTTTGTTTTACCCTTAATTTAAACAGTTATCAGAAGCACTGTTTCTTTGCTTTTTTATACTGTTTTGCCTTCATTCTGTTTTATTTTTACTTTTATTTTGCAATAGAGGGACATATCAGATGAACAAATAATAAGCTGTATTCATAGTGTTTTCTGCAAAGAAAGTTGGACGTGCATGGCCAACTCGTGCAGTTTTGTTTTCCTTTTTTTTCTGACTTCAATAGCACTCTCAGACAAAGAACCTATTAGAGGATACTTAAAATAGAAGTACAATAAATTATCTATCTATGCACGGTTTGTGACATTGATTTGGAAAAATGTATCATTAGTAATGAGTGCTAATTAATGTTCCGATTTCTGAAATAAAAATCTATATTTCCGGTTGTGTAGTCAATAAATAGATTTCGAAACAACTTAATCATTCTGATTTAGGTGCCATCCGTGGTACTCTATAAAAAATAAAAAAATATTTTAAAACATATATACAAAAGGGTGTTGACTCTTTGGTATCTCCAGTTTCAATATAAAAAATATAAAAAATAGATGAACTTTGGTTTCAAAGTAATTGAAAAGTCATTGGTTTTATTTAATTTTCGAAAAAGGTAGCCCACCATGACTCTTGATTACACACCGGTTCCAATATATCAGTGAGTTTTTTTTTTTCAAAAATTTCAGAAAGAATAATGGTTTCAAATAACAACGAGTTGCTTAAATTTTAGATACAAAAAACAAAAATTTTTAACTAAAAATTGAAAAGGTCGTTTTTAATGAGATTTTGTTTGCAATATCTTTTTCAATGTTTCAGTGGAAAAGATTATAAATTTTAAAATCACTATAAAATTCTTGTTCTTTTGAGACCCAGGTTGATATATTTTTGAAGAAATCTATGTATATCTGCTTACATTGGGTCCATGAGTGTGAAACGCCTCTTTTTTTTACGCCTTTATATTATCGCCTTCTTTTAGTTTACGCTCAACCTGATTGATAAGTTGATTACCCTGTTTTGTCAGATTTTCACATTATCAAATTAATTGCTGTTTCTCCTCTTATGTCCTAATCTCTTTTTCAGGATCTTTTTTTAATTTTTTATGTATTAAGTTTATATTATCAATAAATTTATGAGTTTAAAGTTACTGGTAGTAAAAAGATGATGCTTATATAGCAAGATAACGATTAACAGACAACTTGAAAGATGGCAAATTATATATCAGGAAAATAAGATGAAGGAAGTGAATTTCAAAAAACTGATGTTTAAGGAAAAAAAAACTAGACAAATAAGAATTTTTGGGAGCATTTAGGAACAGTCACAGAAAAAAGGATGAGACTTTGAATGGCAAGTAACACGAGATTGAATGGCAAGTAACACAAGATTGAATGGCAAGTAATAATTGAATGGCAAGTTACACGAGAATAAATTTTAGTAGATGACACAAGAGACACTAGCTTTTTAGAGCAGCTCCCATAATATTATTTATATAAAAGTGAAAGAAAAGCAACATTACGTCAATGTGATAATGGTTAAAGGTTGGCTGCAAGAGCAGGTCCAACTATGTTTAAAATGCATTTTTGTACAGAGTCTAAAAGAGAAAGGGCATTCTTCAAAGATCCACTCCAGATATGACTACAGTATTACATACAAGGACGGATTTAAGATTTAAAGAGATAAAGAATAGAATCCGGAATACCTTAGCAGATGCTTTTTTTGCAATCAACTTGATATATGGTTTTAAAGAAAATTTGTAAGTAAACGATAATCCTAGAAGACGATAGGTAGATGACTCATCAAGTGCATTACGGTTCATAAATATAGAAAGATCTATATTGTTGCGATAACGATTAGCTAAAAAAAATGAATTTTATCTGAGTTAAAGTTCACCAGCCACTGAGAACCCTTATGCTGTAGTAGAAGTGAGATCCTTTTCAAACTCAAATGTGTAATTGCCAGGCTGCTCTGAGCTGTAAGGGCTGCATTAAGCTGACCTAAGATAGTATTAACTGCGGCTAGCCAATCTTGACAAGCTGTGTTAAATTGCTGTTGAAGCAAATCTTTTCTATCAAATTCATTTTCTACCAAATTTAAAAATCTGGTTTGTAAGTTTATTACTGCCACTGCTATCATTTATTTTTTTCGCGGAAAGTTTTCCTGCTCTGGTATACGAGTACTTGTGAAACTCAGGGACTACTAAAATAAAATTTTAGTAGTCCCTGGTGAAACTTCAACTGAAATACAAAAGCATGTGTGTTAACAAAAAAGCTGAAACGGGTCTTTCTATAACTAAAGAAAACAACCTTATAAGCATCGGACCTCGAGGCTTAAGAAAGCAGGCATTACTTCTGAATACCATTGTACATCAGAGTTAATTGACGAAATTAAATACGCATTCGTTGACGAGTTGGAAAGAAATAAAGAAAATGTTTTAATAGATCATATATCGAAAGAACTTCCAAATTTTTTTAAAAAAATGATTAAGTTATATTTGAAACATGAAATAGCCGTCCTGAGAGTAACTATCGATTTAAGTAACTTATAGATTTATCGATTTAAAAACCTCCATTTAGGAACCTGATGTAAAACAAATCTGTAAATCAATTCACAAAGTTCTCATAAATCGTTTGCTCATTTTTATTTTAATTTTTTGCTTTAATTATTTATTTATTTTTTTACTTTACAATATCTAAATTATACCATGTCGAGATCGCTATCCAGTTTTATAAAGGGGTGGATTATTACTCTTCATGAAGTATGCGGAATACTTGCCGTTGATACTGAGGACGGGCGAAACTTTAAAAAAGCTTATAAACTTGAAAATGCAACACATATACACTTTGAAAAATCTTAACTCTATCCTGTTAACTAAATTAGATGACTCTATGAGTTTATGATAAAAACTCTCATAAAATCAGCTTTAGCATGGCAAGCGATCCAGGCCAGCTGTTAAATTTTGAGTGTACCTAACACGCAAAATTTATGTGCTGATGACCATACTTGTTACAGGCAAGTATTTGTAACTCTCTTTCCACGACACATCTGTCTTTGCATAAATAAAGGCGCTCAAAATCCATTAGAAAGAGAGAGAATGAAGCAACTTTGCAATGAGCTACGCTTAGAAAATAAGCCAGTAGCCGTAATACAAAAAGATATCGAGTTAACAAATGTTATTTTTGAAATTCTTGGTGAACCAGATACCCGCAATAGCTGCAATGAGATCAACCACTGCCCGAATTGATTATTGAGTCCATTCAAATATGGGCGAAATCGACATCAAAAAATAGACATTAGACAAAAGCTTTACGAATTTGGTGGCTGTTGTTGCCAAGGCGGTCTAAAATCAATTAACGTGTCTTACACCGTTTCATCAGTCGACAAAAAAAATCTAACTTTATCCGCTCCAGACGGATAAAGTTAGATTTGGTCACTGGATAAGGTCACTTAAGATTACAAAACGTTACCTTAAGTGACCTTATTGTAAAACTGTCCTTTGTGCGCAAGAATTGAACCTTGGCAAAAAAATATTTATACACGATTAGGGAAGTCATACGGCCGACCATAAATTGATGTAATATATTGTGTTGTAAAGTTAGTATAAGTAAATTCCTCTAAAGTAAATTCCGTAAAGTCCGCTATATTAGATTAAGGATCAGTAAGAGACCGTTCTAGTCTGCGCGATTGTAAAACTCGTATCAACTCCCATCAATCAGCACATTGTGCAAAGTCATATGTGTGGGATGAAAACAATTAAAATACGCCAAAGTGGGTTGCATATACTCTGCATCGACAAAAATACAGCTTGGAGTATTGACAGAAAAGTAAACGATTTACCTCACATTAAAGAAATTTGTCAAATAACATGCCGATATTGTCAATCTGCAAGTACACACCACAATTAAATCGAGAAGTTTAATAATATTAGAATGACAAACATAAAGAAAATATTCGAAGATCAAAAAAAAAAAAAATTAAAACCACGTAATGAAGACTACGTAACTACCGGAGGCTCTCGTGGAGAATATTTTGCTGAAGTTATTTATGTAAAAGATTATGCCGGTGTGAACAAAAAAAAAAGAGTGCATTTTAATTCTCTTTCTTAAATCGGCTGTTTCCTTTTCCTAGAAAAAAACAGCCGCTACGTATACGCACGCAGCCCCACTAAAGCAACTTCAACAAAAACTGCCGAAGCCCTTACCAATATTTTAAAACAAAACAAAGAAGATACTAGCAAAGACGTATTTGCAAAAATTCTACTTATTAGAAGCAACGGTGGGCCTGAGTTTGCCATGGATTTTGTGTCCCTTCTGAAATCACTTAGCATTAAACACGAAAAAGGTCAGCTGGGCACACACGCTCAGTTAGGACGGTTATACCGATACCACTTAAGATAAAACACTCTTAAGATAAAACCTGGAGACTACTCACATCTGCTTTGAACAAGGCCCCAAAATTTGTCAAAGGAAAATAAGTTTTTTTGAAGTTTTTTTGAGAGTAAAGTTGGTGACAAAACAACTTGAGTAAGCTTTTATAATTTGTTTTTGAATTTCTTGATTTTTTTTTTTTTAATGATAAAACGCAATATGACTAAAATCGATAATTTTAACAATCGAAAAAAAAACTTTGCAAAACTTTAAATCTCCTATTTTAGAAAAATTAAAATCTCATTCATACAATTTTATAAACAATTTAAATATTAAATGCCTACTATAAACCTGATAAATTTGTTAAAGATAAAGTCAAAGAAAATTTCAGTATTTTAAGTGTACACATGCGCTCTATGAGTAAAAATTTTGAATCTTTTTAAAATTTATATTACTCTCTAAATTATTTGTTTGATGCAATTTGTATTCCGGAAAAATATGAGGAAGCGAATATGCCTTTGTTAGAAAATTCTCTTTATAATCTATCACTTTATAAATTGATTAGCCGACCATGAGTGAGCAGCATTGGAGGCGGAGTTGCTATCTATATTCGTGAAAAATTTGAATTAAAAAAAAAAAAAAAAAAGCATATAGCAAAATAAATAAACATAGAGAAACCTTATGCATAGAAGTTTTGAATAAAACTAACAAATCATTACTTATTTTCTAATTAATCGACCACCTTGTGGAAATCAAAACTTTATTAATAACTTGAAAAATATAACATCACGTATGTGTAAACTTGATAAGTACATATTTTTTGCTGGTGATTTAAATATAGATGCTTAACATTACAAAAAATTTTTCCACAAATCTTTTTTTGATTCATTGCTTGAATTTAATATAATTCCTACTACTTTTATACCAACAAGAATTACGCAAAAAACTTCTTCTGCTATTAACCAGGTTTGTGGAGCCTACTGTTTTTTTTAACGGCTCGGCTCCGGCTCCTAAGAAATATCCGGCTCCGGCTCAGCTCCAGGCTCGGCTCCGGCTCCCGAACTTTATGAACAAAAATCGCAAGTTTTGGAAATTGTTTTGATCATATTTGCCGACCCATAACTATACCAACTACAGCAATTAATTTTTAATTAACTCTCATGAAAACACGGTTATTGTATTACTATCACTACTCTACTCAACTACCGGATATTACCTTTGAAAAGAAAAATGTTTTGGGAAACAAACACCTTTTTCTATATATTATTTACCCATAACAAGAGTTTTTAATCCGAATTTTAAAAAACCTTATTCTACCCAAGGGACACGTACCTAAAATAGACGTCTTTTGAACGTCCCAAAAACGTCCAAAACGTTCAAAAGGCATCCAAAACCTTCGAAGACGTTTATAAGACCTCTTTTGTGTGTCCCGTGCCCACTGGGTAAAACATGCAATCGTTAAATTCAAAACGATAAAAAATTAAAAAAAAAAAAAAACAAGAAATAGTTCAACTAATGCAAAAACTTCAATATTTATTTTAATCTAAGAAACTTGAGATTATAAAAGTGTTTTTTATTTTAATATTTTTCATTATTTTGAATAGCGAACATTTACGCTAATTGACGACATCAACTTCTGTACAGTTTCTTTTACAATTTTTTTCCCCACTAATGTTCACTCTTTAATCAAATCATTAGTTGTACTTTAAAACATTTAACTTTTAACTTTTTGTTTTGCCACTCTTACACAAATATCCTTTAACAATTCCCCAAAAATTATCATTGGGACGGAACTGTGTGCAGATTAATGGATTCAAGCTTTTTTTTTCTCTTAAAATAATGACAAGAAGCAAGGTTAGGCCAGAACTAACAGGGGACATCGTGATTTTGATAAAGTTGCAAAAGTCTGACTTGCAAGTATTCTTTGATGTAAAAATCCGATTTTAAAGTTGATGATGTAACAAAAGCTCAAGATCTCCGACCACAGCTGCATGTTGCCTGCCAAAATTTAATCTTTAAAAAACTCTGAAACTTTATACTTTTTGGCTTGTTCATTGTTCGATAAGCCAGGGTTTTGATTGATGATTGTCGAATACTAATTGCTGCTTTCTTATCCTTAAAGCCACTCTTTTTTCCAGATCCTTTTGCTCGTTCGATAGATAGAGAGCTTATGTGTTGTTTTATGCCCATACAAACAATTGTTTTGCTAGATTCAGATGCTTTAGCGATTGAAAGTAACGATGCAAAAGAATTTGTTAGATTGTTGTGCAGACTTTTTTTTCGTTTTTTTTTAACTGTTTCAATCACAATCATTTAATTCATAGAAATATTTTGACTTGTTTGTTGATGTTTTTAATTAATACTATAATTACTTAAAGTAATTACGCAAAAAAAAAAATACATTAAAAATGTGTTAGTGACAAGTCTTAAAACGAAAATCATCGTTTCAAGTTTTACGATCGCATGCTTTAATATAGTTTTAAAGATATGAATAACCTTTGATCATTATATCGCGCATCAAATAGTTAACAACATAGTATCAGTATAAAAATATAATTTAAAGCATATAATTCGGATTTTAAAAAATCTCTTTTTTATTGTTATAATACAAATACTCTTAAATAAAAAAGGTTTCACTTGAGTGACACTCCATTAAACCTAAACTCATCTCTGGTCCACAGTGTGCTTCATTAAAAAAAGTGTAAATTAATGGAAATTAACGGAAGAAGAGTTTAATTTATCATTAACTTTGACATACTGCTCAAGACCCGGAAGAACAATTATTCACTTTTTGTTGGATTATGTAAAATATTTACAGTAATATTATAAAATTTTAAATTTTTTTTGTTGCTTAATATTTTGTTTAACTTATTTGACATTTATTTTTAAAAGAAAAATTTAACGGGCCCCTAAAATGGTAAAATGGGTTTATGTCCCCCTCAATTTTACCCTTTGCCCCATTTGTGACCCTTAGCATTTTTTTTTAACTTTAAAAACGTTATTTTCTATTTTTATTAAACAAATACTCTTGATTAATTTTTTTTTTGTAATTTGCAACTAGCACACATAAATGGGCTTATGCCCCCCTTGTGTTTACCCTTTTGCCCCATTTATGACCCTTAGCAATTTATTCGGATTTTAAAAAATCTCTTTTTTATTGTTATAATACAAATACTCTTAAGTAAAAAAGGTTTCACTTGAGTGACACTCCATTAAACCTAAACTAATCTCTGGTCCACACTGAGCATATTAAGAAATGCTATTATAAAATAGTATTTTGTTGAGTACAAAATCGTTAAAATAATCATTTTTTTACGTTTTGGTAAGACCGAAACTGTTAGAAAAAATACTTAAAAAAAATAGAAAATCAATATTAAACAATAAACGAATAAAGTTTGTCTAGAGTAAAAAAATAAAAAATATACATTCTATTCCTTTAAAAAAAAACATGAGGGACAAGAGCCGCTTGATATTTGCAGTTCCGGCTCCACCAAAAAACAGCGGCTCCCCGGCTCCGGCTCTGGCTCGGCTCAACAAGCCTGCTATTGACAATATTTTAAAAAACAACTCTTATAATTCTGAATTTGAATCTGGTATTTTATTTGCTGATTTTTCTGATCATTTCCCTATTTTTAAATGTATTTTTGATACTGTCTGTCCCATAATAACATCAGAAGTAAAAAATAAAGAATTTAAAAATCCATGGATGACGAGTAATCTTATAAAATCGTCTAAACGAAAGGAAAAACATTATATAAAATTTTTGAAATCAAAAGATGAAGGTGATGAAAAAACATACAAAGCCAATAAACAGTTTTTTCAAAAAAATATTAAATATCTATCTGAGTAACGGAAAGCAGTTTGTAATTAACAAAGAGTCAAGTGTTCTTGATATTGAGTGTGGGGTCTCTCAAGGCTCAATCTTAGGACCGTTATTGTTTTTAATTTACATCAATGATATGCATAAAGCATCATCTATAGTATCTTCAATAATGTATGCTGATGACACAACCTTATTTTATAATCATAGTAATTTAAAATCGATGTTCGGAACAATGAATACTGAACTGGAAAACTTTAATTCATGGTTCAGAGCAAATAAACTATCCTTTAACTGTGAAAAAACTAACTACATCTTATTTAATAAAACAGGTCAATCAATGTCTCTACTTTTAAAAATTCCAGAATTGCTCATTAACAACATAACGATAAATCAGGAAAAATATGCAAAGTTTCTGGTGTTCAAATTATGAAAATTTATCATGGAGAAATCATATTGGACACATAGAATCAAAAATATCATCTGCAATAGATGTTTTATATAAATGTTGCCCGTTTCTTGATTTCTATTCAAGAAAAAAAACTTTACTTTAGTCTAATTCACATTTATCTTGCATATGCTAATATTGTGTGGGATAATACACACAAAACAAAATTAATCAAACTACAAGGCTTGCAAAACCATGCTTGTAAAGAAATTCATTATCTAGGCAGAATGGACAATCCTTTCAATGCGATGACAAATATGAAAGTCTTAAACTTGGAAAAACTTAGTTATATCAGATTCTTATTTTTATGTTAAAATATAAAAATAAAATGCTACTAAATTCTTTTTTAGACATATTTTCGTCATCATTTTCTCAAAGTTGTAATCTGCGATCAAATAACTTCCATAACTATTATATTAAAAATACTAAAACCTGGGATTCTGAATTTTCAATTATGTCACAGGGTCCCAAAATATGGAAAAACTTGACAAACCAAATATTAGAAGACTTAAATGGAATATCGTTGTTTAAACAGTAAGCAAAGCTGCATATTATTAGTTTGTAAAAATGATTGTAATAAATTTAAAATAAAATTTTAAAAAGTAAAAAAAAAAAATTATATATATATATTAGGGTGGGTCATAAAAATTTTTTTTACAGTTGCTAACCTGGCTATGGTCTAGAAAGTTGTTTTTTATGTACTAATTTAGGAAAGTATTTACTTTTATGGATTGAACAATGTCTTCCACCCGCAACTATAATTACAAAAATTAGCAGGCCCTATTATTATTCAAAAAAAAAGTTTTTTAAATATATGTGATGTAAGTACTCAAATAAAGCGAAATTTTATAAAAATTTTAAAAATAATAATTTTTTCATATAAAAATTTTTATTTTAGATTTTATTGCATAATAACTATAGTTTTTTAACTAAAAGTGAAAAAGGTGCATTTTTACATGGTTTTTAATAACAATTTTTTTTAACAATATGATTTTTATAAAACAATTATTATTTTCGAATTTTTTATAAAATTTCGCTTCTTTTGAGTACCAGATTGACCTACTTTTGAAAAAATATTTTCTCAAAAGTATTAGGGTACCGGTAATTTTCCCAATAAAATTGCGCCCTTTAAATCTATCACAATCATTCTCATATTTGATAGTATCAATATTAATAACTATTAGCAATGCTAAGAGCAGGCTCTTAGCATTGCTAACAAGAAAAAATTTTATGATCCACCCTAATATATATATATATATATATATATATATATATATATATATATATATATATATATATATATATATATATATATATATATATATATATATATATATATATATATATATATATATATATATATATATATATCAGTAGAAATAGTAATTACAAAGCTAACTACAAAAAAATTATTTCTAAGTTTACTTAATTAACTATTTATTTAGACATAGATATACGCCTAATGGCGCTATCAAGGGAATCTAAGAAAAAAATGTTATTGGAGTTTTATACCCAAAAATGCTGAATCTTCTTTAATTTCCTTTTCTTTAGGTATTAAAGTATAGAAAAAATGAATATATATATATATATATATATATATATATATATATATATATATATATATATATATATATATATATATATATATATATATACATATATATATATATATATATATATATATATATATATATATATATATATATATATATATATATATATATATATATATATATATATATATATATATATATATATATATAATAGTAATTATACCAGAATTTATATTAAAGTTTGAATCAATACTATATTAATGTATTAATATTATATCAATTTTTATGAATCTGATACTTAATAATTTTGTATATATATTTTCTTTTTATCACGGTAATAAATGTATATTTTATATGGTATACCTGGAGAAAAATAAATTAATTAATTAATTAAATAAAAAAAAACCTTTAAAAAAATGATACCCATAAAAGCCCTTATTCCTTTTTTGTAAAAAATTTATCTTAACTGTAAAAAAAAAATATCTTTAAAAAAAATTTAAAGGCTTAAAATAATACCTCGATAAATACTCATATTTTCAAAAGCGTCTTCTCAAACCTCAGGAAGGAAGGATTAAGCAGAATATTGTGGTATACTTTTTGAAAGAAACCGGTATTGTATGGTGTTTTAAAAAAAATAAAAAATAAGCTTTTATGACGTTTCCCATAAAGTGATACTATAACAGTTTTTTTTAGTTATTAAGGTATTCCGTAAGTCTTTTAAAAATAACCCATTAACTTATCAAAAACGGTCAATCTTGGTCCATCGATTTCGAAATCAATTATTATCCAATCAATCTTTTCATTCATTTAGTTTTTTTTAATCGCTTTATTTTTATATATAATTGAGTTTTGTCCTACTTTAAAAACAATATTTTATATTTATTGTAATAGTTTTAAAAGAACCATCCGCACAAATAGTGTCTGTTCTAATCTTTTATTTTATGCTATAACTTTTTTATATTTGTTTAATATAAAAACAGGCATAGAAAAAAGTTTATAACAAAGATATCTTTATTATATACTAAAAATGTTTTAAAGCCCCAGCTGTTCTGATCGAATAACATAAATTATTTTGCAAAGTTAATAGTTTTTTAAATATATTTTCTAAAGCACAATAAGCGCTTTACATGATTTACAAAAGAAGAATTTTGAACTTTTAAAGTATTGGTGAATTTTGTGTAGAAAAAAAACACACAGCAACTTTGATTTAAAATTTACGATGGCTCGAGATCCACCCCTGAAAATTTATGACTTTCGAAATTTAAACGCAAATCGAAATTTAAATGCAAAACAAGGGAATCACCTCTTTAAAAAAAAAAAAAAAACACGTCGCTTAAAAATAACATTAGAGCTTAGTCTACATATTTTAAATTTTCTAATAAAATCATGGCCCTACGTTTTAGTTTCGTCAACATTATCTTATGCATTGCTTTGTTAATAGCTTTAGTGCAAGTTTTTACTATTTATGTTTTTTCTTCGAATTATAATTCCGCCTTAGATGAAAGGACTAGAAAATCTTTATATGAAGAAAATTTTATTCAAGAAAATAAAGAGCAACAGCTTCAAAAGGTTAGCATTTTCACTTTGGTAAACAGCTGTTGCTTCTGCCCGATTATAATTATTCTTCTATCCCAATGCAATTCTAGAATAAAGTTTTTTGCTTTAAATAAATATGACTTTTTTTTGATCGATGAAATATTGAACAACAGTGAGGAAAAACTATTTATTTTAGATGTAAGCTATCATTTATTGGTTATCTTGATATTGTTTATTATTTTAGATTTCAGATGATGATCTCACTGAATCTAAAAGTCAGCAACAGCTACAAGAAATATCAGTAGACGATAAGTGTGTTATAAAGCATAAGGATGCTATATCTGCAATTAGTAGAGCAAAGACTGAATCTTGTAGAAATGAAATTAAAAAAACTGCATGCTTAGCTGAGGCGGATAATCTTTACTGGACCAATATAACTCGACTATGTCCCGTAGATCGTTCCAAAGGAAGGCCTGCACATAGTGTTGAGCCTAAGGAGGAAATTGGTCCTCCAATACGTATTATGTATGCAATGGTTGTTCATGGTCGTGCATTTCGACAAGTTCAGCGATTGTTTAAAGCTCTCTTTCATACTAATCATTACTTTTATTTTCATGTAGATTCAGTAAGTTATTTTTTATTTAGAAATTTTAGATGATAGAGTATAAAATAATGTATAAAACTTTGTGTTTTATAAGTTTTTTGTTGCATTTCTCTTGTTCTATTGTTAAAGATGTTTCTACTTTAATTAGTAGTATGAAAGTTTTGATTTAAAAAAATGTAGTTCAGGCAGTGTATTCTTTATTTAAAAACTCATTAGTTGTATTTGTGAATAAACTATGTTGGCTTTTGTATAGTACTATAAAATTTTTAATATAAAAGCTAACAATATTAATGCTTAGTAGCTCAGTGATTATCTTCACTATTGTTAAGTTTTATTTATGTCAGATGATAGAGTATAAAGTAATGTATAATGTATAATTCATCATTCTAAAATGGTCATAATTATTCATTTATAAATTCTACACGTCACTTGTTTTTCATGTTAGAGAGAGAAAGAGAGAATTAGGCCCTACTATTGTGTAACAAAAAAAGATTTTTAGGATTATTAATAAAAAAGCAGCTATGAAGCTATGAAAGTTTGTTAATCTTTTCATTAAACATTGATTATTGTTTAGTAGAAAAAGAACTAAATTGTATGTTTTAAAATCTTTTTTTAAGATATGTAAAAAAATATGATGGTTTTGAGCCCTTTGCTGTCATTACTTATCCAAAATGATATGATAAACAAAATTCAACAGCAATTACAAGCTCAAAAACTTCAAAAGAAAGTGCAGAATTTATATAATACATAGTGACAGACAATAAAATATAAATGAAACAGAATTATGAAGAATAAATTCAAGTATAAGTAAAAGTTTAAGTATAAACAAAGGGATTTGAAAAGAAATTGCTCATATAGCAATAAATCTTGTAGTTATTGAAGTAAAGTGTAAATTTATCAAAAATGGCTTCCAATATTTACATTGAATAGTATTAAATGGAAACATTTTACTTTTTATGAGACACACGACAAAAGATATCTTCTTTGACTAATGTGATGCATGTGGCAATATCTTGCTAGTTTAAGAAAATACAAGTTTTATAAGATGTCATTTGTAGAGCTTCAACACATCTAACAGTCTATATCCAATTAAAAGCTACTGCGCAACAGGCATAGGAGCAGCCCTTGGAATTAGAAAAAAATAAGGTAGGCAATAATTTGCTGACCGTAATCTGTGTGAGGTCGGCATCAGGCTAACAGAAAAAATGTAAAACAAGGGTTTTACCATAAAACATAGATACAAAGTTGGTAATTTTTTGCCTACCACAAACCCTTTTAGGTTAACAGTTAGGTCAACATTGCCCAATGTCTATCCTAATTCCAAGAGTTATAGGAGTGTTTTCGATTAAAAATTTATGAGAACTTATTCCAGAGACATGTGGGATGAAGATGTTGTCTATATAGAGACAAAATAATTTTTTTTTCCTTAAATGCAGTCAATGATGCAGCTGAAAGAGCAGTAAAACTTATTAAAGATTTTCATGGTTCACTGCAAAAGAAGAGCAAAAGCAATTTTTGCTACGCTGTGTGAACATAGAAATCTGTATCCAGACTGTAAAAAAGAGACCCTTAAAGAAAAATATCCTGCATGATCTGTAATTTTTATTCTTTTAATAAATATTTTATAAAATATAAGTGTTTCAATAGCGTACCGTTATGGTGATGTCAAATTGTTTGTTTGTCCGAATATCAATCCCACAACTACTAGCGTTTTTTAAGAAATTCTTTTGTTTCTGTGCAATGTTTGTCCGAATATCGATCCCAAAGTGCCTTACGTTTCTGGAAAAAATCCTATTTTTAGGCCCATAACGGTATGCTATTGATTTAGCTGCATAAGGGGAAGGACTAAAAACAGCAATTTTCAAAATCTTCAGAGTTCTGTCAGCATGCGTTAATTTTGTTGTAGGAAGATAAAATTTTGCATTTAAGTTTTTTTACAAAATTGTCACAAAAAAAATCATATTTACTATTTATATACACACACAAACACACACACACACACAAAAAGTAATTTTCTTGTATATATATATATATATATACATATATATATATATATATATATATATATATATATATATATATATATATATATATATATATATATATATATATATATATATATATATATATATATATATATATATATATATATATATATATATATATATATATTAAAGAAATTTGTCTGCTGCATTGTTTACAAAAAGGATGGTGAAATGAGTTTTAAAAAAATCCGTTCTTTTGAATTCTTTTTTAAAAGTGAAGTAGTTCAAATATTTCTAAATTGTCACAAAAAAAAATCATATTTACTATTTATATACACACACAAACACACACACACAAAAAGTAATTTTCTTGTATATATATATATATATATACATATATATATATATATATATATATATATATATATATATATATATATATATATATATATATATATATATATATATATATATATATATATATATATATATATATATATATATATATATATATATATATATATATTAAAGAAATTTGTCTGCTGCATTGTTTACAAAAAGGATGGTGAAATGAGTTTTAAAAAAATCCTTTCTTTTGAATTCTTTTTTAAAAGTGAAGTAGTTCAAATATTTTTTTTTCAATGAAAATAATAGTAAAAATAGAGAGGAAGCAAATTTAAAACGAATTGGAAACCTAAATGTCTTGCGTCTTTGCCAAAGTTGACAATATTTTTTGCAAAAAAACAATCTGATGCATTATTACAAAAGGCAGTGAATGCAACCTTGAATTCCATTAATGTACATAGCAAAAGGTTAGCTCAGAATGTCGAAATATATACTGTCCCTGCCAACTATATACGTCAAAATAATAGTCTAAGTTTTTTCACAACAAATCAGAAGAGACACTGATTTTAAAAAGTCTGAAACCAGAGACAATGCTAAAACTTAAGAGTTATTTTTTCAAAAATTAGTAATTGGAGAAACAAAAGAATGCAATTAGCTGGTATATACTGCCAGTGTTTTAGTAAACACTGCAGTAGTATTTACTGCAAACCTTTTTTCTTTTTCAGGAAACTAGTTCTTTACTTAGTGAAAATCTATTTTGCAACTGGAAAGTTGCTCAAAAGGCAAACAGTGAGCATGAGCAATCTGCTAAACATGAAAATGCTACATCTATCTTTGTTAATTAAAGTGAATCCATGATTGATTGCAAATTTATTAAACAGTTTTAGATTGAAAAAAGAATATCATAAAAATGTGTTGCTTTGAGGGGTATCTGTCGTGGATTATTAATCTTTTTAACCTATCATTATATACATTATTATGTAGGCCTAATAACAAAATAACTTAAAGAGTTCATCAAGCAACTTGGCGATTCACTTTTATAAATAATTGGTAGCTATAAATTTTATATTTTTATTTGATATACTTTGAAATTGCTTTAAAAATATAAGTTGATAAGTTATTGAACTTGAAGCTGCCAAATAATATTCAATTATCGTTGATTCAACCACAGACATTTTGCAAGTAGATTAACTAACTTATGTTGTTTGGTATGTAATTTCTGATGGAAAACTATTTAAAAGTTTTTTATCATTCATCCCAATGAGAGGTCACAGGACAGCTAATATGTTTAATCTTGTTAAAAAGATGTTAGAGATGCACGGCATAAACATTAGTGATTGCTGTGGGTAGTTGAATGATATACTTCCAATATCAGTGGGGTCTACACTGGGTCGAAAGCCCATTTAAAGGAGTTTAATTCACTAGATGAATATGCTTTATGTGCCAGCCATTCTTTGAATCTGGTTGGTGTTGCAGCAGCTGAGTCTTGTGTGGCAGTTGCTTCTTTCTTGGGCTATCTTCAACAGCTAGATAACTTTCTGTTTCTACGCATCGCTTGATATCAAAACTGGAAAAAAGAATTCTTAAAAGTCTCTCACTGACTAGGTGGTCTGCATGTGTAGATGCGTGTTCTGCTTTTTCAAACAGTTTTTATTAGTTACAAGGTATAATTATCAGAGTCAGTTTTTTTAAGTTTTTAAGTTTTATCAATAGTACTTATATATTTGAAATATGTGTATAAACTTCAAAGTAGTCTTAAAAGAACTGAACAATGACAAAATGCAACAGCTGAACACAATAGTAGAAGCTAGTAGACTTCTCAGGAAAAAAAGAAAGCTTATGCTCTATTTATCTATTATTTTGGACTTCTTGTTCATCTTCCAGATATGGGTTTGTTTGCATTTTCATTGCACGTGCTAGAGCTTTTAAAAATTAACACAAGTAATAAGGACATTTAGATTCCAAATGAATGTCTGCATTTCAATAGCTTTGTTTCCACTTTAATTGATATTGGTGCAGATATATATATATATATATATATATATATATATATATATATATATATATATATATATATATATATATATATATATATATATATATATATATATATATATATATGTGTGGTTATATGTGGTGCCATTGGGCTGGCATGCGGTGCCATTGGGCTGACAATTTGGAAAGGAAAAACAAGAAAAGGACTAAAAATAATAGAATAAGTGAAGTTTTTCATCTTTATAAAAGTTCTTTATATCTAGATAACGCCTACCCAAACCCAAATCCTCAGTTGATGTATGTAAAACCTCTGCCCTTAAAAAAGTTTTTACATGTTGATTCTACTTGTCTAAATCCAAAACCTATAGATAATGTATATACAGAAGCTTCACAGCTAATATAATGTTAATAAAAATTGTGTATATTGTATTTGAATGAATGAACATTTAAACTTAAATTAGTTAATCACTTGGTAACTTAATTTATTAACTAAAAAAAAAGTTATAAGTTTTTTTTTTAGTTTTTTTTTAAGTAATGATATTTAGTAATTTCAGAAGTATATTTTTTAAGAGATCAGATTATCTTTATGATTATTTTTTAAGAGATCAGATTATCTTTATGATTATTTTTTAAGAGATCAGATTATCTTTATGATTATTTTTTAAGAGATCAGATTATATTTATGATTACTTTTTAAGAGATCAGATTATCTTTATGAGCAAGTTAAAAAGCTTGCATCACAGTTCAAAAATGTAGCTGTTGCACCTTGGAGAATGGCAACCATTTGGGGCGGTGCGAGTCTGTTGTCAATGTTGCTTCAAATGATGGAGGATACTTTAAAGATCAAGGAATGGAAATGGGATTTCTTCATTAACCTAAGTGCATCTGATTATCCTGTGCAGTATGTTATTGTTTATCTTTATATGTTTTACAATTATCATTGTTTAATTTGTGAAGTAATAATAATTTATATATATTTACATATATTTTAATATAAAAAGATATTTATATATTTTTTTGATTTTAATTATCCAAGAAATTTCAAAAAAGTGAGTTTTTCAAAAAGAGCTAAGTTGTTAGAGTCAAATTTTTTCACCTGGGGGGGGGGGGGGGGGGACTTTCACCCCGGGGCTTATTTTGGAACTTTTCTAATAGAATATATAATTTTTTGTTTAAAAAAAAAAATTTAATATAATTTTCTAAAAAAAAAAATTTTATCTAAATTTGCTTTTTTTTATACATCATAATTTATAATTCTGATTTTTCCAATAATTGTTCATAAGTATCATGATTATACAGGGATTATCTTTTTCCAGATAAATTCCAGAATTCCAGGTATTTCCTCTAAATTTTAGTCTTTCCAGATTTCCAAAAAGTTTTCTTTAAATATATATTTTAGCAATATATATGTTTTTAACATTTTCAAAATAATAAAAGTTTAAAAAAAACTGAGAATTTAAATCAATTCAATTTAAATCAATTTAAAGCCAAATATGTGTGAGATTTTTTTCCAGATTTTTTTTTGCAAAATGGTTTCTGGATTTTTAGAATATGACCTGGATGACCTCTGTTATAATAAAGTTAATCAGTATATTGATCATTTTGAAATCATTTGATTATTATCTCCTAAACATTTCTTTTATAACAACATATTCCTATGTTTATATATCTTTACCTGCACAGTCGCACTATTTTATTAAAATATCAGACAAATAGTGCAAACAATGATAATAAATGGCTAAATAATTCTATTATTTTTTACATAGGGATGATGAGAAATTATGTTCTTTTTTACGAGCACATCGAGATGAAAACTTTCTTAAACCACATGGTGGAGCAGTTGAAAAGTACTTATTATTATTATTTTTTTTTTTTTCAATACTTTTAGTTATTTATGTTTCTTTTCTTTTTATTTACTTTTAGTTATTTATGTTTTTTTTCTTTTTATTGTTCTCTATTCTTTTTCTTTTTTTAAATCTATTTTTGAGCACTTCTATGAAATTAATATAACTTTAAGCATTTTTATAAATGAAAAATGAAAATTATTTTTATTTTTTGATATCATTATTTATTTAATTTATATTTTCTGAAACATTTTAATATTTTAATTATTTATATTCATAAGTTAAAGTTGTTTCTACATTAAAATGAAGCACTACATATTTACAAATTAAATTGTCTTTTTTATTATAAATATTTTATATTATTATTAACTTTATTATTTGTATATTTCCTTATTAATTTTGCTATTTGAAGAAAGTATATAAACATGATTTTAAAATAATCAGATATTGTATTTTCAAAACATAATTTTTTTTTAAACTAATTTGAACTTCAACTCAAGTAATAAATTTTTTGATGATCTGCAAAAAAGTTTTCTTGATTACAAAATAGTTTATCAATGTCATAAGAAGGGTCAAATCATTAAAAAAAGGCAGAAGAATTAAAGGAAAAAAGAAAGAAAAATAAAAGACATTTAAAAACAATATTTTTCTAGTGGTCTAAAAAGAAACATTGGCCTAAACAAACATTTTCTTCTGAAAAGAAAAAAATAATTTTTCTTTAGACCAGTTTATTTTTGTAGAATTGGTTTTGAACAAATTGTTGTTTTTTACACTTGAAAATTTGATAAGTTATAAACAACTCCAAACAGTTTCAAAGATATAACTATTTAAACTTTGCCTTAAACCAACAAAAATGTGCCATTTTAAAAGTTGGTATTTGCCTTTGTTTCTGTTCTGTGTGCAATAAAAAACTGAAAATATTTACTATCGTTTGATTTACAAAGACTCCAATAGTCACATACTTGGTTTGGGGATATGCATATGCATCAATATTAAATATAAATCACCTATTTGTTGTGAAATCAGGTTTGATTCCTTTGACCATTCTTTTATGTGCTTCGGCTTAGCACCTCTTCACTCTATCAACTTTTTTGTTTGTTCTTTATTGTACTCTTTATTCCCAAGACTGCACTCTTTCAGATATAATTTCTGATCAAATTGAACATGTCCTCCCTCTCTTTACCCCTCTGCCAATATTGTTGTTATTGGTGACTTTAATGCTCATCACACTGAATGGCTTGGCTCTAACGCCACTGACCCTGCTGGCACTAAAATCTTTAACTTCTGCATTTCTTAATCTCTTACTCAGATAATTAACTTTATGACTCGTTTTCCTGACAACCCTAATCATTTATCTTCACTCCTTGATTAATGTCTGGTCTCTGATCCTAGCTTGTGTTCAATTTCTCCTTTTTCTCATTTAGGTGGTTCTGACCATGCTATGATCTCTTTAAATCTTTTATCTCATAGTTCCTGTTTGGAACTATGAGATAATGATTGGAACTAATGAGATAACAATATGAGATAAATTCTATTATCACACTACTTACTACTACTTTAAAACTGATTTTTTTTTGTGGATTTTCTTTAAATCTTTTATCAAATTTTTCCAAAAAAAGATAAAAGATTTAAAGAGAATCAAGATTCTTTTTAAATCTTTTATCTTCTTTTGGAACACTCCTTACTACTACTTTAAGACTGACTGGGATTCTTTTTGTGATTCTTTAAAACTTTTTGTGGTTTTCTTTGTGACGGTTCTTGATTGCGCCTCCTATGTAACCTCCTAGATTCAGTCAGAAATGGAAGTTTTTATTCTTTGTTGTCAGTTGCAAGTCAAGCCTCATTCTACTCCATGGTTTTCACCCTCTTGTGCAGCTGCTATATCTAATTGTAATCATTTTTTTCATCTTTTTCAAAAGAACAGCTCTCTTAAGAACATAGATGCTAGATGCTAAGCTCCATTATTCTCAAATCTTGTATTTTATCACAGAAGTTTATCACAGAGACTTTTGGAAAATCTTCAACATTTACAAAGATTGTAGGGATCCCAAACTCCTAACACATGTTGTGTTCATATTATAGATAATGTTAAAAAAAAAGATTTGAACCAAGTTTTTTTGATTAAAAATAATTAATGAATGTATACCGAGAAAAACTAATGTTGTTGTTTTATCCAAAGGTCGCCTTCTCCCTTTTTTTTCAATAACTCAGAGTTTCATTTGTTAAAAATCTACCCTGACGTCAAATACTAAAACTTTTATGAAGTAAACGCGCTTCAAAAGAATTGTTAAAGTGTGTAGATTGCGACGTATAATTTGAAGACTCTGAGTTATTGAAAAAAATGGAGAAGGTGAGCTTCAGCTAAAACAACAACATTTTTCTTTGCATGCATTCATTATTTATTTTTAATCAAAAAAACTTGGTTTGAACCCTTTTTTTTAACATTATCTTCAATATGAACACAACATGTGTTGGGAGTTTAGGATCCCTTTAACAAAGTTAGGTCTAACATTCCAACTCTCATTCATAGAACTGATTTTATTACCTCTCCTAAGGATAAAGCAGAACTATTTGCAAAGAGCTTTTATTTTAATTTGACTCTCAAATCGTATTCTCTTCTTTCCATTCCAATAAACAGGTTAACCCATTTTTAAACATTCAAATTATTCTAGCTTCCATTGCTAAAGTCATACCTTGATTAAACTTTTCTATGGCTTGTGGTTCAGACAACATTACTTTCATAGTCTTACAAAATTGTTCTCCAGAACTTTCTTCGATTTTCTCTAAACTATTTAATAATTGCTTGACTGAGTCTTGTTTTCCTGCCTGCTGGAAAATGGCATCTGTTGTTCCAATTTTCTAAAAACTCCAGTGATAATTCTAACCCCTCCAATTATTGTCTGAACAGTCTTCTTTCTGTTATTAGCAAGGTCTTTGAGTCTTTGATAAATAAATTTCTTACATCCCATCTTTTGTCAAATAACTTACTGTCAGACAATCAATACGGTTTTCGATCCTCTCGCTCTATGGCTGACTTGCTAACTACTAATTTTATCGTGCACTAGATAAAGGTGTTGAGGCTAGGGCTATTGTTCTTGACATATCTAAGGCTTTTGACAAAGTTTGGCATGCTGGTTTTCCCCATAAGCTTGTTTCATATGGTGTGTCTGGGATAGTTTTTGAGATTATGAAATTGTTTTTTTCTAACGGCTTTAATAAAGTCATCCTTGAAGGCCAACACTCCTCTTTATTTCCAGTAACTTTTGGGGTACCTCAAGGTTCTATCCTTGGTCCTGTTTTGTTTTTTATCTACATTAATGATCTTTCCGATAACCTTGTACCTAAAGTAGCTGTTGTGCATCTAAAGTAGCTGTTCCCGATAACCTTGCATCTAAAGTAGCTGCTCTTTTTACTGATGACTCAACTTTATACTCCTGTCTTAAAAAAAAGTCTTCTCTTTTCAATTGCTTAGAACAGGCAGCCGATCATGAATCTGATCTCACCTCTGTATCAGATTGGGGCTCACAGTGGCTTGTAAATTTAAACTCCAACAAAACAACTTGAGTAGTCCAATAAAACAACTTAAAATATTTAAAAATAAACATAACACCTGAATTTTTAACCTTTATTAGAATGTGATATAAAAATATTTTTTTACATTTGCATAACTTTAAATTTACATAAATTAGATAATTATATGTTTATATGTAATTTTAATAAATTTTCGATACGACACTTGTGTTCCGAGCTGACGAAGTGCACTTAAAATTATTACTAATAAAACATTTTTATATTTATCAAGCTAAGACAAGTAAAGGAGATGGTTTTTGGTTGTTCAAAATTGTTTTACAAGTTACAAATTTAAGTTAACTTGACTGTGTTTTTATTTTTCTGTTTAAAAAAAAAACCACTCTCCAGTTCTTTGTAACAATTCTAACTAAACTGTTAAAGACAACATCTAAAAAAAAAAAAAAAAAAAAATCAAGCTACATTGGCATTTTTATAATTAAACTTGCCCTAGTAAAATTTTGATAAATGCTAACTTTTTAGGTGTTATGTTAATTTTTTTAATTTTAAGTTGTTTTATTATATTCTTTTTCTTCAAAATATGTAAGTATACATATTTTCAGTTTTAAATTGCACACAGAACGGAAACAAAAACAAAAATATAGAACTTTTGTTGGTTTAAAGCAAAGTTAAATAAGTTGTATCTCTGAAACCATTTGGAATTGGATTTTGAAATCTTTGAGTGGTGTAAAAATCAACAAAATCTAAGACTTGTTACTAAGAGTTGCATTTTAAGAAAAAAATGAATTTTTTCACATGGAATTGCTCTATTAAACTTAACTCTCATTAAATGAGTTAAAATAAACAATGGTTAAATTAACTAAATAAGTTCCGTGAGATGATCTAACTTATTTTAACTGATATGGTTGGATTAATTATGAAATCGACCAACTAGCATATATTACTAATAAGTACCATACCACTAATAAGTGGCATGTAATAATAAATAGCATAATAAATAATATAGTATAATATATATACTATGATATATTATATATATATATATATATATATATATATATATATATATATATATATATATATATATATATATAATGTATATATGATATATATTATATATATGTAATATATAATAAATAATAAATATTATATATAGTATAATATAGTATAAATAATATGGCATACTATACCACTACTAAGTGGCATGTAATAATACATATAACAATTCAATTTATTCCAATTATAATATATATGGTATTAATATGATTACAAGGTTATGTTACAAGGGGCGAATTAAGCAATTGTGAATTGTGATGGGCCAAAGCCATTTAGCGATCTTAAAAGTATTTTATTTGAAGCAATTGCAATTACTAATTTTTATATTTATGGGTAAAGGTAAAAAGGCTTCATGGTGTTATAAAACGATTTTGATACAAAATAACCTGGTCAGACAAATATTACTACTTTTAGTTATTTGTCCTTCAGGTTGGGGAAAGCTAATTTTAAAATTAACGCATATACTTTACGGACCATGAGCATCACCAAGAAAAGCTTATTTTTTAAGTTCCTTTATTTGCTTTTAAAGTTGATTACAATAGTAACAAGTTTTTATTTATCTAATTTTGGCAACAAAAAGTACTTTTATTCTGTTTTTGTATTACCTAGATTAACATCTGTTTCATACAAATAATATTCAAAACATAATAGTTTTGAGATTCTTATGAAATTGTTGAAAACGTTGCTATTTTTGGTGTAGTAAATTTGTTGTTTTATCTGCAAAAGTTTTCACAATCTGGTATTGTTTGAGTTAATTCGCCCCTTGTGTTACTTTATCTATGCTTTTTTATTTTAAGTGAAAGTATAAACAAAAAAATAAAAACAAAATCATTTACATCCAGTCCAGTGAAGTGAATGTTTTCTCTGTCTGTAATGTGAAAATTTGTTGGATGATAGGTCTGGCTACTACTGGGTGACCCAGGAACTGTGTATTGTTTTAAAAAAAAATCTCCAAAATTTCGTAAAATTTTTATTTCAAAAAAAAATTTTACTGCTAAAAAGAAGAAAAAAAAGATTTTTTTTTTTTTGTTTTATTTAATTTGACCTCTATCAGCTTCATAGACTTATTGAGTTCGACCTTGGAATGATGATGCAGGAATTGATGGTATCAATAGCTGAAATACTAGTTTCATGCCCTTAAGATAGATTGCTGTAGAGCCTTGGTACTGTAATGGTGCTTCTTATATGCTTCCTTTTCAACAATCGTTCGCATAATATAGTCAAAAGGGTTCAAGTCTGAACTTGATGCTGTTCTCATTGACTTATCTCAGAATTGTGCCATTGTATCAGAAAGGTACTGTTGAGATTTTTTAGAGGTATGAGCAGGTGCACCATCCTGTTCAAGTACATAATTACCTTCTGGATATGTCTTCTTTATCCAGAGAACAATTTTTCTCTGCAGTAGCCTAAAATATTCTTCAGTCAATTTTTTGGCTTTTCAGAACAAGCACTGGATGGCACCTATTTCCATCATTTCCAATGACACTCAAGATCATTACAGAGGCTGGATGTTTTGTTTTAAAGGTGTATCTAATGTGGTCTGGAACATCTTCAACTTTATCAGTGCTCAGATACCTTGTATTATTCCAATTTACTACTTAGTCAACTGTGAATAATTTTTCATTGGAAAAATTATTCACATTGGTGATGATTCTTCCATGTGATTTTTGGAGTTTGGATTGTTTTTTTCTGATTTCTTTTTGATCATTTGGTTTTATATGTATGATTGCTAAAACAAAAAAAAAAAACAAAAAAAAAGCAAACAAACAAGCAATGCTACAAATATATAAAAGTAGTTGCAGTGGCCTTAAAAAGTGTTACGCAGTTGCTGGGTTGCCTGTTAGTATCTTATTTTCTTCTTAATATCCTTAATTAGAAACATGTTTAAATTCAATGAAATTTTATGAGTTTTTGTTCTTATTTTCAAAGTAGTATTTTCTTTTTTTTTAATCATTTTTATAAAATATTTAAATTATATATTAAATATTTAAAAATAAACATTTAAAAATGCACATTTAAAAAAATTGAGTATATTGAATTTTTCTTTATAATTAAAGAAACTTTTTTCATGAGATTTTTTCATGAGACTAGTTGACTATTTTAATGACTCTTTCTTTAATTGATTTCTTGTGTTTAATGTTTTTCTCTTTGGTTCAAGATTTCATTCTTTGATTAATTTACTTTAATGTTTTTGTTGTTGGTATTTTATAGATTCATTCGCAAGCAAGGTATTTCAAGAACTTTTTTGGAATGTGATGAACACATGTGGCGGTTAGGAGAAAGAAAACTTCCAGATACTATTGATTTTGATGGGGGGAGTGATTGGATAGCTTTAAATAGAAAGTTTGTTGATTATGTTGTTTTCAGTGAAGATACTTTAGTTTTGGGTTTGAAGCACTTTTATCGATATGCTCTACTCCCTGCTGAGGTATGATATTTTGCCATACCATTATTAATGGTACTCAATTATTGACTTAGGGGTGCTGCTTAGCGAGGTTTGGTTTTTTGGGCTCAGCTAAGGTTGATTTAAAAATAATTGTATAAATTTGCAAATAATTTTATGCATAATTTTTTACTCAATATAATTTTTTCTTCAGATTTTTAGAGAAAATTAAAATATTTTTATACAATTTAGTCATACACAACCTTAAGGAACTATTGATATATTTAAATAAAATAAAAAAACTATTGATATATTTGAACTATTTGATATATTTGCCCATTACACCTTTATTCACACATCCCAGACACCAGTTGCTTTCCGCCCTAGTTAATCCTGCACAAAACAATCTAAAGATCAATTGTTATTTATTTTTTTAATCCTGCACTAAATGATCCAAGTTTATCTTAAATTACAAAAATTTCTTATTTGTCAATGCAAAGAACTAGAAGTAGAACTAAAAATACCAGTTTGAAAAACTAGAAATACCAGTTTAGTGTATTTTAATATTCTAGTTCCTGATGTTTCACTTGGTTCCTGATTATGTAGTTCTTTGGGTTTTATATATTGTTCCCGATATTTTATGTAGTTCCTATCAGTTTATATAGTTCTCAATTTTGTGATATAGTTTCTAATGTTTTATTGAGTTCCAAGTTTATATAGTTCTTGATTTGTGTAGTCTCTGATGTTTTATGTAGTTCAAGACTAATCCATAAAGTTTTTAATTATTTATACTAGTTTCTGATATTTCGTATAAGTCCTAATGTTTTATTTAAATGGTTCCTAATTTGTGATGTGATTTCTGGTGTTGGTGATTTAAAGATAAAACTATTATTCTTCTATTATTCTATTATTAGTTCCTATATGAGTGTATTTCCTGTAGTTCCTGACTAAACTCTGACACCAAACACTCTCCTCCATGGGGGTTGAGCTAAAGCAAGAGACAATGTCTCAATAAAAGTACTCTACCTGCAGAAACTTTTTTTTACTTGTAGAAAGGCTTTTTACTATTTTTCTTGACTCTACTTGTTAGTATTTGTGTCTCTTTGGTAGTGACTATACAATTTTTTCTATTACCTTCTAATAAAAGTGCATCTAAAAAACTGAGTTCAATTGTTTTAAGGTCAACCGGTATTAGTGCTTTTTGTATCCATTGTTGAGGCATTGTGAGGAGTTATTTGTTAGAACTTAAGCTTGATTAGCAGGAATGAAGCAAGTGCACAACTTGTTGCCTAAGTTGCCTTGTTGTTAAAGTTATTTTACTATATATGTTTGAGTCTTAATCATTTGTACTGTTTATGTTTGATTCTTGTTTGTTCATACTATTTATGTTTGATTCTTGTTTGTTCATACTATTTATGTTTGAGCCTTGTTTGTTCATACTATTTATGTTTGAGTCTTGTTTGTTTATATTTATTTATGTTTGAACCTCTAAAAATTTATGTCATGACTAAGTTATCTAAAAATATTAAAAAAAAAGCAACATCATTTACATTATTAACTTTACATGTTTTACATTATTACATTATTTTATTATGTTTCAATTTACAGCATTAACACTGAGTTGTTTCAATTCATCTTTACATTTACTTTTAGTTATTTATAAATAATTGTGGTTTTCCAAGTAACTTTTCATCTGTAGAATTGTACCTCTTGCTAAATTCATCAGACCTACTTGCTTTTTGCAAGAGTAATTTTAATTCAGTTAATTTAACTTTTAATCTAAAAGATTCGGATCTAAGATGCAGATGGCTATAAACTTTTGATTCTTTTGATTTATAAAGGCTCCAATTACAACATGCTTGGCCTGGGTACATACTTATAAATTTACTTGTTTGTTGCCATCTCACAATCATTTTTTTCTTGGTTTTTTATTGTTCTACTTCTTTTCATGGCTACACTATTTTTGATGTTATTTCTGATTAAATTGACCAAGTGTTTTCTATCATGCAATATTGTTGTTGTTAGTGGCTTTAATATTTGCTAAACTGAATGGCTTGATTCTAATACAGTTGTTGTGGTAAATAAGTTGCTTCAAGAAGTTCTTACAGTTCTATCACAGAGCACTGCAGAAGAGCTTTTAACCAAAAATTTAATTGCCTACCAATGTTGCTTATCTTGCTAGAGCCATCATCAAATCTTGGACCTCTTGGTTCTGAACTAGAACTCTAACCACTGTGGTCCAAAGTTTAAAGCAAGCTATGGCCAAATAAGGAACATTAGTAAGGAAGTAGGTGTGAACTTCATGGGCTCATTGCTCTTTAGCAGCATGTCTAACATACCATTGTTCATAAATGAGTTTGATCTCATTACCTCTTCCAAGAATAAGGCCTAAATATTTCCAAAAATATTTTTTATCCAATATTAGATATAAAAAATGGATCTAGCTATTATCGCTAAATTTATTTTTCACTTCTATAATATTTTTTCACTCTTCTTTCCTGATGATTGAACATATAAAGTGAGGCTCTATTTACTGATAACACAACTTTTAATGTGATCTGATCTTGAATGAGATTTTTCTTCTGTCGTAGCTTGGAGCTCGCATTGGCTGGTGAGTTGTGAACCAACCCCCCCCCCCCCCTCAAAAAAAAAAAAAAAAAAAAAAGATAAATTTTCTTACTGAATACAATTACTACAATGTTGTTGATGTATTGTTAAAAAAACCACTGGTTGCTGCCATCAACCAGTGTGGCAGCACACTGGTTGATGGCAGCACACTGGTTAAGTTCAATACTAACTACTTAAGAAAATGAAATATCTAATCCATTGTGAGGTTAGCATCTCTTAAGGTTGCCTCACTTTATCATGTTTGCCATTATTTTTTACTGATGCTGTTTCTTGATGCTCAAAAACCATTCATTTATTTTTTTCCTCAAACATCAATATACATGTATATATGTGTGTATGTGTATATATATATATATATATATATATATATATATATATATATATATATATATATATATATATATATATATATATATATACTTATCATAAAAACGTAGAGGTTATCTGTCTTTCTCTCTGTCTGTGGACATTTTCGTTTTCCGCAGTAAACTTGAAAACGTTTTAATGTATAGCGAAAAAGTAAAAAAAAAACATTTGTTTTTAGTTGATTGGAAAGGGATTGTGATGAAAAAATTTTAAAAGTTAATTTAAAAGTTAATTTAAAGTTAAGTTGTTATGCAATTTTCATTACGCAAGCAATATTCAAAGTTTTAATTGGGTTTTTTTCAAATTTTAACTTTGTAAATAAAGTGCAATGCAAGAGTGCAGTTCAATTTGTTAAGTATTTGGTTTGTTAAGTATTTGTTTATTAATAATGTTTATTAGTTTTAATTATATTTAATATTATTAATATTTAATAATAAACAAACTATTATTAATATTTATTAATTGATTTGTTAAACATTTGTTATGGCTAAACATAAACCTCAGTTAGGACAGAAATCCAAGGATTCTAAACGTAAAAGTTATATCACGAAAGCTATATCACGAAAGTTATATCACGAAAATCAGCGCTTGAGTTTGTGCAGTTTTCACACCGTCAAACTTCATCAACCAAAACCTATACATAATTTTTCTTTTCAAGAATATGTAAGTAAGAATTTATCTGGCCCAGCTAATGTATTTGTTCTACAAGGTGATCTTGAAGCTCTTACAGTTGAATCCCATGAAAAAGCTAAAAAGGCTAAACTAGGGAACAAAAACAACAATCAATGCGGCTCAGCCATTATCAACTTGACGATGCTGTTGTTGCTGCAATCCGAAACTAAGACGCAGATTATCATGCAAAAGCCCTTGAAGAAGAAGACAAAATAGAGGCAAATAAAAGGCTGAATGGAATTCAAAAGTATGAACTTTATCAAGTCTGAGGATAATGAAGAAATTGCTAACTTTCCTACCAAGTTTCTCAATTTCCTAAGTGTGAGTGGGTTACCACCAGAGCTGAAACTCAAAGTAGGAGCAATAATTATCATCCTTAAGAATATGGATTCCAGTATAGGACTGTGCAACGGGATATGGTTCATTATCATGGGATTGACTGAAAACTTGATTCACACAACAACTGTGACAGGAAAACACAAAAATAGTAGTGTTTTCCTTCCTCGAATTGATATTAGTCCAACTGAATATGATATACCATTTACGTTAATTCGGCAACAGTTTCTTGTTCTACCCGGTTTGCTATGACTATCAACAAGTCACAAGGGCAAACATTCGATAGAGTTGGTATATATCTACCTGAACCCGTGTTTAGTTATAATCAACTCTATGTTTCTCAAGACCAACTTCAAGAGCAGAAGTCAAAAAACTCAAATCAGGTTTAAATCAAGGAAAATTAACTAAAGGCTCTGAAATGTATTTTACTAGCAATGTCATCTACCATGAGGCATTTATATAATTTATGTGTTTATATGTATTTTAGTGAAATTATTGTATGTTAAATGTAGTTATATAAAGTATATATGAAATGCAATAATATATGTCCTAAAAAGAAAAAATAATAATTAAAGCAAATTTCAAATGCCAACTGATTCTTCCTACGGTTGCGCAGGCTATCCTACTAGTATATATATATATATATATATATATATATATATATATATATATATATATATATATATATATATATATATATATATATATATATATATATATATATATATATATGTATATATATATATGATATATATATATATATATATATATATATATATATATATATATATATATATATATGTATATATATATATGTATATATCTATATATATATATATATATATATATATATATATATATATATATATATATATATATATATATATATATATATATATATATATGTATGTTTATATATACTACATATATGTATTTGTATATATGTATATGGATTAGTTATTAGTTAACATAATTTAAAAATTTGTGATCGTTTTGTTTTTTAGTCATTTTTTCATTCTGTGCTGAGAAATAGTCCTCATTGTGAAACTTACGCTAAGGGAAATCTACGTTTAACAAATTGGAAACGTAAATTGGGTTGTCGCTGTCAATACAAACACATCGTTGACTGGTGTGGTTGTTCTCCAAACGATTACAAAACTGAAGATTTTGTACGACTAAAAGTAATTCCACAAATAAAAAATTTTCTATTTTAGTTTCATGTCAATAAGTTGTCTATTAAGTTAACTATAAAATTAATAATTTTTGATTTAAATATTTATAGCACTATAATAATAATAATAGTATAAACAATATAATTTTATAATAATTATTTGATTTAAATTAGGGCCAAACAATAAATCATTTTGCTAGAAAATTTGAACCAATCATTAATCAAGAAATTATCAATATGTTAGACCAATGGTTATATGGTGAACTGCATGATTCGAAAGCTTTAAATTCTTATTGGGAAAATTTGTATGATGAAAAAACAGATAAGGTTGCACATTTTGATATTCCATTAACCTTTTTACAATCCTTTGCTCGTATTGCTTCAAAATCTTTATCAGAATCAAGCCATTGTCGATACACTCCGATTTGGAAAGCAAAGGAAGCAACATTATATAATTTAAATGATAAACTGGATGGGGTTTTAACAATTTTTGATGTCAAAGTTGTATCAAATGTTATTAAAAGAGATTTTTTATCATTAGAGGCATTTTTTAAACCTAAAGATACCATGTTTCTCTACAATGGAAATCGATCTGAACCAGCTAATAGATTAAAAGGGCTTAATGTAAGCTAAAAAGAGAATTATTATTTTGTTTTTTTTTCTTTTTCACTTCTGTTTTTATATGATTCAATATTTTAGTGAACATTCAACAAAAAGTAATTAAAATATAAAATCTGTAAAAGATATTTTTAGATAGGGACATCTTGGGACCAAAAAGAACGCATCTTTCGAAATATTGCTGGCCTGATAGGTCCAGATGATAACCCGACTCTTGTGCATCGGTGGGTCCATGGTGAGGAATTTCATGTTAGAATAGTTTGGCAAGATCCTTTGAATGTTATTGCAGGTTAATATTTTTAAATGTTTACTTTTGTAACATATGTTAATGTTTTTAAATGTTTACTTTTATAACATAATTGTAAAAATTAAATACAATAACACATTACAATACAATAATGTTGTATTGTAATACCAGATAAGTAATAAAAACATTATTTATTGTTATTGTATTGCTGCTATGAAAAACAATAACAATAACTATTGTATTGTTTTTGTTCTAACGAAACATTAAAATCTCAAACCTATTGTATTGTACTGCTGTGATGAAAAACAGTTACAATAACTATTGTATTGTATTGCTGTGATGAAAAACAGTTACAATAACTGTTGTATTGTATTGCTGTGATGAAAAACAGTTACGATAACTGTTGTATTGTATTGCTGTGATGAAAAACAGTTACAATAACTGTTGTATTGTATTGCTGTGATGAAAAACAATTACAATAACTATTGTGATTTTATGAAGAACAATCACAATATCATTGTAGTGTATTTTATTACAAAGTCCAAAAGCTTTTGTATTTTAATGTATTTAGATTTTTTTGCCACACATTTACAATTATTTGGGTACTAGTAAATTCAGAGGCACACATTTTTAGCAGTTATTTACATATATAAATTTTATTTATTTTGATAGGAGAAGTAAAGACAAGAGAGCTAAAGAAATATATATTATGAATACTTAACAAATATTAAGTTTAGGGGCGCTCATGGCATCCATTTCTAGCAACCATTTATAATATATAAATTTTGTTTATTTTGAGAAATCAAATAAAGACAAGTGAAGTACTCTAAGAGGATTTTTTGTAAGTTTTCAGCAGTCTGTTAGAGATCAGCTGGCTCACAACACCACAAAAATCTACGAATTTAATAGTTGTTGTTGATATAATGGACTGTGATAAAATTATTCTTGTCACATGCTGGAAAGGGCCATCCATCAGTGATAAAATCAATATGCATAATCATTTTGATCTTGAAGAAGGCAATATATTTCACAGGTTTTTTGACAGCCTCATAAATGATGTGAAGTATATTTTTAGCATAGACCCTTGCAGAGCAAAAACTTCCATGTGCAATTAGGAGGAATGCACACCCTTATGTTATTTGATTGTTGCGTTGGTACATTAATGTAATGTTCTGGCCTAGAAGTAACCTGGAAGTTGCGTTTGCAGGTGTTAAAACTATATTGGCTGGAAAGATGTTTTCACACAGTATTAGACTATTATGTATGATTGTGGAAGAACTAATTTCATCTTTTTTCTCTAGCAAAAACATAAGGGACTTAACAACTTGCCTGAAAATATAGCAAGTAAGAGTCAAACATCATAACATTGGACAAACTGTCTAATAAAGCCAGTCTTCATTATGTTAATATCCATATGCGCGAAATGCCATATGGATATTAACATAATGAAGAAAAGATAACTGACCTTTGCATATGTGGACAATTCGCATTCTGTAGTCTGTATTATTATGAAATATTTTGTAATTTTTAAAGTTAAAGAAAATTATTTCCTTCCTTTATTACTTATTTTACTTGTCTCAAAACAAGATGTTGAATCGCTATCTTATAGTCAAGGAAAAATATAGCATACCATTATATATACTATTACTTAGCAGTATTCAAATAAACATTTGTTTAAATATACTTAATTTTGGTCTGCCAGATCCCTTTCATTTGCAGAAAAATATGCAGGTTCTGTTATTTTGACCCCGTTAACTTTTTCAATATTTAAAGTTGCCCAAGTTTACTATTCTTGCACCCTGCATATTATGATCCAGTGTAGTAAATAATTGTAACAGAATTAATTGTTAAATATTAGTTGTACCCTATTTCAAAGGCACATGGCTTGGCAACTGGACTTTAAAAACATTCCCAATTTTTGACATTACAAAAATTTGTTTCATTGCAATAACAATAAATTGTTATTGTATTATAAAGATGAATTACAATACAATATTTATTGTTAATGGGGTCATTATTGTACCATTTTTTTTAGGTATTGTTACTGTGTTATGAGGATGAATTGCAGTAAATATTTATTGTGATTTACATTTATCAAAATAAATGTAAATCACAGGTATTGTTATTGTTTCTAAAAAAATTAATACAACAACAATAGTTGTTGTAACTGTCATTGTCTTAATTACAAATATTACAGTCCAAATCGTAACCCATACTACACAAGGCCTTTTTACACCCTGTTAGACACACTTCTCTAATGCACTCTTTTCAGTTATAATTAACACATCTTGTGAGACATTTAATTTAAGCACTCTATTAAACACTTAGCTGACCTATGTTTTAAACCTATGTATACATTACAAACTATTATTTTTACTTTAAATCCTTGAAGATGGAATACAGCAAAATTCAAAAATTCTTGATGATAGATGTTTTCACTTCCCTAAAGTCAAAGAGGCCTATTAGTTTTTATATTTATTTTTTAGCATAGCTTATTTCATTCAACCATACTGGTTTAGGTTATTTTTCATAGATTCATAGATAATATGTATTTTAATTTTTATGCATAATTCTGTGAATCCTCTTACAATCTTGAATGAAATCTGATGCATATCAACCTATTATAGAATTTACTAAGAATAGAATGGTATTTAAAAGTTATAATATTTTCTTCCTTTAGTTTATTTTAAAATTTTCTATTCTAGTTTAATACACGCTGGTAACTATGGTAACAGCTAGTGTTTAACAGCAAGTTTTTTTGTTTTTTTCAATTTTTTTCATTACTAATGTGCATACAAAACATTTTTTTGTTTATTAGGTATGTATCAAATGAAAGTGGAAAAGAATTGGGTCATTTCGTTTCATAAGCCAACTTTCAATAAGCCTCTTAGACCTGGCACATGGGTGGTAAAAATTATGTATAACGATGATGAGGTTTTAGGAGAAGTAAAATTTCTTGTAATACCGCAAGCTTATTTTGAGGGCAAACCGGCACAACTAGAAGATGTTATTGCATCTAATAATGGTCCCCCAGCTGGACTTTATTCAAGTGATTTTGTTATAGAGTTTGACCGAGATGCGAATAACACACTAGAGCGTGTGAAAGAGTTTAGTGAAAAAGCTACAAGCACAAGCTTTGAGTTGGAAAACTGGATTGATAAAAATATTTTAAATCATTGGGATCTTGAGGCCATATGTTCTATTAATAACATCCCTTTTAAAACATGTGGAAATATAGATTTGTGTTCGGAAACCACATGGAGTTCAAAATCGCCGGATCCGAAATCTGAAATTGGCAAAATAAAACCAAGCGGGCGTTTAAGGTGAAAAAGTATTAGTTTAAATAAATTGCGAATGCATTATTTTCATAGCGTTTTTTTAAAAATATTTTAAATTCAAAAAGCTTCTAAATTTTTTGTATAAAATATTTACAAGATATTTGAAAAGTGTTTTTTTATGAACTTGTTTTATTCCTAATTTAAAAAAAAAAGTTTTAATAGCATTTTATACATTTAAAGCGACAGTAAAAAAAAAAAGAAACTTAAATTTATTTTGTTAATTTTTTGTGTTTTTGGAGTTTTTTTGTCGGATAATAAAACGCGAACTTTTTAATCTTTTTATTTTTAAATAAGGTGTATGTATGATTTTTATATATTATTTAAAATATTTATCAAATGTAACATTGGCAAGTACGATAAAACTACTTATGCTATGTGGCTTCATATACTCAACTATAAATAGCTTAACTTCATAAATATACATAACGATAAATAATACATAAAAGTTCGCATTTTGTTAGCCCACAGTTTGTGTTGCGTCCATCGGTTCTAAGTTAGTGGTTTGCGTTTGTTTTTTTACTGCATGTTTGTACCGAGTGCTATTTTGTTCTAAATTGCATGTTTGTACCGAGCGCTATTTTGTTCTAAATTTTTGTTTAACTGTCTTAGTCACGATTTTGTTTTATTAATTTTTTTTTTTTTTTTTTTTTTTTTTTTTGCATAATAAGCAAAAACCTGTAACTGTTGACTTCAGTTTGTTGCTGTTTTTTTAGCGTTAGTTATTTTACAATTGGAATTTTATATTTTAACTAGTACTTTCATATTTATAGTTGTATAAATTTATGAATATTAATTTTAATTATTTATTAACATATTTAATGGTATTGTACATCTCGAAAATATATTTTTCATAAATACGAGCGTTTTGTTTTTGAAAAAGTGCATTTTAAAACCAGGAGTGTGATTTGCAGAAAATAATTAGAATAATTCATAATTAAGTTCTATTCTTAGTGACATAAGAAGGAGACAAGAATAGTTTTCTTGAAACATGTTTTTAAAATATCTCTAATAAAAAAAAAAAAATTTAAATATTTCTTTACAAGTAAATTTTATGTTTTTTCATAGCCTGCTTAAAGTTGGACTTGTTACTTGCAAGTCCGGTATACAGTAGGTTTTTAGTTCGGTTTTTTTTTTTTTGTTTACATTTAATCATAGTTATAGTTATTGGAATAAAAATATTTTGTATTTATAATATTATTTGCTAGAATAACTAAAAAAAGTGTGTGGTTTTAGAATTTTAAAATTCACTAATTATTATTCAACAAATCCTTCTAGAAATGGTTACAAAAAGTAAAATATCTTTAAAGCATTAAAATAACTCTTAACTTTTCTTCTCTTTAAAGAAGAGAATTTTTTTTAAAATTTATTAATCTACTTGAAAAAAAGCGTTTATTATCCTTTTTTTTAACTGACTTATTTCATTCTAACTTAATGAAAGGTAAAAATAAACAACTTGTTTAGCTTTGCAAGTTTTCCGTGTGACCATCTATTTTGGTTGTTCCAAAAGAAATAAGGGCTTTTATATGCCTGTATTTAATAAACACGTGATGTACAATTTCCAATTTAAAGAATAAATTAAAACTCCATTATAACTACAGAGTTATAATAGTAACCAAAAGTTCGTGTAGCTTTGTTTGATAATCTTTTGCATGAAAAAAAAAAATGAAAGCGTATACATTGTTAGTTAATTACTTTGATTAAATCTAAGTTACAGCTCTTACTTGTTTTTTGTAAACAAGTTCATAACTTTTTATGGGCCTAACGTGCATAACTTTTATGCACGTTAGGCCCAATGATTGCTTTTTGATACTAAATGGTCCTGGATAGCTCTTGCTACCACTATTTCTTCAATAACTGCAATGCTTTTTCAAATAGACCCGATATTTCTAACAAGTTCTTAGAGTCATTTTCAATTTATAAATGATGGGTAAACCAATCGTCTGCCCAGTCATGCAAAAAAAAGTATATAATAATAATACTAAACTATTTATTTGAATTTCACGCTGTATTTTGCTATGCAATTCTCTTGACTGGAAGGTTTGAACTCGTATAGTACAACAGTCCGGGTTTTTCAAAAATTCGTTCGGCGCTGAGCTACTGAGCTATGAAATAATGAGTTAAGATAAAAACATTTTGGTGGCCCAATGCGTTGTCAATTTATTGAAACATACATTATAACAACTAAACCATTATATTTAGCAAAATTTAGTATTAAGAGTAGGGGAAAGCGGGGCAACATGGCAAACGTTTTAAAAGCCCTTAGCTATTGAAAAATTATCAGTCGTGAAGCAATAATACTTTCTCAGTATGTTTATATTATTAAAATGATTTATTGTCTGCATGAATTTTCAGTTTGCAAATATAACAATTTGCAATAAATATTAAAATAAAAATTTCACAAGTTTGCCTCCAATTTTATAAAATTATAAAAACTACCAATAACTCTAACTAAAGTAACGCAAACACAAGTCGCAAAAAAACTACATCTAAAGAAGTTAAACTTGAAGGAAACTATCCATTATGAGAAACCAAAACTGAGGAATTTTTTTTTAGGCGCAAAAAGTAAACTTATGCATATAAAATTGTGTTAATAATATTTTAAAAAACCAATTGGTGTTTTAAAATACAAGATGCAAATATAGTTTCGTTTTTACTCAAATTTATGATTTTTTGATGAGTTGTTATATGAAAACCCATCTTGTCCATTTGCAGAATGCTTTTGATACTATGGACTTCTCACAAAATTAGAATACTATGGAATCAGAGGCATCCCACTGAAATGGTTTACTTCTTATCTCAAAAATAGAACAAAGTTTGTTTCCATTAATAGCACTAAATCTGATTTACAAAATTGCTCAAATGGCGTCCCACAAGGTTCAGTTTTAGGACCATTTCTTTTTCTTCTTTTTATTAATGACTTGAATACTTCTTTTAAATTTGCAACTGCTTACCATTTTGCTGATGATACTACTTGTTGACAAATCACTTAAAAAAATCAACAAACATTTATCATGATCTTGGAAATCTTGTTCAGTGGCTTCGTTCTAATAAACTTTCTCTCAATTCTAACATAACAGAGCTTATCATCTTTAAATCCAATCTGGCGACAATCAATAAGCAATTAAATTTCAGACTAAGTGGACAAAAAATTTATCCTATAGACTCTATTAAATATCTTGGGATTAAAATTGATTCTAATCTTTCTTTTCAAGGCTATCTGAATGACTTAGCAATGAAACTCAGCAGATCTAATGGAATTCTAGCCAAAGTCCGCCATTATGTAAATCTAGAAACATGCTATTTTTGGGTCCCATCTAAGATATGCATGTCAAGTATGGGGACAATCCCATAAAAAAATCATTTTAAGGTTGTCCCATCTCCAAAATAAAGCCTTGAAAATAATATATTTTCAGTATAATAGTTCTAAACCTAATGTACTATAACTAATCTCCAAAATATTAAAAATAAGCGACCTTGTGGTATTCCTCAACTGCCTATTTGTCTGGAATTATCACCACAAAAATCTTCCCCTATCATTCAACTATTTCTTTTCAAGTACAAATTGTCACTATTCTCTTCGCTCCATCAGTAGCTTAAACTTTGTTATTCCGAAACACCAATCTGCTAAATATGGAAATAAATCCATTAAGTACAATGTATTAGCTCATGGAACAAACTACCTCCTGATCTAAAATCTTTTAATTCAATCTCTGAATTCAAGCTTTTTAATTATCTGTTAAAAAAATACAATTAAATATTTCTACTAACTAATATTGACATTCTTTACTATATATGTCAATTTGTAATCCTTCAGTTTTTAATTTGATATTTTAAACATTTTGAAATTTTCTACTTATCTATCTACATCTAATTCCTCTGGTAATCTATCTGCCATTTTTAAACTTTATTATTAAACTATCCATACTAATATTATTAATTTTAGTACCAATGGGTTGGCATTCTTTATTTATCTATCTATTTATCTCTTTTCATTCAACAATTCTCTATTTCTCAACTATTCTACATCGTACTAAATCTTTGTTGTTTCCATCACTCTTTATTAAATTTTTGTTGCTGCTGTTATTGTCTTTATTTGTAAAATTCTTCTCTTATTATAATTGTTATTATTTCGTTACTATTATTATTATTATTGTTATAATTATTACTATTGTTGTTGTTGTTGCTGTTATTGTTCTTATCATAATCATTGTTATTATTGTTATTATTTTTATTATTATTGTTATTATTGTTATTACTATTATAGCTATTATTATTATTATTATTATTAGTATTATTAATAACAGTTATTATTATTACTTTCATCATTGACTATAACGTTACGTTGTATATTGAGGTATTTACTTTATATTAGTACTTGTACTATTGTAAATTTCCTTGAAATGTTATAACTTATTTCAAAATATATTTGATTTGATTTGATTTTGATTTGATTTGTCTTATTCGTCATGTTGTCCCGCTTTCCCCTAACCCAATGATATTATTTTACCAACAGAATGAGTATACGCAATAGTAACGTATAAAAAATATAAATAATGGGACACCAACTAAAAGCCAACCTAGTAAAATATCGTAAATCCGCGTAACTAGCAATGGCTATTATATTTGGATGTTAATAATCTTATCACCAAATATCTATTGTTGACATTACAAAAAACATGAATAATAAGGACCGGCGAATATTCAGGTGAATATTTAACCTAATTATATCTAAAATGTTCTTAATGATATTTTCCTTTATAAAATTGACAGCCAAAATTTTTCAATAAACGTAAATATTTTTTTTGTTCATGTTCAAAAAATTGTAAAGATTTCATGACTAAAATTTTCAATATTACTGAAGTTTTTTTTTTTTAATAAATTAAAATTTACTTGGCTTTACTTTTTCTATGTCATGTTTTAAATTTTGGTTAACTACAAGCTAAAAAATAATAATTTTAGTTTATAAAAAAGCGCTTGATTTAAAAGTAAGAGACCTAGGGTTCGAAGCAAGCTCTAGGCATATTTCTTGCTATCGGTAAGGGAGGAGGTTTGAACTTCCTAGTTTAATAGAGTTTGCAAGAGAATAACATGATAAATCATTGCATTGAGCAACATCCCGAACTGTACCAAAATCTCCTTTCCATTGGTAACTTTTAAGTCACTGCAGGTGACTTAAAAAAATTTCTTGGCTTAGATTAGTAAAAACACTCATCTAAATATCCTCTACAATCTGTTTTAACCTAATAAACCTGCTGAAGGAGAAACAGACTGTAGAAAAGATTTTGATAAACGTTTTTAAAATTTTATATATATATATTTATAAAATTTTACATCGACTACATCAACTGACAAATAGCCTGACTCGCAAAGGAAATTAGTTTCAATAGTTCCCACATGGAGTTTGACTAAATTTGCACGCAAATCATAATTAAGTTTGTTTTTATATATAAACTCAGTTTCTATTTGATTGATGTTTTTGACGGTCATATCAGTTTGAACACTCGCATCTACTAAGTTTTCACAATCTATTGTAACATTTTCTGAGACAATTGATTCACTCCTTTTAAAATTCTCTATTTGAAAATCTACGATTGAATCTTCAGAAGGGTTTAAAATAGTGATGCTGTTTCTAAAAGACATAGAATCATTTCGACTTTTTAACAATGAACGATTTTTGTGTCGTAAGTATCTTTCTCTAGGTTTCTCAACCTCAAACTTAAACTTTTTGTGCCCCATATTTAAGGATGGAACCCAATCAGGATCATTCTGTGAGAAAAGAGAAGCAGGTTTTCCTAAATAAAAAAATAAAAATGTTAAACAGTTAATGATATTAAACTTTCAAAGTAATAAAAATATTTCAAAGGTAAAAAGGCTTATTCTACCTGTAATAAAATGATCACTGCAAATTCGAGTGTGGAGGATATCAGGATAGTTACCAACTCTGTTTATGGCATTTATCCATTTTTCTCTACGTTCTTTTGATAAAATCTTACCATCATCGCCTTGATTGCAAGCTACTTTTGGTAAACGAAAAAAAGATTTTCCCTTTTCACGATTTGAACGATTTGAACATCGAAATACAGCACAAAAGTAGACCATATTATAATTTTATTATTACAATATTTGCATATTTATATATTAAACTTTAATTTAAAATAAAAAAATGATAGTAACAAAATAAATCAGATCAGGATTTATATTTTCTTATTCTGGTTATACATTAAATTTTATAAAATATTAAATTTTTTGAAAAAACTATGAATATTATAATTAATATATTAGTTCCGCTAACTTAGTTGTCCTCCATAATGGCAGATTGAAATCAAAACAACTCTTAATTATTTCGTGACGTCGAGCTAGGAACGGTGAATATTATATATATATATGTTTATCCATACAAAGGTATAAACTTTTTTTAAATACGGCAACGAGAAAAAATTGTTTTCCGGACGAAGGAAAACAATCTTTTTTCGTCCAATCAAAATAGGGAGCCATTCCTGTATTTAACGATTAGTGTTCAGATTAGCCGCCGCCATATTTTTTTAAACTTTTAAAATTAAAATAGCTTAGTACTAGAATACCATAAAAATATCTAACTCAAAATTTTCAAAAAGTGGACATCTGTGGTTTTACCCGTGTGGTCTTCATTTGTCATAACATAGCTAGAGGTACATATTATAATTTTTTGATTTTTATATAAAGAAAGGGTTGAAATTTCAATAATTTGGTGCAGAGTTCAAAAATAATACGATTTGCATTTTAAATTGATAAAATTAAAAATATAAATGCATTGAAAACTAATTTTTTTAAATAAATTACGAACTCTGCACCAAAAATCAGTTAGAATAGACATTTATTGATAAGTATTCCAAATTTCAATCATCAAGCATGTAGCTATGTTATGAATTCTTAGTTGGCCCAATAAAGGTTTTTTATAAAAATCGCAAAAAACAGAAAAGTGATTCCAAACCAATAGCAATATTTTAACAATATTTACTTTTATTCCGTTTAATGTAAATATTTATATAACAAGAAAAGATACTTCTTCTATATATTTTTTATTTGAAGATAAAAGCGATTACAGAAAAAAAATGCTAATATTTTAAAGTTTGTACATTTCTATACTTTATATGCTGAATTTTATAAAATACTTTTTATGCGGAAATTGTTTTTGCTAAACTTGTGACGTAATACCCATTTTTACATTACCGACTTTACGAAATCTAAACGCCAACTGCAACCGGACAAAATGTTGATAATGCGCATGCGTGAGCCCAGGGTAATACCCTAGTCGCGTTTTAAAGTTCTAGGCCGGACGTAAAAATTCAAGTTTAAGAGCCGTTTTTTCTAAGAATCAGGCAAATTCCTGAAACTGTGGAAGTGACCTCGTCCAAATTGCTTGAATTTTTTATATATTGATCAGAGTATAGAGAAAACCTGTTAGGGAAAAAAAAATTTTCAAAAATGTTTCGTTCACTCGGAATCTGGGCTTAAATTTTTGAGGTTTTTTTAAAAATTTTTAGAAATTTAGTTTTTGCCACCTTTGAACCCATTTTTTTGGCAAGGCAAAAAGTTGCACATTGCTTTTGTAGTTAATATCAGACGTAACCCAAAAGCTCTCTCCAAAAAATATAAAAAAGTTGCGTGACACTGTGCGGTTGGCTAATTATCATATTTCAAAAGTACAAAATCAATCAGTTCTGTCAATTTTTAATCGGAGTTAATTCTAGCGGCGAAGTGTTGCGCACAATTTTTCTTTTAGGATTTGAAATTATCAAAGGTATTGAGTCTAAAATTGCAAAGAAAGTTATGTGATACCTAAGGCCTATTAATATATTATGGCTTGAAATTGGAAAAAAATGTTTTAGTATACTTACAAAATGAACCATTACGGCAGAGGCGCTTAGTTTTGTAAAAATGTAAACATATCCAACTGTCAATACAAAAAGGTCCTAACATAATAATAAAAAAAATTCGTGTGATTTTGTCACACGCATGATATAACATGAATTAAAAACTGAACAAAAATCTAACATCAAGATAACTATATTACTAATTAAATAAAACATAAATCAAACATTTAAATGTTTTTCCATTTTATCAGTTTGGTTATTTATCTCCTCGGTAGTAACTGGCCAGCGAAAAGTATTCTTCTCTTGCCCGTTAATCATACAATTAACTCTGATCCCAGTTATAGATACCTAAAAGTATTAGCGCAACATTTAAAATAATATAATAAAGAGTTTATGATTTGTTTAATTTTGCTTACATTCAATAAAACTTGTAAAGTCTTATATAATGTCATTCTGAAATTATTTTTACATTTTATTTATATTCCTTTTATTTTAGAGCACTGTTTTGTAAAACAAAATAAAAACTTGAAACTAATATATACTTTAAATAATATTACCTCCACAATATATCCAATATTCCATTGTTTTTCATATGCAACAGCAACCCAATCATTCACTTTCCATACAAGACAAATTTCTTTTGCAAGATTGGCGATGTCTTCCTCATATTTATTATCATCTTCATTGTCTCCTGTCAGATTAAAGTCATCATTTTCGCCATAAACTTCTTTGTTATCGTTAACCTGACTATTTTCATTATTTTCTGTTGTCGGTTCTACCAGCTTACCTTTTCTTTTCAGGTTACTAAATCTATAACAATATCAATTGTACATATTTTTAAACATATGTAAACAAACACACAAAATTATAACTTTCACCTAAATTTTAATTTCATATTTGTAAAAGAACTATTTAACAGTCAGAAACATAATCTAATTTGCAAAAGTTTTGATAGCAACAATGCCTACCTTGAAAATAAAGATCTTATCTGTTGGCTAGTTACATATTGATCAGGCGGAAGTTCTCTCCTCAGCTGCATGTGAACCTGCTCGGGGCTCATTTTATTACCTGATTCTTCTCCACGAATAAAGTATTTATACAACAGTTCTTTCTGCTGATTTGAAAATCTAAAAGAACTTCGAACTGGTAATGCCCAACCTTGCAATAGAAAAATGTTCATGCAATGTGGTTTGTCTTTTACGGAAGCACTGTTAGAGGATGAAGAAATTGGCATATTTAGTTGTGAAGTAATTTTCATCTTATGAACAAACGAGTTGCGAACTTTATCCAATGATGTCAATGATTTCGGAACTGTATGAAGACCGGATAGCATGTGTTCTTCTAACTCAGCATCGCTTTCAAATGATAAAGTACAATTCATTTCAGTGCAAAATCTTAATGAATATAATTGCCTGTCACTTCTTTTCTGTTTTTCTCTAAGTGACTTGTTACGCTTAATTGAATTATCTGTTTTGCTATATGGAAACAACAACTTTATCGAGGGTTGAATTTTAAGATTTCGATACTCTTGTTCAATTCCCTCACCGATATTGAAATAACGCCACATCTTCATACTTTTCTCACCAAACTCAAATGAGTGATAGTTGCTAATGTTCTTAATCTTTAGTCCAGTAACTACAGTTTTGTCATTGCTAATTTGAGCAACTGCTACTTTTGCATCTTTAGCGCCAAAACTATAATGCATAGCCTTGTGTATATCTTCAGCAGTCAAAAGATTATTACCAGAGTCAACGTAACTCCTTAAAATTGTCTTTACAACTGCACACTCCCTGTCACATTGATCTTTTCCACAACAGGGTTCATTATAATCATATCTCAGCAACTTTATATCTCTCTCTTTGCATACATTGTAGATTGCTTCAGCTGAAAGATTTCCCTGATAGCAGCCGGCATTATCAGATTTGGTAAACATTTTCTTGATATGCGGTTGATCAATTCTGAATTGGTCTAAAACTGCAGTGGCTAACGAAACAACATCACCTATTCCCTGATCATTGAAGTAAAGTAAACACGTTTGAATAACTTTCCTGCTATTTTTATGAAGAATATATTCACATGTAAACTCATTCCTTTCTTGCCAAAATACTCTCTTTGGCCCTCTCTGTATCGAACCGGAAGAATTTTTTGACAAAAATCTTTAAGCCAGAAAGCAGTTTCATCGTTTAATTGCTTAAAAGCTTCGATTTTTGCCTTTTTCTGTTGAGAATCTCTCATCAGGTGTTTTATGTAGTTGAATACATCCTTTACAGTAATTTCCAAATCATAAATAGAATCAGCATCGTCAGAATTTTGAATTGTTAGTTCTTTGATCATCTCGATAGCATTGCACAAATCATAGCAATCGGCACATACCACTTCTGATATCTCTGTGTTGGATTGAAGATTTTTTTTAGAATGATCTGATAAGGCATGTTTTGAGCTATGAGAAGAAATGTTTGAGTCATTGACACTACAATTGGTTTGATAACTTGTTTTCAAATACCTTTTTCCTTTTTCAAGGGCAGCTTCGAGAGATTTAGAACTAAATCTTTGTGCCAATTTTTGTAATGTTTGAAAACCATTCATGCCTGAAGCAGTAACATCATCTAATCCAGCTAAGCTTTTTCGACTTGAAGGTTTTATTGCATGCAATACTTTCCACAAACTTGAATCAGATAATGGTATATAATTGTTTTCACTACAACTTTTTCGATAGAACATGATAGCGTGGCTATATTTTGTCGTCAGTATTGCATGCACTATCTTTTGTTCTTCACCGCTGTCGTATTTTAATTTGGTTATTCCATAAGCAACATCATGCAAAATACCGCTTGTAAATATAGTTCACACTTTGTTTGATCAAGACTATATCGGACGAATACTTTCTTTTCTGGAAATGCCAACCCTTTATGAGATACATGCCATTTTCTTGCTGTTTCTTTACGATGTTTGGTACACTCAAATGTGTTCACTATAAACTTTTTGGTATACTTGGTATGGTCTAATAATAAGAGGATAACTAACTTTCCCATGGAATTACTTTGCTTATATACTTTCTGAGCACGAATAATTTCAATTGGGAGAGGGCTATTTATTTCATCAACATTTTTACTGTTAAGAAAATCTATAAGTATTTCTTCTTGTCCAGGAGCAACAGCTTCCTCAAATTTTTTCTTTAATAAGTTTTCTAGGCAAACATACTTGCGTTTTAACTTATCTTTAGTAGTATCTTCCAGATATTCGAACTTCCTTTTTAATCTAAATTTTATTGGACTTGCATTAAGAACCTCAGTTACACTCTCACGGCTTCTTAGAGATTCGTCCAAAATCTCCTGTGAAACATTAATTTCACCGGGATCAAATTCTTCATCTGGAGTAGCAGGTGTCATATATGTTTGTTCTTGTTGTGTTTGTGTTTCTGTACATAAATTGGTGTTTTCGTTGACTCTAGATAAAGCAGTTTCTTGCTTTAAATGGGTAAAACACAGCATTGCACCAACTGAAAGTACTTCATTGTATCACTTTGACATTGATATGACGACATGTATTGGTGACGCCCTTAAAGCGGGAGATTTTTTTCCTTTTATATTTAGATGGTGAGGATGAAAGCATGTTTTTGGAGGACTCTATGCAATACCAAACGTGCACCGGTGAAAAGCACATATTTGTTCATCCTTTTCAAGATTTCTTTTAAGTCTATTTGCAATAAGTCCATTTTCTTCCCAAATATTATTATCGTTTAATCGCATGACCTAAAAACAATTTTTTAAACAATTATTAAGTGTGTCATTTAAAGCATTGTTTATAATCTGACTCTTCACGAAAAATGTTTACAAGTTTGAAATACATTGTTGTTGTTATTAAAATACAATATTGCAATAGTGTGATTAATTTAGTTATTATTTATTAAAAGAGTGAGGAATTAATTAAAAGAGCTATTTTTTTTTGTTTAAAGAACTTTGTCTCAAAATCTTATTGCAGAGAAGTTATAAAGTATGTAATTATAAAATTTATATTACAGTCTGCGTAAATTTAAAATACATAATTACCTTTAAGTTGATGAGGTGTTTCTTAACATCAACATATCTCAGCTGATGAATGTAGAACATTTTGTTTATAATTTTATGTTTTTTGAATGATTCACAATTACCTTTTGAAAAGCAACAACAGTTTTCATAAAAATATTTGTTTTGTTCCATACTCAACTAAAAATAAGTTCTATTTATGCAGTACCTATTTCTCAATAGCAATGATAAAATATCTACTCTATTTATGCAAATTTTAAAGATCGTTAAAATAAAGTTAAGACATTTTTATGGTAAAGTAAACAACCGCCTACTAACTTGTTTCTCCACAATCGTGATATCAGCGATTCTGCTTCCATTCGATCACCACAAGTTATTTGGTTATGACGTAAATTTAAATAATTCACTTCTGATCATGTATTGTTTTTTATTATTATTTATTTCAATTGTTATGATTTCTATATCATAGTCAGAAACGCTTAAATTTTTTCTTAACATTACGTGCAATGTTTTGTGTAATGCTAATTGCTAATTTTGGATGATAGAAATTTTATTGTGAGCGAAAACCTCATCTGTGTGTCCAAAAAAATATCTCTTCGTACTTAATCATTTTTAACAATTTATTCCTTTATTTTTAACTTAATATCTAAAGATCACATGAGTTTTTTTTTAAACTATGTTAGGGTCATCTTATATTGACCATTTAACATGATTATATTTTTACAAAACTTAGCGCCTCTGCCGTAATAGCTCATTTTGTAAGTATACTATAACATTTTTTTCCAATTTCAAGCCTTAATATATTAATAGGCCTTAGGTATCACATAACTTTCTTTGCATTTTTAGACTCAATACCTTTGATAATTTCAAATCCTAAAAGAAAAATTGTGCGCAACACTTCGCCGCTAGAATTAACTCCGATTAAAAATTGACAAAATGATTGATTTTGTACTTTTGAAATATGATAATTAGCCAACCGCACAGTGTCACGCAACTTTTTTATATTTTTTGGAGAGAGCTTTTGGGTTACGTCTGATATTAACTACAAAAGCTATGTGCAACTCTTTGCCTTGCCAAAAAAATGGGTTCAAAGGTGGCAAAAACTAAATTTCTAAAAATTTTAAAAAATACTCAAAAATTTAAGCCCAGATTCCAAGTGAACGAAACATTTTTGAAAATTTTTTTTCTCCCTAACAGGTTTTCTCTATATTCTGATCAATATATAAAAAATTCAAGCAATTTGGAGGAGGTCACTTCCATTGACTGCCTGATTCTTACAAAAAATGACTTAAGCGTTGCAGTGAAAACGTGAAATAGTTATGATAACGTCACAAAGTTTTTGTGGTTTTTAAATTTATATCGTTAAGTCGGCTAATTATTTTTATTTTAAATCTGAATTATCAACTTTACATATGTGTGCTCTAATGCTCTTATAGCGCAGTTTATCTTTGTTATGGAATCTTCATGTGGATCAATTACAACATCTTCAGCAAGGTAATATAACTATATGTAAAATCTGACTGTCATACAAATCTGTGATTTATATTGTATAAGTAATGATTTTTAATAATTTAATTGATATGTTTATTAAAATAACAATTTAACTATAAAATGTTTTATTTTTTAGTTCAATGCGATGGACTCAGCTGCATGATTACACATTATTAATGGAGGTTTTGACCTTCGAGCCATGGCAGTTTAAACGTGGTTCAAAAGAAAGAGGAGATTCATGGGAAAAGATATCCAACTCTCTTAATGGATTACCAGAACCTTATTTTAAAGTTACTGCTAGATCAACTCGTGATCACATTAACCTTTTGATTGAAAAGTTTTAAAAAAAAGATACAAAAGAAAAAAATGCAAGTGGAATTACATGTGACTTGACAGATTATGATGTGGCTATTGCTGATGTCTATGAGAGATTTCAGCAATCTGAAAGTATTTTTAAAGAGCAATTAGAGTATAATAATGGAAAGATTGATGTGGATAATGTTCAAGCAATAGAAATGCGTAAAAGGTCATTAGAGACACATAATGAAACTGAAAAGCGAAACAAAGGACAAGAACTCTTAAAAAAGTCAAGAAATAATAGCAATGAAACTATTGCTTATTTAAAAGAGAAGAATGAAATAGAAGTAAATATTAGAAAAGAAGAACTGGAAATTAAAAAAAGAGAAGTTGAAGCACAAGCAAACACAATGCAACACATTCTGCAGCAGCAAAATACCTTGATGCAGCAACAAAATAACATGATGCAGGCTATGATGCAACAGCAAGCATCTTTTTTAGAAATTTTAAGCAAATTTTTACCAGAAAAAAAATAAAGTTATTTGTGTACACTTTTATATATTTCATGAAAAAATTATTTAAAGTAGTCTAAAAGCGATGGTGGTTGGCAATCAAAATATGTTGTTGTTGTTGAACCATATAGGCAAACACGTGCATTGTGCATTAATGCACAAACCAAATACATTTTAGAAACTGGACTAAGTCCCACTTAAAGATTCTTTTTAAAGTCTAAAAATTTAAAATAGTTAACAATATCTCCAAATACCCACTCAACACTGAGTTGTTTCTTGCTAGACTATCTGAGTTTTATCTAGATTACTAAGTTTAACACAATGTTTGATTGATACAATTTTGAAGTGTTATAAGCACCTGTGTTTTAATTTCTTCTTTCTAATATTCAGTTTCTTCTAAAAACAATTGCAGAAATTCAATGTTTTGTTATACTAGTTGGGAAGACCAAATCATATGTTTTAGTGTCTTTTGTTTAACCAAAGGCTTTATTAGGTTTATTTATTATTTCCAAACCAAAGGCTTTATACTTAAATTTGATCTGTTGGAAGTTTAGATGAATTTCACTTAATTGCCTGAATTTCAAAAATGAACTTTAATCTAATAATACTGAAACATTACAAGCAACAAACCTTTTTAAGTTTGTTATAAATACTTATGAGTTGTATTTTAAATAAAATTCAAATACGATAAAAGTATAACTTCAAATGTTTGAGCTGCTTTTTGGTAAACAGCTATTTTCATAGCTGACATCTTTGTAAAAACATTTAGCATTTTATCATTGTCACAAGTTATTTAAAGAATAAAAACATTTTTATAAAATACACTCAGTCCGGTTAAAATCCGGTCCCCCTTCTCCTCTCTAAAAAAATAGGTAGGCAGAGGGTTTTTTTTTTTTTTTTTTGGACTTACCCAAAAAATTTCCTGTACACGCCCCTGTTTAAACGCACTTGTTTTTTTAAAAGTTAAGGTATGTTTAAAGTGATACAATGAGAAAACATGAGGCAGAGTCCAAGTTTTTTTTTTTTTTTAATTTTTAGTCGATTATTAAGAAAAAAAAAAACTTTGAATAAGAAAAACACAAAATCTTTTCTGAAATTAAACAACAAACTCAAGTAATCAAAAGATTACTTAGAAGAAAGTGCAATAAAGTTTAAACGCACCTACAACTTCTTTTAATCGAAATATATTAATACGGAATATGACCCCCGTTGTTTTTAATACATGCTTGTATTCGCCTTGGCATTGATTAAATTAAGTTTTCAATCATCTTGATTGGTATTTCAAGCCACAGTTTGGTCAGTTCTTGTTTGAGCATTTCGTGACTAGTTATTTGCTTTTTTGTTAGTTCATAATCCATCCAGCTCCATAAATTTTCAATTGGGTTTAAGTCTGGTGATCGTGCTGGCCAAGGCATAAGTTAAATATTACTTTTAAGGAAATAATCAGTGATTGAATGCGCTGTATGGCATGGAGCATTGTCTTGTTGAAATAACCAGTTTTGATCAGCCTGGAACAAATCGCGACTAGAAATAAGCGCGTTTTCCAAAATGTCACAATACTCATACTGGTTTAATCTTCCTTCGTATATTTTATGACAGTCAACGCCTGAGCCTGATATACATCCCCATATGCCGACGGAACCACCGCCTTTTTGAATACGGCTTAATAGGTGTTGGTTCAAATATTTTTCTGTATTTTTGCGACGAACAAATCTCTTGTTTTTTCTGTTAATAATTTCGAAATTTGATTCATCACTAAAGATAATCATTTTCCATTGTTCTACTGAATAATTTAAACGCTCTTTGCACTATTTTTTTTGTCTTTGACGATCGGTTAACGTCAACAAAGGCCTTCTTACACAATGAAACGAATTTAATTCTTTCTTGCGTAATAACTTACTTATAGTCATTCGACTAACTATTTTGTCTACCAGCAAACTATTGATCTCTGCACTTAAAGTTGATACTCCCGCTTTTGGGTTACGTCTGCTTACCATGTAAAGCATGTTTTCATCGCGTGCTGTCATTTTTTTCGGACGCCCAGTACGAGATTTATCATTGACACTACCAGTTTATAAATAATTTTTTGTTGTTGTACGAACGCTGAATTCAGAAATATTTAGGCGTCTGCCAATTTCTCTATTGCTTATTTTCATTTTATGCATTCCAATGACTTGCCATTTTGTTTTCGACGAAACAGCTTTTTTACCCATTAATATATGATATTTTGACAAAGCTGTATCAGTTGAAAATGATTTTTAAATCAAATCGTATTTTTGGTTTTTATTCTAAATAAAATAACAGGCTGTTGAGTGATAAAAATGCAAAAGACTTCAATAATAAAATCTCTCAATAAACGAGAATTACGCTTTTTCTTATCAAAGTGCGTTTAAATTTTATTTCAAAAAATTGAAAGGAGTTAATTGCTCCGTTACTTTTCTCATCACTCTCCACCTCCGTTATAATATCCGTACAGGTTTTTTTTTTATCTAAACTAATAAATTATAGTCATAGTATAAATAAACATAAAAATACAGAGCATATTTCATTAATTTATCGAGTTATCATTTCTTAAAAGTATTATATAAGTTAAAAAAACAAGTGCGTTTAAACTTTCTGTTCAAGGTGTATATATATATATATATATATATATATATATATATATATATATATATATATATATATATATATATATATATATATATATATATATATATATATATATATATATATATATACATACAGTAGCTTTCATAAATTTAGACGCATTCATTTTTTTTTTTTTTGTATATGTAAGAAAATACTCAAAATAAAAATAAAATAAAAGTGCTACCGCTATGTTTGATATATAATTTAAAAGAGGAAATGAAACTCTATTATAGAGTACCTTAATTTTTTTTACAGGATGTTTATTACTCATTTTATACCGATTAACACAAAAAAGTTAATTGATAAACTTGATTTTATTTTGTTCATAAATTTAGACGCACAATTAAAAAAGTCTTATAGCTTGTTAATTGATAGTTAATTAGTAGTTTTTTTCTTATATTTCTCATTAATAGGCCTAAATTAATTGATTTTGTCAAAAAACCTTATATAAATATGACTTACCTGGAATTATTTAATCATTATTTAATAAATAAACAAAAGTTAAGTTAGTTTTGCACTAAAAAAACGTAAAAAATGGGCAAAAGACGTATCACTCAAGGTGAAAGATGGCAAATTATTGCGCACATCAAAGAAGGAACCAAAAGTAATAGAGAAATCGCCAAGTTAATTGGAGTTTCTGAGAAATGCGTTCGGACAACGAAACAAAACTTTCTTCACACTGGTGGTGCCAGCGAGAAAACGAGGCCAGGTAGACCCTTGTCAACCACGAGAAAGGACGATAGTGTTCTTTTTAGAGCTGTCAGAGCTAATCCAAGAATTAGTTACAAAGAATTGACCACAGAATTCAATACAACGCGAAATACATCTATTTCTCAAAGCACAGTCCGCCGAATACTTATCAAATACAAGATTGGAGTCTACACTGCTTTGAAGAAACCGCTTCTGCGTCCATATGATAAACAAAGGAGACTAAAATGGTGTCGTGAAAGAAGGTATTGGACAATAGATCAATGGGAAAACATTATGTGGAGTGATGAGAGTAACTTTGAGCTTATCAATCGCAAATCTAACATAACAGTCAAAAGAATGGCTCACGAAAAGTATTACGCCAGGTACATTAGACCAACTGTACAAAGTGGAGGAGGCTCGATAGGAATCTGGTCATGCTTCAATTACAAAGGTGTTGGTATGTGCCAAACATACACCGGAAGAATCAACTCCAGAATATACGTAGAAGTACTGGAAAACAACCTAATTCCATCAATTGACCTGCTTATGCTCAATGATAAACCATGGAAACTTCAACAAGATAGCGCTACTGCACATACTGCATACTATACAAAGGAGTGGTTCAACGATAATAATATTATGACAATACCGTGGCCTCCATATTCACCTGATTTGAACCCGATTGAAAACATTTGGGCTTGGATTGATCGTGAATTAGCAAAGGTTCAAATTTCCACACTTGGTCAGCTGAAGGAATTCCTTAAGGAGACCTGGTATGGGGTCCCAGAAGCGATGTGCAAAAATCTAGTTGAGTCTATGCCTAGAAGAGTTCTTAGTTGTATTAAAGCAAAAGGCGGATACACAAAATATTGATTGGTTCATAAATTACGCCTTCTAATGTATCGTGCGTCTAAATTTATGAATAATTTTTTTTGTCTAATTTTTTTAATAACATGTATTTGTACCTAATTATTACTTAGTATTTCATTTTTTTTTGTAAACTTTTTTTAAATTTTGTATTCTGTATGTATTTATCTGATAAATAGAAAAAAAACTAAACCGAAATCTTTTTTCGTCATTGTTTTATCGTTAAAATACCTAAAATTTTCTATTCTCAAATATGAGTGCGTCTAAATTTATGAAAACCACTGTGTATATATATATATATATATATATATATATATATATATATATATATATATATATATATATATATATATATATATATATATATATATATATATATATATATATATATATATATATATATATATATATATATATATATATCCCTGGTTAATAAAAATTTAAGAGTATTTTATCGTGTGGTCAAAAGTATAAAAAGAAATATCATTAGGCGGCGCGTTATAAATTTTTGTTTGAAAAAGTTCCATTCGTCCAACACGGACCAATGTCAACACACATTACAATAAATATGTACAAAAATAATTCAATTTCAACTTCCTATACAGAAAAAGATTTTTTTTTTTTTCTTTAAGTTTAAATAGTATAAAAATTGCTTAAAGATCACTTTTCTATTTAAAAAAAAATTGGAAAAAGTTTTGGCCACTTTTTTTTTAATAGAAAAGTGATCTTTAAGTGATCACTCGCGGTTTAGACTTATAGTGGGCCGTCCCGAGAAGGTTGGGGGGGGGGATAAAGGTGAATTATGGTAATTATTGTAATAAAAAAACATTATCAAAACAAGCTTTTACATTTGAAAAAGCAAGTTTTTTTAAAAAAATTTAAAACATGACAAGTCTCTATTTTTATATTATTATACAAGAGATGTTCATAGAAATTCAAAAAAAGCACACTTGATTTGATTTGATTTTATTACATAAAGAAACTATTTCATAAAATTTAGAAATATGGAATTCATTTTATTTAATTTTCTTTTTTCATTTTTCTAGAGCAGACATATTTTTTTTTTCTTCAGGAGTATATAATGTAAAATAAATTATTAGCATAATAAATTATAAATTTATCAAGTTTTGTTGCTTTATTTAATATCGTTGCTATTCAGTTTTTTTGCTATTCGTTGGCCATCAGTTGCTAAAAAAGGGGAAATATTTTTTATACTAATTATAAAACATTTTGTTCAGGTTAAAAATATATATCAATAAAATGTGCTCTACATACAGGGTCGGACTGGGACTTAGGGGCCCGGGGAAGACATAGATGCAGGGCCACTTTATATATAAAAATTTCCCTATATTACATATCAAGGACCATTTATTTTTTATTTTTTCAGGTACCTTTTTTAGGGGGCCAGAAATAGAGAGGGGTCCAAACATTGCAGGAGCCGGGGGGAATACCAACCCCCCTCGCCACTTTGACTCTGCCTACATGTATTGATTTTTTAAAATTGATATAAACAACAACATGAAGGGGGGGGGGAGGAGGAACTGAAATTTTACTCAAAACTCAGGGGGGGGGGGGGGAGGAGTTGTGAAATAAATATGCTATCGGTTTAAACGCTAAATTAATTTGCATTAAAAAAAAAATGTTTACATGAATCAAACGCATCAATCATAAAAAAATCGAATGTCAGTCAACGTCGAAAATAAATCATAAAAAAATCGAATGTCAATGTTATTTAATCGGTTTCTATAAAAAGTTGAAAAGAAATCGCTAAAACTATACTTTTAATTGTTAACAAGATAACTACGTGCAAGTTTAGAACGTTTGTAAATGTTTTTATGGACGTTTTATGAGCTAGATATTCAAATCTTTTGTTAAGCTTAGTAAAATAATTTGTTAAGACTGCGAATCATTTTTATGAAACAACTTGTATTTTATATTTATTATATTTGCTTTCATTAACGACAAGAATATTTGGGAATGTTTATTATTCAACTTGTTATGTAGAAGTACAAACTTGCAAATATAAATTTTTTTTATTTTGTTTAAATATTTTTTTAAAAAAATATGGAAAAAAGAAGAAAGCAACGTTCTGGATATATATTCTAGGAAAAAAAGAAAGGGAAGCAAATTATAAACATTTAGAACACGTTGTTTATTATTTACAAATGCATTTTTTGTTCTAAACTAGGTTTTTTACTTATTTTGTTCTGCTTTTTATTAATTTATTTAAAATACAAAACTCTGAAAACTCTGCATCATGATCTTTCATGCATATCAATGCTCCTTGGTTTAGGTCAGGGTTCGGCAACCCGCGTCTCGCGAGCCGCACGTTGCTCTTTTATCTAAACTGGGCGGCTCTCCAGACTGTCTTAATTATATATTATAATCCAGAAATGTCATTAAAACACATTAAACTATTATCTTTTTGATTCTATAGAAGATTTTCAAAATTATTTTAGGAAAAATGGCTCTCTTTTTAAAATAAGTTGCCGACGCCTGGTATAGGTCATAATTACCTTTTATGCTTGTTATTCGATTATTAAAATAGCGTTACAATAAAAATGTTTTTTCAAAAAAGGGTATTTTCATTTCTTCTCCTTCTAATTCACATATTTTTAAAAAAACAAAAATTTTAGTAAATTTTTTATCGGGGGATTATTTATTACGGGAGGGAAAGAAATATTTTATCCCACCGGAATGTTTATTCGAAAATATACTTTACGGGGTGAATGTTTGTCTAGGTACATACTTTCTGCGGGGATAAAATATATATAATTGACAGTATTTACTATTACTTTGTGAATTGAATGCGCGTTTTCTTATAATATCATATTGTATTATACAGTATACATCTACTATCGGACCTAAAAAAATGGGTTATAAGTTTTGAAAATAATGTCGAGAGAATGTCAGGAGATTTTGTGTAATGCCTTAGTTCGTTCTGATAAATGGAAAGACCACTGCAAAAAGAAACACGCATACAAATTTGGGAGGTTAGTAATAATTAATATTTTTAATATATTCCATACAATATGGTAATCTGAGGATCTATTTATTTCAACAATTTCTTTAACATTATAAATATATTGTTAGTACTGGGTTAAATGCTAAATAAAGTTCTCCAAGTTAGCAAAATTAGAATAAGAAATTTTCATTTTTTTTTTTAATACAGAAATTTGGAAATCAAATTCAAAGTAATTAGATCTGTACGAAATGACGGAGAATGGTTATAAACTAATTGTTATTTACAAACCATTTGCCCAAAAAAAAGTTTTTATTTCCACGAAAAGGTGACCGAGCTTGTTCGCAAATCTTGTTTTTAAAAAAATTACCTGACGGTGAAAAAAAAAATTAGAAAATGGTTCAGTTATAGTTTTTCGAAAGATAGTTTGTATTGTGTGGATTGTCTTCTATTTGGTGGACCATCAGCGTCATTGAATTGGGTCAATAAAGAAATAAAAAAATGAAACAATGCATCAAGAGATATCGTAAATCATAAGTACAGTCGAAAACATCACAAAGCTGAGCTATTAAGAATTAGATGGTGTAGTAAGAATTGAATAGATAAGATGTTTTCAAGTTTACACATTACATCATCAGAAAAAATAGGCAAGTCGTATATGTGTCTATCAATGTTTAAAATTTTTGTCTACTGAAATGATGGCCATTCGTGGTCACAATTTCAAGGTGGATAAATTTTTGCACCTTTTTCGTTAATTTTCAGAATTTGATGCTTCATCGGCCAATTATTTAGAAATGTTGAATACTATTCGTTTGAATGATTTTCGTAAGAAACCGGAAATAAATCTATTAAGTACTTAAGATGCGGCGGTTGTTAACTGCAACAAAAAAATTAGTTGTTGAAAAAATTGTGACAGACGTGAGGAACCAAAAGGTGTTTTCCATTATTAGTGATGGAACCCAACATAAATCCAATGCCTCATTTTACGTGATTTAGAAAATACATCTGCTGGTTCACGTCCGTTGAGAGAGTAATTGAAATGTTTACAACATCTAGAAAAATTCTGAGTGAGAGAACTTTTTCAATTTTATCAAGTATCAGAGTCGAAATAAATTGGATTATTGGCCGAATTTACGATGGCGCAAGTAACTGCAGAGGCAAATTAAATGGCTTAAAAACATTAATCCTTGAAAAAGCTCCAAAAGCCATGTATATTTAATGCAGTGCACATCGATTAAATCTAGTTATTGAACCCGTTTTAAAATGTTGTTCCGAAATAACCCATGTTTTAGGAATTATTAAAGAACTGTATAATTTTTTTTCAGGAGACAAGCGACCTTCTGTTTTTGTCGAAATGCATCAGATTACCAGATATACAAAATCATTGAAAAGAGTTTCTGATACAACTCGAAAGAAGACCAGCAGTAGACGGCATTAAAACCGTGCCTGATTGTTATGACTGCTTTGTTGATGCTTTGGAATTTTTGTCAACAAATAGTTATGACTCAGAGACAACAAATTCAGCAAATGGGCTGTTATGTAAAGTAGACGATATAAGCTGTATAATGAGTATGTATTTTTTGAAACCAATACTTAATGTAACTGGGCCAGTTTCTCATATTTTAAAGGCCAAAGCAGCAGATCTCTCAATTTCAGTTTTACTTAATAATATTTGTATAAAAAAACTGATAAATATGAGAAATAATATTCATGATTTCTAAGCCGACATTAAAAAATCTACAATAGAATTTTGTATCTTCCGCAATATTGACACCAACTTTAAACCAAAAAGAAACAGAAAGACAAATTCATTGTAGGAGAGACGGCTGCTGATGAACGTATCAATGATCCTGAACAAGCATTTAAAGTGGGGATTGTAATTCGTGGATTGGATGTCATTTTGCAATTTTATATATTAATAAAAATAAAATTAATAAAATATAATATTATTAATATTATGAAAATCACGGGTGTTTTGAGTTGTGAAGTTTTGTAAAAATATTAGTTCTATATTGAACAAAATTGGATAAAAAAATCACCTTTTTTTTGTTATTATTATTTGGTTTTTTATGCAATTACTCAATTTCACTTTTGTTATTTAAATTAAAAAACGTATTAAATTTTAATGCGTTTGTTCCGATTTAAACTTACGTCAAAAAACCTCTCTTTTAAAATCAGCGAATCAGATTGCGTACATCTCAGCCTGTATGGGGGTTTCAAAATATGTCTTCGGAACACGTTACGAAATTTGTCGTTTATTTTATTAATTTAAAATACTAAAATTTTTTTCATACGATTGTATCGCATTGTTGGTTCAGTGGTAGAATTCTCGCCTGCCACGCGGGGGACCGGGGTTCGATTCCCCGACAATGCATAAGTTTTTATTATAATCGTAATAATATGTACCTGTTCAAATGTTAAAATCTACATAAAAGTATAAATATTTTAATTTTTCGATTACCATATGTATTTTGACAGCATGGGATCTTTTGACTACTTTTTATTTTTAAAGGATTGCTAATGATTGGCAAAACGTTTTTTTCATTAAAGCCAATTAGGGTTTCTCAAACGGGATCCCGGGGTTCAAAGTGACATCGAGATATCCTGGGATATGGCTATTATTTCCTGTGAAAAATATTTCACTTTGAATAACACGAAGTCTTTTAGCAAGTATTATTATTTTTTCAAAATTTAAGAAAATGTAATATCTTCTTTTTTATTATCATTATAAAATAAGATTTAGTCAGCTCGTGTGCTGTATCAATAATTTATTAAAATTATATATAAATATGTAATTATCTAATTTATGTAATTTTAAAGTTATGTAAATGTAAAAAATTATTTTTTTATTACGTCACGATATTATTAGCAATAAATTTTAATAATATCAGTGGCGTAGGAAGGTCGCGAAAGTAAGGGGGGGGGGGGCTAAAACCATATTAAAAAGGGAAAAGTTCCTCAATTTTGTATGATACAGCAAAATAGATGAAAATGATCTGTTTATTCAATTATTTATCACACGCAACATGATTAATCATCTTTTAAACGTGATTAGTCATCTTTTGCCTGCACACATTCATTTAAAAAGCAGTTAGTGTGCGAAAGTATCTTAAACAGTTTTATGGATATACTTTTCCATGGTGATGTTTAATTGTGATTGAGTCATTGCAGACTGGAAAATGATAGTTCCACTGTTGCTATCATAAAAAAGTTTTTGAAACTGTTTAGGAAATGGGAGGGGGGAGGGCTGAATGCAGTGTCCGCCCCCCCCCACACACACACACAGTGTTTTAGTTAGGGGGGTTATCGCCTCCTCACCCCCCCCCCCCGCCCCTGTTCCTACGCCAGTGGTTAAAATACTAATACGTTATTTTAAAAGTTTTTTTTTTATTATAATATGTTATAATAATATTACGTAACAATTCTTAAACCAATCTTGTCTGAAATACATATGCTTTTCATTTATACATTGTTACCTAAACTATGCAAACATTGCTTTGTGCAGCACCAACATTACAAAATTAAATAAACTTCTCTGCAAACAAAAACACGTTAATAAGATTATTAAAAATTAAAATCGTCTCTCCCATATAAAAATACTTTTTAGTAAACTTTTAAATCAAATCTTTATCATATTCTTATATTTATGTTTAAACTTGATTTAAAAAAATGACACTGTTGTTATTGAACTCTTTACTTTAAAAAATTAATTATATATACAGCACAAGATTTTCTAATAATAACTATAGTCTAAAAAATACTCAATAATAATTCTGCCACTAAATACTCAATATTGATATTCTATAATTTAGTTCCTCGGGTTGTTATTGCAATAACAACCCGAGGAACTATATTATAGAATACACTTTTAAACGAAGGTCTTAAAACACTTTCTTCGCTTGAAACTTAGACAAAACATTTTACTAAACGACACTGAATTAAATTTTTTCCAAGGCGAAAACTCTTATGATTGATTTTTTTTTTAAACATATTTATTAACTTTACAAATATGCAAAAAAAAAAAAAAAAAAAAAAAAACAATCAGGCAGCAGGCGCGGATTGATTATTTTAAGGTGTAGCCTCAGCCACAACGGCTATACCCTAGTATAGCCGTTGTGGCTAAGGCTACACCTCAAAACAATCAACGAAATAAAAAACAATATAATACTGCAACATATTTTTAAAATAAAAATAATATCAATATATTTATATTATTTTTACAATATATAGTTAAGATAAGTTTATTTTTATTTGCTGTGTAAATTCGGCTTTAAAAGTGACTTTAAACTAATACTTAAAACTAAAAAAAAAACGGATTTAAAAAAAAGATTTTTTTAAATCCGTTTTTTTTTTTAGTTTTATTGTCATTGCATATTGGTTTGTGGCTGAGCCACAAACGAGCTGATTTAACGGCATAAGCTAACTAAACTATTGTTTTTTTTAACATAATATATTTTCATTAAAAAGTCGTAAGCCGTCAACACTCGTAGCCCGTGGCTAGATTGCTTTTTGCCTTGTGGCTGTACTTATTTCCCAGTCTTTTTATGCCCAGCTCTAGGCATTATTTTTAGTTAAAGTCTCTTCATAGTTGATGTTTGAATTTTATTTCAATGTAACTTTAGTTTTAACCATAATTTGATAGATTGATTTTTTTAGATTGTAATTAGAGATCACAATACGACATGTCTCAAATTTCAGAATCATGAAATTGACAATTAAAAAAACATGCTTCAATTGATTAAATTTGGTATTGATTTATATTGCTACAACTGGTCTAATATTGCTTTTGAATTAGCTATGACCTTAAATGTAAAAGAAAACAAAAAACTTGAAAATGTGGAAAGCAAATCAATCATGATAATCACTCATTATCTGATTATTTTAAGCTTTCTATCACTTTACCTCTACTGGACCATCTTATTAATGAGATTACTAATTATATAAGATTTCAAACAGAATGCAAGTTGGTTCATATGAGATGTTTGCAGTTCCAACTGTCATGTTAAGTTACCTGAAAACTAACTAAGATTTGCAAATCTACTTTCAGGAATTTCTAACATTATATCTATCATTCTAACTCTGCATTCAACCTTTATTCATGCAGAGTTGTATTATGGAAGCCTCTTTAGAAAGATCAATCAATCAATAGTCATGACAACGACTAATTTCTCCCCCCCCCCCCAACATTATTGAACATTTTAAAGATTTAATTCTAGGTACGAAGAGATTAAAAACTTATTCAAGAAGTAGAATGTTAAGAAAGTCATTGAATGACCTGGCTTAAATGTCAATTTATACCGAAATTATTCTAGATAAACCCAGGAATAAAAAAAATTTATACCGAAATTATTCTAGATAAACCCAGGGTTAAAAAAAAATTTCAGCCTCTAGAGATAGATGTTTAAAGTTGTTTTAATTTTTTTAAGCCTTAAATAATTGGCTATGATTATATAATAATTATATTTGTATGTGAATAAAATAATTGAATATCTCTTATACTTTTTTCATTGTTTAATTTTCTCTTAGAGCATCTTATTTTTTATTTGTTATAAATGTTTAATAAATAAATTTATTTTCTATTTTGTTTACATTTCATAATCCTTGACATCTAAAATGTTAAATGTTTTAAAAATTGTTCTAAACTAAATTATGTAAACCACTAAATAAAAGATTTAAATGTGTGTTAAGTTCGTTAGAGTATGCTACAAAAAGAGTGCTGGATAATCATAAAAAACAAAGATATAATAAATAAGCTTCCTGAGAATTCTATAGATAGTGAAACTGTTCAAATCTTTTTTTTTAATATATATTTCTATATTTCTATTCTATATTTCTATCTATATAGTATACAACTTTAAATTAAATATCTTTTGAATAAACCACAGTAACCACAATTAAATGCAGTAATAGTTGCATTTATTTTATTAGTTAAAAAAATATAAAGGAAAAAATCCAGAACTGGAGAGTTAACTTTAGGCAGCATTACAACTTACATATGGAGTGCAAAGCCCTTTGGATTACCTTCTAGTTGGTGCACTTTGTTAAATAAGTTAGACATTATGTCTAAATTACGAACAGAATAGCCAAGGCAAATTTTATATTTTACCATTATTTTACTAGAATTCTTTAAAAATAAATGAAAAGTATATGTGTGCAAAAAGTGAATAAAAGACGCTAAGATAAAAAAACTGTCTGGCGGCGTCTACATGACGTAATTATCGGACGTCTTTTTGACGTAGACTAACCGACTTGTTAAATAGTCGCAATTATGACGTAATTTTCCAAACTTTAGCTACACCTATACAAAATCCTAGATCTGCCTCTAGGCAGGCATAGTTAAGAGTTAGTTGCATTTAAACATTTTTAAAATATTTTTGGATATATTTTAAGTTCATTCATAGTATAGAGGTGTTTGTAATTGTCATTATCGGAAAAGAATAAGTTACCCAGTGGGCACCGGACCTAAAAAAGACGTCTTTTGAACGTTCAAAAAACGTCCAAAACGTTCAAAAGACGTTTAAAAGACGTCTTTTTCACGACCGTGTCCACTGGGTAGTGTCATCAGCAAACTTGATACTCGTTAAATTTGAGGCTTTATTTAGATCGTTTATATAAATCAAGAATAATAGTGGTTCCAATATGAAATCTTGTGGAACGCCACATGAAATATTTAGAAACTTATTTGGATGATCATTATTGCTAAAAATAAATTGTTTACGCTTGGGCACCGGACCAAAAAAAGACGTCTTTTGAACGTTCAAAAGACGTCCAAAACGTCTATAAGACGTTTAAAAGAATTCCTTTTTACGTCCGTGCCCACTGGGGATAGATAACTTTTGAACCACTTTATAACTTTGCAACTTATTCTATAATATTTTAGCTTGTGTGATAAAATTTCATGATCGATAATGTTGAATAGTTTCGAAAGATCAATGAAATCACCTAATGTATATATTTAGACTTTTTAAAACAATTAGAGATTTCACATACAAATTGGATTACCGCATGTTCTGTGGAATTATTTCTTTTAAACCCGAATTGATAGTTGTTATGATCTATTGTACACAATACGTTCTAGTATTGTTGAAAATGTGGAGAGGACAGAGTTAGGGCGATAATTACTGATATTTGTTTGATTACCTTCTTATAAAATTAGAGTAAATTTAGCAACTTTTAGTTGTTCAGGAAAATTTCCTTGGCGTATAGATACTCCATAGATTTTAAATAGGATATCTTTTAAGTATTCAAAACAAATACAAATTCTCATATCTGAAGATATTGTTAGCTTAGCATAGGAACAGCCACAAATAGTCATTAGAACTAATCCAAAGTAGCGTCTGTTATTGACCAACATTTGAGAAATATAATATGACGAAATTAAAAGTTTAAAAAAAGAATTAATATTTATATATATATTGAAAAAGTAAAAAATAAAAATTAAAAAATTTTATAGAATTTTTTTTTTTTTTGCACATAAATAGAAAATATGCCATAAAATATTTTGAAGACCGCTAAATAAACATATTCAATAAATTAAAATCAATAAAGGATGGTCTGTATGTTGATAGGAACATAGATGTGAACTTAACTAGAGTTGATGAAATGAGACAATTTCCCACTTTAACTATTCTTTTAAACGATGTCATATGATTCCAGCTTCAAGAAATACAAAGGCAAATGTTGAGTTTAGATAAAATTATTGTTACCTATATTTAACGCTAAATGATGAAAAATTGTTTTCCTTGATTAATTTGTTATAAGTCTTTCAATAAGAAAAAAGTACGGAAGAAGTGAAGTGAATATGACACAACATAAAGTTCAAACAATCAGATCAAACAATGTTTCTGAATTAGCTGATGTCACAAAGACAAAAAAATTAAATTAAATTAAAATGCGCCTATAATAGAAAATTTTTATTACAGCATTTGATGGTTTCACAAATACGGCTATAATTATGGCCGATGACAAGGGTTTCAAAGTGGGCACAATCGTAATTTTTTTTTTAAAAGTCTTCTATATTTAGAATCTTCTTTAAAAAAAAAAAAAGATTTTTTAGAAAAAAGTGGGAGGGGGTACGTGCCTTCCCTGGCCTCCCTCTTCCCTCTGTATTTTCGGCCCAGATAAGAAAATATAATTGAAACAAGCGGATATCGATTAATTTATACTCCATCATACAGCCCTTAATTAAATCCAATAAAGGAAGTTTTTTCTAAATGGAAAAATTAATAATAGAGGAAAATTCAAATACGTATGAATAGTTACTCAATTCTAATGATATATTTGAGATATATTTGAGAAATTAATGAGATATATTTGAGATTCTAATAGTATATTTGAGATACTTCGCTCAACTATCCTTTGTTTAAGAGGCTCAAGAACACCCTGAAATAAAAAAAACGATTTTGAAGTTGGTTTTGATTTTAAGATGCAGGGACTACTAAAATAAGTTGTTTTAGTAGTCCCTGTTAAGATGAATGCTCTAGAAGCAAGAATCTGAGCTCTTATAAATTTATATTATAGCATTTTGTTTTACTTGTATATTTATAATAAAGTATTAAAAAAGTGTTATAAATAAATAAGTACATTTAATATTGTGATTCTAATAATATATTTGGCCGGGTAAATAAAAAAACAAAAAATAAACCTTTACTTAAAGCTGTTTTACGTGAATTAAAATTTAAGCAAACTCGTGCATATTTTTAAAGCTAAGCAATTTACGCTGAGTAATTGTTTAGCTTTACATGAATAAAAGTTTCAGGAATATTGATTTAGTTTTTGTTTACGTAAAACTGACCAATTACTGAGTAAAACAATTTCTTTTTTTTTATTCACCCGGCCTAATAAATCCACTGCTCAATTGGATGGTTAAGCGCATCAACCAGTGTTTAGAATTAAGTTGAAGAAAATTAGTTTATATTAAAAAATGATTTATATAGTGTTTCTTTGCAAATACCAATGTACAATACTTAAAATTTTTAAGTGCACTGAACTGAACTGAACTGCAATTAGTTTTAATTTTTTTGGTTTATAGGCTTTTGTTAAAAGCTTTTTGTCTAATTATCTTATTTCAACACGTTCGTTGTATATTGGCGCTGTTGTATATTGTATTGTATTGTGAAAAGGGCGGAAGTCCAATAATGTAAACTTTCAGGAAACTAAAAAAACTGCATTTTTCGCAATTGTAAATTTTTGTTAATGGTGCAATAATTTTTTTTTTGAAGATGAAAAACATTCATCAAACTATCAAAAAAAATTTACTACGGGGGAAAATGCAGTTTTTTTAGTTTCCCAAAAGTTTTCATAGTTGGACTTCCGCCCTTTTAACATTTACCGATTCAATTGTGGTCTAGGAATGGAAAGCAGTCGAGGAATGAACTTTAACGACAGAAACGACAGAACTTCTAGAAGATCATGAAGATTTTGTCATGAAACCCTTTACAATATATGGTTAATTTTTAATAAAAATACAATGTCTGTAGAGAAATAACAAAACACCTTTATGCAAAAATCTTTAAAAACCAAGATAAAATGTTAAACCAAATTATGTACAAAATAAAACAACGACAACAACAACAACAACAACAACAACAACAACAACAACAACAACAACAACAACAACAACAACAACAACAACAACAACAACAACAACAACAACAACAACAACAAAAAACATATAAAAATAAATCAAGATATTTTCAATTAAAAATATATTTTTTTTAAGTTTTTGTTTGAATGAAGAAAAAGTCAGTTGAGTAGAAAAATCAAAATTTGGTAAGACCATTTGTTCCAGAGAAAAGGACCTCAGTAAGTAATAAAAAACTGGTCTTTGCTTTTACAGCAAAAAGGGGCAATAGGATTGTTATTAATTTGAAGATTATATTTGTTTTTAGGTTTTTATACAATAATTTATATAAACCGCGCATTTTAAGTGTTATTTTTTTAAAGTTGTTATTGTTGTCCTTGTATTTTAAAGTTGTCGAGTAAGGATTAAAAAATATTGAAAAGATTAAATCGTTTAATAACGGGAAAAAATCATTGGAAAGATTTAATCATTTAATAACGTGATTAAAATACTCTTTAAAGGGATTAAATCATTTTTAAACGGGAATAAAATACTCTTTAAAAGGAAAAAATCATTTTTAAACGGGATTAAATTACCCTTTAAAAGGATTAATTTAATCCTATTTATTTCTTTAACTTTTAACTAATTGTTTTTTAAATCTTTGTTGGATGAAACTTTTCATGAATTTAGTTTTGTTTAGCAAAGCTGTCTAATACTTGCTTATGATGTTTCGCATATGGCTGACATAACGCAATAAAATGTGAACTTTTTACATGGTATTTATTTTATTTTTATTTAAATTTAATGCAACTTCTAGCGCTGAAAGAAATAAATTTATCAAAATTTTCATCTTTATAAAGTAGCAATAAAGAGTCTTGAGAATTAATTTTTTTTTTAAAAAAAAACTTTAAATTTAAAGCCAGTGTTAGAAAAAAAAAATTACATGACGAAAATCTCGTCAATACTCAGAATTAAACATGTGAATGACTATAAAATTTTAATTTTACAGTCATTCACTTGTTTAATTCTGATTATTGAGTATTATAGAATCCAAGTTATCGTTATTGTATTGTTTGAATTATTTCCACAACAGCCTGTACCTTGATGGACTTGTTAAATCACATTTTCAACTTATGCCAATCATCAAATTCCAGCCAGATTTCTAACAAAAAAAATTCAAAGTAGAAAAAGAAAGCTAATTTAGATAAAGTTTAGGCGGAGGAACCAATTACCTACCTAAAGAATCCAGTATATATTTCTTTACACTATAAACAAACTTTTTTTCCCAGAGTGACGAGATAAGCCAAATAGCGCATTTCCACATTTCACATCAAAATCAATGTAAAAACTAACATCTTGCAAACTCAAGGCTAAAATTGGGTCTTAATCACGTAACTTTAGCAAGTCTAGAATAAAATCTGAAGTATTTTGAACTTTTTAAACTACTTAGCTTTTACAGTCAATTTTTAATTGGAAAGATAATCTTCTAATTTAGAAAGATGACCGATTTAATAAAGCTCTATGGAAAGTTTACTTTCTAAACCTTTGCGTAGAGTAGCTTTTTTTATTATTTGAATCGGTGAATATTAACTCAGACAAAGATATTGTTGCCTCTATTACAGGTGGAGCCAGTTTAATGAAAAAAATTGGCACTAAACCTGAACATCAAATGTGTTATAATCATGCTATCCATTTATGCGTAAATGTGCTTTTTTTTAAAAAAAAAGCTGCACTACCAAACGATAACTTTGACAATGAACCTGTTGATACCATTGAAGTTAGTGATACCATTGAAGTTGGTAATAACAATGAAGTTAATGATACCATTAAAGTTGGTGATACTATTAAAGTTAATGATTCTATTGAAGATATTAATGAAGATAATGATGATGATGATGATGATGATGATGATGATGATGATGATGAGGAAGAGGATAAAAATTTGATTATGTTGAAACAATTCAAATATCAACTGAAAATTTGGTGCCCTCATTGAAAACTGAATTTCAAGAGCTGGTGGCCTAAGTTCAAAAATTAATACAAATGTTTCGTAGATCACCTGTAAAAAAAGATGATGATCTTCAGCCAAATATTGCTAAAGCATTTGGAAAAGAGAAAGCTTAGATTTGTGACTCCAGGACAAGATGGAGCAGCACAATTTATGTTAGAACGGTTTTTGGAAGTCCAAAAAGAAATAACAATAGCTTTAATTAGCAAAAACACCAATTTTCCTCTCTCTAAGAATGAACTTGATAAAGTTAATAACCTTTGTGTTGCCTTAAAGCCGCTCAAACTAGGTATGAAGCACTTTCCAAACGTGATGCTGATTTATTGTTTTATGAAATTATAACTAAATTTATCCGGAAAACCCCCTTTTTCAGGCCCAATTTCTAAATGACAAATGCCCAAAATGCTCAAAAAAATATATTATTGAAAATTAACTTATTATATACCATTTTAAAGCATTTTTTATGCTGAACGTTCAGCATTTAGAAATTGGGCCCGAAAAAGGGGGTTCTCCTATTGGGAATTGTGGGGCATTTTTTTTTACGTGATCTATATACCTTAGGGAATTACTGGGCGAAGTTTCAGCTTCATAAAATTTTTTTACCGAAAATAATCTTATTCGACTGGACTACTTTTACAACTACTATTAATCAAAAGAATTTTACTTAAATCTAATTGTTAAATGAAACAGGCATTATTTAAGTCAGTAAAGCAAATTGCATTACTTTACTAGTAAAGTATTTAAGGTCACGTGATTGTTTTAAAAGTTTACGCATAAGAATAGATGAATTTTTTCAGTAGTCAAGTTTGAAAACATATTTGATAATATAGCTTGAGGTACAGAAAATAATCTTTTAATTTTCATGTTCATAAAAGGTTAAAGTATTATTAATTATGCAGATTTTTCAAAAACATTATGTTATTTATTTAAAACGAATAAAAGCAAAAATATAAATGCATTAAAAACTAACTTTTTGTTAAAAAAATTATCAAAGTCTGTGGAAATCTAGATAGAACAGACATTCATTAACAAGTGTTCCAGATTTCAACCATCAACCATATAGCTATGTTCTCAAATCTTAGTTGGCCTTAGACAGGTTTTCCGTAAAAATCGCAAAAAACAGAAAAGTGATCCCAAATTACCAGGTATACCGGTATGAAGTGAGCGTCAAGATACAAATGTCTCGATAGGGAACATTTGTTGTGAACGAGCCTTTATTTTTTTTTTGTTTGTTTGCTATGACATCTGTAAAACATATTTAGTATACATCAAGTCATTGAACAGACAACATCATATTTTTTCATCGCGTTAAAAATGTCGAATTTTGTACCGGAAAGTGATGATTTGCGGAAAGCATTAATTTTTTGTTTTCATTTGAAGAAAAGTGCTGCAGAGTCGCATCGAATGCTTGTCGAGGCATATGGTGATCATGCTCTATCAGAAGCAACATGCAAAAGATGGTTTCAACGGTTCAGAAATAATGATTTTGATGTGAGAAATGAAGAACGCGGAAGACCACCAAAAAAGTTTGAAGACGCCGAATTGCAAACGATATTGGATGGAGATGACACTTTGAGTCAAAAGCAAATGGCAGAAATGTTAAATGTTGCACAAAAAATAATTTCTGACCGTTTAGAAGCTATGGGAAAGATCCAAAAGTGTGGAAAATGGGTGCCACATGAATTGAATGAAAGACAGATGGAAAACCGAAAAAACACTTGTGAAATTTTGCTTCGAAGACACGAAAGAAAATCGGTTTTGCATCGGATTGTTACTGGCGATGAAAAATGGATTTATTTTAAGAATCCTAAACGGAAAAAATCATGGGTTAATCCGGGACAACCATCAACATCGACTGCAAAACCAGATCGATTCGGCAAGAAGACAATGCTGTGTGTTTGGTGGGACCAGAAAGGTGTGGTGTTCCACGAGCTCCTAAAACCTGGTGAAACCGTCAATACTGATTGCTACCGACAACAAATGATCAATTTGAACCATGCATTGATCGAGAAACGACCAGAATGGGCCAGAAGACACGGCAAGGTAATTTTGCTCCATGACAATGCACCTGCACACTAAGCAAAACCGGTTCAGGATACAATCAAAACACTTGGCTGGGAGCTGCTACCCCACCCGCCGTATTCACCAGACTTGGCTCCTTCCGACTACCATTTGTTTTCATCGATGGGACACGCATTGGCTGAGCAGCACTTTGATTCCTACGAGGAGGTCGAAAATTGGGTGTCTAATTGGTTTGCTTTAAAAAACAAACAATTTTATTGGCGTGGTATCCACAAATTGCCAGAAAGGTGGTCAAAATGTGTAGAAAACAATGGCCAATACTTTGAATAAAATGTTTTATACTTTCCCATTAATAATTAGTGTTTTATTTTCACAAAAAACGCTCATTTCATACCGGTATACCTGGTATAGCAATATTTTAACAACAATTATTTTTATTCCGTTAAATGTAAATATTTATTTAACAAGGAAAGATAGATCTTTTTATTTTTTTTTTTTATTTGAAAATAAAAACTTTTATAGAAAAAAAAAAATAATTGGAATAAGTGAACTTTTATACTTTTTATGCGGAAATACTTTTTTTTTGATAAACTCGTGAAGTTCGCTTTTATATTGATTGAAACCTTTGACCATATAAACTGATAGACCCACCTTACCACAAGTTAATATACACAAAATTTTGAAGCCAACATCTTTTAGCGCGTGACGTCACGTTTGGGCATTAAACAATTTATAATATCAGTTTAGGGCAAAAATACCTTAATGTGCTTAACAATTTTAAAGTTTTAATATTTGTTATGTATATTATTTTGTTTAAATTTTGATTTTTGAATAGAATATAAGTATATAAAGATCATGATTTTATCTTGTTCTGCATATAATTGCACTCAAAGATATACTAAAAGGGTTTCTTTTCATGTTTAAGTAGCTACAAATCATTCTTTGGCAAAGAATGATTTGTAGCTACTTACTTACAGTTTACTTTAAATTTGAAATATAAGGTAGGATGTTAGCAAAGACTTTTTTTTTTACTCCTAGTAAACTGTCTAAAATTTGTGGTAAACATTTCACTGGTATGAAGGAAGTCTTTAGAGTTCACCAAAGAAACTAAAAAAAGATGGAATTTTTTCTATATTTGATTTTGCAAAACTTTTATGAAAAAGTGCATATCTTAAAAAACTACCAAAAAATCGACAAAGTATTATTTCAAGTAATATTACCAATGATTCAATACAGAAAGTCTAATCTAACTAATCTTTTTGCAATGACATATATTGATTTAAAACTTTTAAGTTTACTTTTTGTAACATATATATTATGTCAAAAACATCTGTGTTCATTTTTGTTTGGTAAGAATAGCAATGAGTTAATTATTGTATATGTTGTAATTGTAATAATTGTTGTTATGATTGTAATGCTATTGTGATAATTTCATCTATTTCTTGATACCCTAATCAATGATGCCCTATTTTACTTGATTTGGTTTTCAAGTATAAATATGATTTTGTAACTAAAAATATTCTTATTTAATCTATTTAATTTTAAGGAACTATGTCTAAGTCAGCAAAACAGTTATTTTGTTGGGTTTTACAAGAAAAGTTAAAAAGCATTACCCACCAGAAATATGAAATTTGCTTTAACACAGAGTTGTTAGTCCTTAGCCTTGGTTTTAAGGCCAAATATTAAAGCCTTGGCCTTGGCCTTGAGAATTTTGGCCTAAGCCTTGGTTACTTTTGGTCTTAGCCTTCAAAAAAAGTACATAAAATTGAAGAATTAAAAGATTTCATTCTTAATTTTTATGTATTTTTGTTTTCGGCTTCATACATATCTACAAGTATGTTTTCTTATTGACTTAGTAGAATTTTGCGAAAAGCTCTGGTTTATTTTTACAACATGTGGTTTATTGTCACAACAATTGTTACCTACAGTTTTGTTAATAATTGGCCTTAATGTTAGGCAAAAATTCAAGTCTTTGGGCTTGAAAATATTTGTGTAGGCCTTGGCCTTAAAACTCTTGGTCTTGGCCTTGTAACTTTTGGCATTGGTCTTGGCCTTAGCCTTGTAACATCTGGCCTTGGCCTTGTCCTTAGCCTTGCTATTTTTGGCCTTGTTAACAACCTTGCTTTAACATTAAATTTTTATTTTGCTAAAACATATAGTTATGTTAGGAAAACATTTAATAATGCACTTCTTCATCCAGGAATTATACAAAAATGGTATGAAAGTGTTGACTTTTTTTTTGACCCTTGGATTTTGTAAAGAAGCTTTAGTTATTCTTCATAGCAAAGTAAAAGAGGCTCAGAAAATTGGTCAACGTATTGTGCGTACAATTATGTTAGGTGAAATGTCCATTTGAAAAAAATTGAACGGAAAGGCCATAAATTTTCTGGTTATACTGATTTTTGTGCTGATATCAATAATGATAGTTAACCTAAAACAAAAGAGTTTATATGGTAAACTGTTTAAATAGGCGTTAGAAACTTCCTGTTGTATATTTTTAATTGATGGTTTAGGTGGTTGTGAAAAAGGTAATATTGTTAGGCGTTGTCTGCAATTTATTTATGAAAGTGGTGGAGAAGTTATAAAATTATTATTGCTAAATATTTAAAGTTAAGATTGCACTACAAAGCTGACTTGATCAACGATTTACTACATAATAAACGTATACAAAGTGTATTAACAAAGCAAATTTTATTTTCGAATCAATAAAAAGTTTATTGGTATATTAATGTAATGGATAATAAAACACATAACATTGTATTAACTGTAACGTTTTTTATTCTAAGAAATCTAAAAATGCATTAAAATAATAATTTATACAAATTATAAATTTAATAATATTTTAAAAAATAATAATAATGTTTACTACAAAATTTTACATTTAACGAAAAGTTTTATATTCTTAAAGTTTTATTTCGTTTGTATAGTGTTTTGTTTTGCCCAAACGTGACGTCACGCCCTAAAAAATGTTGGCTTCAAAATATTTAATTTACGGCGTGATATGGTCGAAGATTGAAACAGCCGCGGGGCGCATCCTGAAAAAATTTTAATTGGATGCGTTTAATAAGATGCGTTTTACCACAATGTGGTAAGATCAAATCATTCGAAACGTTTGTTCAGTGAAATATTTTGAAATGAACTTGATTAATATAATGAAAATGATTTTGTGGCCGTGGTGCAGTGGTTAGAGCGCTTGCTTTATTATGGACATATTTCTTTCAATAAATTTTTTTTCCACATAGACAATTCTATTAAAAATGATTCTAATTTTAAAATATACAACTTCCAATTAAAAAATTATTTTCTTTACTTTAAAAATGAATGCATTGTCGGGGAATCGAACCCCGGTCCCCCGCGTGGCAGGCGAGAATTCTACCACTGAACCAACAATGCGATATTAACGCATGGGAATAAATATATTATAATATATTTAAAATGTTTTAAACTTTATATCATAACATACAAATCAGGGATTAGACAGGCCCTATGAGAGGGTGCAGTTGATGTCCGCACCAGGGCCCATAAGAGTTTAAGAGTTCGTGAATAATATATTTTTTTAACATTTTTTTTTTTGTAGTATGTCATTTACGTAATGGTGTATAAAACGATCAAATTTCTTTGCACTACCACATTATTTTCTGTATTATTTGAGTTAAATCAGAATATTGCGTCACAAGTTGATGACCCCTCTTGGATAAATGTTGCATTATTTCGATATATTATATAGATATAAAATATCTTTCAAAATTATTGCAGGGCCTTTGAGAGGGAGGGGCAAAAGGGGCAAATTGACCCGGGCACTAAGCTTGAAGGGGCGCCGGATAATACGTACTTTTTTTATATAATAAATAGAAAACATTTTAATAACTGACAATCTGAAAAATGCTTAGTTTTTGCATATAAGATTGAAACTTTAGTATTTGAAACAAAATTGCACATGAAAAAAATAATTTAAGTTTAAAATTTTATTCTTATAATTATAAACTTATATTTACGAAAAAAATAGGATTTAGCTGATGTAAAATTAGACAGAAGCGGGCGTGTTCCGTAAGCCCATGAACATATAGCAATGCTAGCTCAAGTTCGATTGTAAGGAAGATTATGGGCTGTGGTAATAATAACGGTAACTTGTCAAATTTTGCTTTGAAGGAGTTGACGCAGATAGCACTGACAACTTCAATATGTAGTGCGTTCCATGGGTTTGCTTTAACTTCTTTAACTATATATTTGTTAAAGAAGTTGAAGCGAACGAGACTGTTGTGTTCGATTTCACGATAAAAGCGCTGTTTTTTTTAAGTATTATTTGACTGTTGAGGCAAAAGAAATAAACATAACATTGCATTTTTCAGACAAATAAGCGGTCTTGCTTCTACAAGGACCCGGCCAGTTATCAAATATTTGAGTTTTTGCATCTTGGCTGCACTCAATATGGGTAATATACTGCACTCAATATGTTGTTCGAGGGACTGTGGATCATTGGGGGCTTCAACAATTTCCCTCAAGCTGAGCTTAATAAATTTCAAAGTGAATCAACAGAGTCAGGAGAAGGAACTTTATCTAACAGTGGAGAATGCAAGGTTCAACTTAACTTGGTAATAATTAATGCTAACCCTTTTTTGTATGAAGTTGTTTTGAGTCAAAAAGATCAAGATGTATTTATTTTAAAGAGATTTCCAGCAAAAAGTAGTATTCAAAAGCGGCTAGTTGTCTCTTCTTTATTGAAACTGAGGAGCTAGAGATCAACATGGAAGCTCATAAGTCGTGTGAGGCAGCATCAATTCAGCCCATTGAACCAAAGGTTCTACAATAATTGGAAAGAGGGATACATTCGTCTTACCAGCTCCACTGGTAAATATTTAGAGCTCCATAAATAAATAAATTCTGAGACGGCTAAACGGCTTACAATTCTTCGTGAAATTTTGAATGTGACTGTTTTCCTGACTTCTAAGGAATTAAACTTTAGGGAATTTGCTTTAGGTGTTTTCATTGACTTGACAAAAGCAGTTATGTTATTAAATTTAGTGAATTATTTAACATGTTTTAGTTTTTAAGTTTAAGAACTCTTCTATTGTAATATTGCATGTTTATTTATTTATATTACAAACTTTATGTCGTTAGAAGGGAAAAACTGTAGTTTATATATTTTTGAAAATTATGGACATTATTTTTTGCATGAGTCAGCTGTTCGGAAGACACAGTAATTTGATTGATGCAAGCCGTAAACACCATAACAAAAACAAATCATTAAAAAAAAAATCTTCTCATTTCTTCAATAGCGGTTTCTCTGTGGCAAGAAGCTTTTTTAGGTAACTCATTATAAAGTTTTTTCAATATCAATTTTAATTTTTTTATAAAACTATTGCAATAATTTGTAACATCCCAATTTGAAAATGTATACAATAATTATAATTTGTTTATTGTAACAACAAGAAGGGTATTCAAAAATGTCATATCTTGGCGAGTATTTTTTAATTTAAGTTTTACCCAATGGACTAAAGCAACTGGCATTTCACTGCATAGACTTTCGATGACAAGATAGAGATCTCATACCAACTTCATTAAACCACTTGCCAAGAGGCCTAGAGAAATGTTGACAGCTTTTAAACATGTCATAAAAAATCTGGATCTGATCTGTAAGCAGCAAAGCCATTCGAGAGTTTAAAAAAAACCATTATCTTCTTTTGAATTTGTATTCCTAGTAACAATTCGGTACAAAATCCTTACTACTGTTAACGATATTGGTCGTCTACTACAATCTGAAGCCATTACCATTGATGACAAGCTACGTTTGATTAGAAGGCTGCTGGAAAGTTTTAAACGGATTAGGGGCTCTTGGTTGCAAGTTTTCTAAGAGGCTGTAGTTGTAGTTGGATCGCTAGGATTCGAAACTGAACTCTCTCCTAAAGGAAAGCGTGAGCTAGAATTTTAATGTTGGTTTAGATGATCTAATCCAGCAGATTGGTTCAAGATTTGAAACGAGCAGGGTGGTTGGCATTATTTTCATTCTTCAGGTTGAACATTAATAACCTTTCCGTTAAAATAAAGCATGAGAGCTCGCAAGGTTTCATCTGAGAGATAAAAGCAAAAACAAGATGTTCGCCGTTTTACCAATGCCCGCAAAACAATTTTTAAGCAAGCAATCTAATGCAATTTCTTGATCTAATCTTTTAGAAGAAGCTTGAACGCCTTTTTCCATATATTTGCATCATGCCCCGAATTTTTAACACCTTTTTTAAGTAGGCTGCTTATGGTGAACGATCGTTTTGTAAACGGAAAGTTGTAAAAAAACTCTCTCCGTTCGACCATGTGTCACGATCACATTACTGATATTTGAATAATTTGAATAAAGAAGATTCGGCTAAAAAGGTGAGTTTCAAGAACGTCATTAATATTTGGGCGGTTAAAAAAGCTCAAAAAATAATTTTTAAGCAATTTATTTACTTTTCTTAAAAGTTTTATTGATTGATTTTTAAATAGTTTTAAAACTAATATTTTGATTCACTTTTGATTAATGAATTATTTTTAAATCCTGAGTATTAATAGTAACGCGAAAATACAATCTGCTGTATCAGAAATAAATAAAATACTAAGTTCACAAAATTTTTTAAATTAAAACTTTTAGAATTTTAATTTCTTGGTTTGAGTTAAGAGCGCCGCTCTTCATATTTGACCCGGGCGCCATTGGCTCTCTCGAAGGCCCTGAATTATTGTCATGTATGTTTTATGAGAAAAAGACAATCGGCAGCGAAAATATAAATTATATTTATTATTATTAAAAATTCACTAGTGAATAGTAATATAAAAAAAGTAATGAAACTTTTTACTACTTTCAAGTTATTACCTCGCAGCTATTCCGCATTCTAAATGAAATAATTGAAAAAAATGGACCTTAAAATGATTTTAACAATTAAATACAAGTTTATATTTATAACAAACTTAAATATTTATAGTAATTGAACTTTATTTGAACCAATTATAACAAATAAAACAAAAAGCATTGCTGAAATTAAAATATTAGCAAAACTATTTTCTCATGGTAAATAAAAAGTTTATTTATGGAATAAACTGGTAGGGTGTTGACACCAGTATCCTGGGGAAAAACATTGATATGACAAGTCATAACAATGTTTTTTCTCCCCTAGATTCGTGACGTCGTTTATGGACAGCCCAAAGTAAGTAGACAATCAGTTCTGCGTAAGCGTCACACGCGCGCAGATATAGCATAAAGCTTCTGTTTAGTAGGTTAAATCATGAAAGTATAAAACAGATGGAAGTTCATCGAGCCGCAAACATCAAAGCAATTTCAAATCGTCTCGGGAGTATGCTTGTAACCGATAATAAAAAACAAAACAAGTTTCACTGGACAAAAAACAACAAAATTCACTGAAATGATTTTTATTGAAACATCAAAAAATGAGTTATTCTAGAGATATGCTAGGGATAAGTTTAAACCATTAGTAATTGCAATTACTCAGCAAAAGTTTTTTTAAAACTCGGTAATTAAATAGAACCTCTAGATTTTAAAAGCATATGTTTAAGCTTCTTTTCTTGCTTCAAGTCATAACACGACATTTGATTAAAAAGACAACTAAAACAATTTTTAAAAAATTTTTAATGTTTTTCCTAAATATTATTGGCGAACTTTCAAAATACTATATTTTTAAATTATTATAAACGTACCTATTTGTATCAACGTGTAAAGATTAAGCGTTTAAGTACAGTCTTGATGTTGTTTCTTATTGTTTATGAAACCATAGTCATAGTATTTAACTAGTCTGGAAACGCGGGCCGTTTTCTTAAAACACTTAAGTTCTTCTCAATACTAGTGCTCAGCCAACTTTAGAGTGCATCAAGTTGTAAACATTGTATTTCGCTATAGATAAGTTACATATATTCTGGGAAAAATATTGAAATGGCATGAACAAATTGTGATTTTTTTGGTTGTTCAGTTTCAAGTTAATATTTTGGATTGCATATATATTTCTTATTCCGAATAAAAATGATGAATATAGCATAAAATAAAGACATCAACTGTTGATAAATGTAGTTATGTGACAGAGTTTGTAGTGGTATAAATATGCTTATTCAACCATATAGCTTATATCATATAAGCATTTAAGTTATATACTATATGAAAATGTTATAGATGCAAACATTTCATCGACTCTATAACTTGATGAATGTAAATGGGTATAAATGCTTTGTATTATATTAAAAGTATATTTATTTAAAATGTTAGCTAATAGAGCTTAATAAACTCTATATATAGTATTCTCTATATACTATATTCTATATATAGTTTACTTAGCTGGATTAGTTGATAATTTATATATCACTCTTTACACTATGTTATTACAATTTTATCATTTTGAATGGTTTCAAAGCTAAATTAGATGTTGGTATCTTTAAAGATATGTGTTATACCCTTAACACAGCATGTTTATTTACCTTAGAGAGAAAATTATATCTTAATTATTACCTAAATTATATTAAAAATAATGATTTGTTGTTTAATTTTCTTACTTACAAGGAAAAAAAGTTTTAACTTTAAAGATATAACTTTTTACCTAAAAAAGGTAAAAGATTTTACCTTACTATGTGCATATCACATATTCTACCCTACGTTAGAACTTCTACCTTTTTTACAAGTGCTATACTAAGAATAAATGTTGTGCAAAAATGTTTTTCTATTTTTATTATTAAGTAAAAACTTAATCAGTAAAAAAAATTAGGATTTTAATAAATACTTTAAAAATAGCTAGTATATCAAAGCTTCTTAAATTAAAACTCAAAAGCTCGTATATAAAATTTTGTTTATATTACGCTGTATTGCAATATATATAACAGCAAATTAAAAAAATATACTTGATGCAATAAAGATGATGCAAAAGTTTGCTACTAAATATTGTATCACTTTCATACATAAATCAAATTTAATTTAATTATAAAAAAGTACAGTGTATTAAAAGAAGATTACAGAATTTAAAAATCACAGTGTATTAAATTAAGTTACAAAATTTTATTTCAAATCTTGATTTTAAGCTATAATCTATTTTGTTGAATGCAGAAAAATGATATCTCAAAATCTAAGGTTATCTTCAACTAAAATAAGATATTTCATGTTAATTATCTAGTTTCAAAGTCAGCTGCAGTGTATGATGATATACTTGACAAACTAAATTTCTTAAAAGTTGTTGCTTGTAACTTGCGATGTTTATGCAAATCGCAAGTTGTTGAAAAGGCATTTTAAATGATTCATTTATGCCTAATCCACCACATTAAAATAAGACAACTCGTTACTGTCTTATTTAAATATGACTTATCCAACTTAAAACATATGGAAAAAATATATATATATGTAAGGATTGTAAGTTTATACAGTGGAACCATATTGCTTATATATTCTATAAAGACAGATAATGTGGCCTTTGTATTTTACCTAAACTTACTTTTAAGCATATAAAGTTGACAAAATATTTATTAAAAAGTGTTAACCTTGCTGCCTAAGTAATAAGTTTTTGCTGTATTAAAAATTTTATTACATTATGGAATAGCTTATTTGAAAATTATTTCTTACACTAACAATCACTTAGTGCTTGCAAGGGTAACCCATCATTTAATGACTTTCAATAATAACAAAATAAAAAATATTTTTAGTAGCTGGAAATGTAATATATTTAGCTACACGGGTATTATAAAGTCGTAGTAATATAGTATTAAGTCATGCCAAAAAAAAAAAGATGTTATTATAATTGTTCAAAACAAAATATCTTTTATATATGTAAAATATTAGCGTTGTCATTATTATTTTAAAATTAAAAAGACAATTATATTATTTTTATTATTCAATCTTTTATTGTTATTTTATTATAAAGTTACTACACCACAAAACTATTAAATATACATAAAGAATTTATTGTACTACTCTAAGAACTAATTATATACCAATAGTATTTTTAAAAAATATATGACTATGAAAATAGCTGTTTTAGTAGGTTCAAGTCATCTTACTTTCTCTTTAATGTTCTTGTTCTAAAATAGATGTTTTTTAATTGATGTTCTTTATATATCAATTTAGTTTGACTTTTTTGAATTTTGAAACTTTCAGGTTATATTTTGCAATGTACGATCTGCGAACTTGTATGTAAAATGTTAGATGATCATGCATACTTAGCTGCAAGCAAATACGATAAACACTGCTAATTATACAACTTAGACATATTAGAATTAAATCTAATTGTAAAATTAGAGGTACCAAAAACATTCCCACTAACTCACAATAGAATGTTTTGTTTAGTAATGTAGAGGGATACATGCTTAAATGTTATAATATCATTGATAAAAGAGGTACCAGTCAGAAACAAAAACAAGACTTGCTACTTCAAAACATAAAAGAAATTGTTTTTTCAGAAAAAGTTTTGTAGAATCGATTCTACAAAATATTTTCCGAAAAAAACAATTTCTTTCATGTTTTAAAAGCATTCATGCTTTGAATGCTACTTCATGTTCTTTTATGTTTTAATCAGCGGTAAAAAGTTTCAGCATTTCAATCAAATGAATCAGTTACATTTTTACTAGGAACTAAGCTGTAATGACTTCTTCTTGAAATAATTAAAATATTTATACTTGATTTTAAACTTTTAATGTTAGCTAGTAGTAAAGTACCATTTATCTGAAGCAAGCTTTACTGCAATCTTGATTAAATAATTATAAAATCTAATAGGATGAGGAATAATCTTTGCTTTCTTTAATTCTTTACTAAATGTTTATTAGTAATCTTGTCCTTGTGCTTGGTGTTAAGGTGACGAGTCACTGTATGATATACATCGTTTCTTGTAGAACAAACACATAAATATTCTTTCTACACTTTGGTTAGAATAAATTAAAATAGGTAGTCTAATATTTGAACTAAAATTGAGATCTGCCTCCAACAAATAGCAACTCAATAGCAGCTAAAACAGCATTGAATTCATTCAAATTTTCAAAGTCTGCGCTACAAAAAGTCATTTTAAAAACATTTGATGCACTCTCAGTCCGGTCACCCCTTAAAGCTCAAGTTATTTTACGAAATCTATAGAAAACGGCCCGCGTCTCCAGACTAGTTAAATACTATGACTATGATGAAACAAAAGGTTACAAGCATAGTCCCAAAGAATTTCATTGGGGTTAAACTTCCATCTGTTTTATACTTCCATGGTTAAATCTATCGTTAAATAAGTAGCCTTTTTTCCGTTAGGTATAGACCATGACGATACTTACGTACGAAAGCATCGCCATGGTATACACTCAAAATGCTTAAATTTCAGCAATAACCATTATTTAAAATTTTTAAAATTATATAATTAAAACGCCAGTTTATAATTTTTTTTTTTTTTTTTTTTGCAACTCAACTTGCGTAGTGAACGGATGTGTTTATAACAGCTTTCAAAAATCTTTCTAAATTTGCAAACACGAAAAAAATATATTTATAAACTAACATTTTTTTTCGTATTTTGTAAAAGTGTAGATATTTTTGTTTTTAAACTCGATTTTTCTATATCATGGCAACATTATCAGAAATTAAAAAAATGTTAAAAGAAATGTTCATGGACTTCAAAAAAGAAATGCAAAATCAAACCGAAGCATTACTCAAACAACAAGAAAAAAACGTATTAGATATTATAAGCGGAAATACGAAAATAATTAACAATCGACTGGATAAAATTGAAAACATTCTAAATGAAAACATAAGTAAAATTAAAATACTCGAGAAAGATGTTGCAGATGTTAAATTAAGTTTAAATTTTCAAGAAAACCTTATTGATCAAAAAGTTGCGGCTTGCCACAACAGCTTTGAAAAGGAATTAACTTGTTTACAACTCTTAAAGAATTAACAGAGAAACGTTGAAGATAGAACAAGAAGAGATAACTTAAGAATCGATGGGTTACCGGAAAATGATAAAGAAACTTGGGTCACAAACGGAAGAAAAAGTAAAAATATTTCTTGAAAAAAATCTAGGTTTGTTGGGAATCGACATTGAACGTGCACATCGTACTGGAATTAAAAAAGATAATCGTACAAGATCAATCGTGATGAAATTAAAAAGTTATAAAGATAAAATGAAAATATTGAAAGAAACGAATAGATTAAAAGGATCAAATATATATGTCAACGAAGATTTCTCTAAAATGACAGTTGATATTAGGAAAAAGTTGTTTGCAGAAGTTAAAGAACGACGTCTAAAGGGAGAAAACCTTGCAGTGAGGTATGACAAAATTATTCATTTAAAAAACGCGGTAAAATACTCGATCAATGTTCCAAAGTAAAAGTAATGCAGTTTTATTTATTTAACTTTTTTTAATTTTAATTTTTATTTTTTTCTTGTCTTTATAAATGGCGGAAACAATTAATTATAATTTTTTTAAAACATTTTCTGGTGAAAACGTACGTCACTTTTCAAAGAACATTGATCCTGACGTAAACATTCTTGACAATTATTCATTAGAAATTAACTAGTTTAAAGTTCATGAGGTTACAAGTATTTTAAATAAATCACTACATTACATATTATTACTAAATATAAATTTTAGAAGCATGAGCAAAAATTTTGAAAATCTAAAATTAATGCTAAATAATATAAGTATTAAATTCAGTATAATCTGTCTTACAGAAACCTGGTGTCAGAGTGAAGATATGAGTAACTCTAATTTACATTTAACAGATTACAATTCTGTTCACCAACCAAGAAAAAACTGTATTGGCGGAGGCGTATGCATATTTATTCACAACTCGTTGACGTATAAAAAAGTAGATAATCTAAGTGTGAATCACTCAAATTGCGAATCATTAACTATAGAGATAATAAACCAAAAAGAAAAAAATTCGTTTATAACAGTTTTATATCGACCACCTAATGGCAGTTACAATCAATTTGAAAATGACTTAAGGCGAATATTAACTCAAACCTCTAAAAAACATCTATACTTACTCGGAGACTTTAATTTAAACTTGATAAATTTAAACACTGATAACCACGTCAAAAATTTCATAAATACTCTTTCTCAATTTAGTGCTTACCCCATGATTAACAAACCGACGCGTGTAACTCGAAAAACATCATCTATCATTGACAATATTATCACTAATAATTATAGTAACTCGACAATCAACAGTGGTATAATAAAAACGGATATCAGTGACCATTTCCCTGTTTTTTTAACTACAAATACTAAATGCTGTATAAATAAAAAACCCATAACAGTATACATAAGGCATGTAAACAAAGGCTCGATTGCGATTTTTAGACAGCTTTTGCGTGAAATCAATTGGGAGTTATTGAATGATTGCAATGACACATGTAGCGCATACGATTTCTTTATCCGCGTCTTTACAAGGCAATATGAAAAGGCTTTTCCTAAAGTTCAGAAAACTATAAAATCCAAAAGTGTGCATAGCCCGTGGATAACTAAAGGTCTTTTAAGATCATCAAAAAAAAAAAAAAAGCTTTACGAAAAATATTAAAAAAAAAAACTATGAAAACGAAACTAAATATAAAAAATACAAAAACTATTTTGAAAAAATAAAAAAGCAATCAAAAAAAAACTTCTTTTCTGGACTACTTCAGAAATCATTTGGAAACGCTAAAAAAACTTGGACTATAATAAAAAAAATAACAGGGAAAACAAAAATTACATCTAGCAACTTCCCTAATCGACTGAAAACAGATAAAGGTGAAATTTTTAATAAAAAAACAATTGCTGAGAGACTGAATAATTTTTTTATAAATGTTGGGAAAAATTTAGCCAAAGAAATCTCTCCAAGTAGCAAAACATTCCAGTCTTTTTTGAAAAAATCAGATTTTATTATGGACAATTCGGAACTTTCCATTGAAGAACTTCGTTCAGCTTTTGACATGCTTCAGAAAAATAAAAGTGCAGGTCTTGATGAAATTAATACAAATGTTTTGAAAAGTGTCCTTGATATTATCGAATTGCCTCTTTTCATTATTTTTAAACTTTCATTAAAAAACGGGGACTTTCCTGATCAATTAAAACTTGCTAAAATAATTCCAATTTATAAAAACGGCGACGATTCTTTAGAATCAAACTACAGACCCATCTCAATTCTTTCCTGTTTTTCAAAGGTACTTGAACGTATAATGTATAATAGAATATATAACTTCATCGATAAAAACAATATTTTATATCCTAAACAGTTTGGATTTCGGAGAAATCATTGCACTGAGCATGCTGTGATGGGTTTGGCTAGCAATATTTTGAAAGGATTTGATGGTAATAATTATACACTTGGAGTTTTTGTTGATTTATCGAAGGCGTTCGACACTGTCGACCATGAAATCCTTCTCTATAAATTAAAAAATTATGGAATTCAAAATACTAATATAAAATGGCTCGAATCTTATTTACAAAATCGTAAACAATGTGTGACGTATGATTTAACTTATACGCAGTTAGAAGTTATTAGTTGTGGTGTCCCTCAGGGCTCAATACTTGGTCCTCTGTTGTTTCTCTTATATATTAATGACATCCACTTATCCTCTAAATTCCTTAATTTTGTTCTTTTTGCTGATGATACTAATATTTTCTTTTCGGGGTCTAATTTAAAATTTGTTTTTTCTACTGTAAACACAGAGCTAATTAATCTCAATGAATGGTTTAAAGCCAATAAACTGTCCGTAAACATTGATAAAACTAAATACATTCTGTTCACAAAACCTTCGAAAACTGATAACATACCCCTGAAACTTCCTGATTTATTTATAAACAACATTAAAGTAAAAAGAGTTCATTCAATGAAAATCCTAGGTATAATATTTGACGATAATTTAAACTGGAAAAATCATATCCAATTTGTGGAAAACAACGTTTCAAAAGCTCTTGGGATCCTTTTCAAAACGAAGCACCTTTTGAATATAATGTGCTTAAAAAGCTTGTATTTTTTCATTTATTCATAGTCACATTAGTTATTGCAATATAGCGTGGGCAAGTAATTATTCATCCTCTTTAAAAAAAATTAATACCAAACAAAAACAAGCGAGCCGGTTAATTTTGAATGCAGGTAGATATGCATGTGCCGAGCCTTTACTTAAAAAAATTAATGTTTTAAATATTTATAAACTAAACATCTATCAAAATCTGTTATTTATGTTTAAAATTTATAACAACATGCTTCCAACATATTTTCAGCCTCATTTCACCTTAATTAATCACAAATACTCTACAAGATATTCCATTAGCAATTTTTTCATACCTACAACATCCCTTAGAAAAACAGACTTCTCAATAACATGTCGAGGACCACGTTTGTGGAACTATTTCCTGAATAGAGACATGAAAAACATGACTTCAATTAAACTATTTAAAAGAGCCGTTTAACTATACTTATTAGATTTAAATAATAAAAACATTCTTTTGTATTTTTAAAAAAACATTTATATATTGATTTGTTAACACGTATATATGCTTGTGGCCTATGTATATTTTGTGAACTGTGATGTGTTGTATTATGTACAAAACTTGCAATATTTATAAAACTTATACAACGTATATTTTAAGAAGTTAATACGTAAAACTTTATTGATATTTTCACGAACTTAGGAGCAGGGTGATAAGACACATTGTCTTCTGCTTGCTCCTGTCAGAATATAAATATTTAATTTTTAATTTTTACAAAAAACATTGTAAAATGATTGTTTATTGACGAAATATATATATATAATAATAATAATTACTCTGTTAAAGATGTTTAGCAGTATGTTTCTGATGGAATAATAAACTATTAAGTAAGAAAATGTCAACTATGTGGTATGTCTATATACTTTGTGGTATGTGTATATATTATAATCAATATTTAAGTTGAACTTTTATTTAACTTATGATTAAGAGTTTATTATTATTGTATATTTTACGTTATATAAAATAATAAAATGCCTTAGCCTTGTGTCTTACTATTCAGATCTTTTTAGGAAAGTATTTTATAATTACAAATTTATAACAAATTCTTAAGTATAAAGAAATAAACTATTCTATAACCATAATTATACTATAGGTTATAGTATTAATGTATCACCATGATCGGTTAAAATTTAGGCGATTTTAAATAGATTTTTCTCAAAAGCCACTTAGGGTAGTAGTATAATAACTTAGCATATAAAATAAATTAAAGAAAAATTTTGAATTTTAATTTAACAATTAGAAATTTTTTTTTGCTATACAATTATTTTTTTGCTATAAATTTTGCTATAAGCAATAATTATAGCAATTATAATTATTATAGATATATACTATAATAAAAATTTTGCTATAAATATTGCTATAAGCACAGCAAGATATTCAAAATGTATTAGGGGAGGTCTTTAATCCCCAAAACGACACTCATAACAGCGCACTAAACCACTGAGCTATCAATGATATGAGTTTAAGAAAAAAACAAACCTAATTATAAATCTCTTTTAAGCTCTAGGTGAAATCTCTATGCTGAAAGGGTGCGCATCTGAAATCTGAAATCTCTATGCTGAGAGCATGTTCATTTTTTTGCTCTTAAAATAACTTTTTTAAATGAATTATTTTACGTAAAAATATTGAAGTAAACATAGGTATAGAAATGATCGGTGTGGAACAGATAAGTATAGAAAAGATAGATTTGGTTAAGACCCGTATTTTATGGGTCCGGAAAGCAGGATATATATATGGAAAAAGTATAAAAAAGGTCAGAGTGGAATAGACTAATAGGATAATTTTGAATAATATTGCTCTGTTGTTAATTATTTCAATTACCAAGAGGTAATAATATCTATAGATAATTTAAATTATTAAAAAAAAGAGAATTGATTTTCAAAGCCTAATTTCTTAATAAATAATATTGTTATTTGCAAATAATATTCTGTAGTAGTTCAAATTGTTTAGGTCTTTTATTTTGTATTTCTATATAAAATCTCATTGTTGTTGTTTATTATTGCAAAGAGCAGGAGTTCTATAAAAAACTCCAAATTTTAAATTCAACAGTCCAAACGGAATGCTTTTCACAAATAAGAAGAATTGCTGTTTGTTGCTGTTGAAAATAGTATTACAATTCTTGAGATGAAAGCAAATTAATCACATTGGTTGAAGCTATTAGATTTTACTGTTTTTGGTGTTTTGAAAACCTGCTACATTTTGTTCTGATTTAATCAATACTTGTTCTGTCTCAATGAGTCAAACTTTTTTATACTGCATATCAAATATAAAAATAATGTTTTTATTCGTGCAAAAAAGGTACCATAAATTCTCAATCAGAAATATCACTGAAAAAAACTTATAAAAAAAAAGTGGATTTTAATTCAAACTCAACTTTTATTAATTATATTAATACAACTGAAACTGTACGCATCGAAGTTACAAATGTAGATTTATATCGACTAGATAGTCACACAGCAATCATGTATTTTTTAAAATATATTATGGAAAAGTTGATAAACTTTTGTTTATATTTTCAAAATGTTCTTTATATTTCTGACAATTTGAATTTTGTTTATAAATTAACTAGAATGCAATCAAAAGTATTTTTTGATTTTATTGAAGCAATTTCTTTATTTAATGAAACTGTCATTTCCCATAACAAATAAAAGTGTCGTTGATTCAATTATGTGATAAAACAAGACCACTAAAAAGAAAATTTGTTTTCCAAGAGTATGATTTTTTCACCCTAGTGTATGATGTTTTCACCCTAGTGTATGATGTTTTCACCGTAGTGTATGATATTTTCACCCTAGTGTATGATGTTTTTACCCTAGTGTATGATGTTTTCACACTAGTGTATGATGTTTTCACCCTAGTGTATGATGTTTTCACCCTAGTGTATGAGAAGTGAGAATGTTAAAACAAGAAGTTAAAACAAAATATTTTAGTTTAGCATTTCCATTATTTTATGAATGTGAAATTTTATGCTAAACTAAAGTACTTTGTTTTAACTTCTTGAAGCTATGCTAGACAAGTTGCATGATCTGAGCAGGGGTGAATCCAGACCTTTTTTGGTACCATAGGGAATTTAATTTAGATTTATTTGTACTTCCCCAGGCAACATTAGCATATGTTAAATAACTTTGTATATAAGAAAAGTAAAGACTTTTAAGATTTTTCTGGGAAAGTAAAGGTTTGACTTTGTAGAGTATGCCAATACTTTTTGATATTTTTGTATTTATTGTATTTATATGGGCTTTCCAAGAAAACGATTCGTCAATAATTATCCCAAGAAATTTAACGGTTTTAGTTCTTTCGATATTTATGTTATCAATTTTTAGTAATGGTAGCATTCTTGGTATATTTTTTTTTTGATGGTTGGAATGAAACAAGATGTATTTTGTTTTTTCTGCATTTAAAGATAATTAATTTACTTTAAACCAGGTGTTTAGATTCTCAAGGTCATCGTTCACAGATTCAAAGAGATTTTCAATTGATGCTGATGAATAAAACAAATTTGTGTCATCAGCAAACATTACTGCATCAAGTTTTTTTAGGGATTGTGGAAGATTGTTAATATAAATTAAAAATAAAAGAGGGCCAAGAATGGAACCTTGGGGAACTCCGCATTTAAATTCTAGTTAATTTGAATATTTATTATCGTCCGAAACAACGCATTGTTGTCTGCAGCACAAATAACTTTTAAACCATTTCAGGGTAGTATTTTTTATTCCGTATTTTTCCATTTTTTTAAGTAGGATATCATGATTAATTGTGTCAAATGCTTTGGATAGGTCTATAAATGTTCCTAATACAAATTGCTTTTTATTAAAAGAATCACTTATGCTATTAACTATATCTAAAATTGCATGTTCTGTCGAGTGTTGTGATTGAAAACCGAATTATTTTTTATCTGAGAGTTTGTTTTGAATTAGATATTCATATAGTCTATTGCAGATTGTTCGTTCAAGTATTTTAGAAAAATTGGAAGAATTGAAATTGGTCTGTAATTATTTATTTGATATGTTTCACCGGTTTTAAAAATAGGTATAATTTTAGCTACTTTTAATTTATCTGGTACAGTTCCAGTTTTAATTGATGATTTGAATATTTCAAAAATAGGTTTGCGTATCTGCGAAGAGACATTAGCAACAATATTACTGCTAATGTCATCTACACCTGGAGACTTGTTTATTTTAATAGAGTTTATTGCATTTTCGAATTCATAAATTTTTAGTTCTTTAAATATTAGTTCGCTGTTGACACTAGTTAAGTAAGTTTCAAATGAGTTGTTTGGACAGTGGATTTTTGAAGCTAGATTTGAGCCTATGTTGACAAAAAAACTGTTAAATTTTTCTGAAATTACATTATAATCGTCATACTCATTATTATCTATGACAATTTGTGCAGGTAAACTATTTAATTTGCAGTGTTCAGTCTCAATTATTTCTTTTATGATATCCCAATTTTTTTTAATATTACCATTTGAGTTTTTTATTTTATTTGAGTAATAGTTTTTCTTCGAATTTTTTTAAACTTTTTCAAGCAAGTTTTTATACTGTTTGTAAACATTTAGGTTTGCCTCACTTCTATTTTTTAAGTATTTGATATAAAGTTTTTTTTTTTTTTTTGGAGGATATTTTAATACCTTTGGTGATCTAAGGACATTTTAAATATTTTTCTTTTATTAATTTTTCTTTAATTGGGAAATGCTTATTATAGTTTTTTAGGAAAATTTTTTCAAAGTAATTATAAGCAGAGTTTTTGTTCCCAAGGTTGCATTCTTGGTATACCTTGTCCCATTGTTCTGCCGATAGTGAGTCTTTAAATTGTTGAATAGGAAATTTGTTGATTTTCCTTTTATAAATTTTTATTTTACAACTATTTATAGATTTTATATCTTGTGCCAAGGAGAAAAAAACAGGAAAATGATCAGAAATGTCTGTATTTATTATTCCTGCCTTTTAGCTACTTTATTTAGCCAGTGATGTTTACAAATAAGGTTCGCGGCAGGGTTAGGGTTTTATAACTCGCCATATCAAAAGGGTATCTCAAAAATCAACTCTAAATTTATCACTGCTAAGAAAGAATAAGGAAAAAACAACTTTTCAAATAATTAAATAAACAATTCAAAAATTATAGTATTAAAATAACTGTAGTATAAAATTATTTAAATGATTAAATAAAGTCAATGGGCATTCACTGATAGCATCATACAGGAAGCCAAATAGTTATCTTATATAAGCTCAGGATAATACAATTTATATTACCCATTTGGGTTTGGGTAAATATGCAACAATTAGTTGTTATTGAGTGCTTGTAATCTTTATATTTACAATAATAGATGTGAGGCGTTTTGTTAATAATTAATATCTCATTTGAATAACCAACCGATTCTTATTTGGTTTTCTAATTTTTGATTATATATTATTTTTCTAATATATATTTAAAATAGATTAAAAGACTGTTTATGCTATATATGTTCTCCCAGTAAAAAATAAAACTGCGTCCCACATGGGTTCTGTGTGGGATTCATCGGATTTATATGGGACGGATTTTCCCATGTGGTATCCGAATGGAAATTTGCCTCTTAAAACCCATATGTGTAAATCCCACATGGGTTACATGTGGTATTTACTCACATGGGAAATCCCACGTGGGTTTCTTGTGGGATTTACATGGGATTTAATTTGAAGGCTGGAAACTAAAATAATCTTAAATGTTAAAAACAACATTACATTACTTTCGCGGTGAAGTTACATGCATCTTGTTTTAGCATAAAAATACCTTAAATTAATCTTAAAAAATGACAAGCAAGTATGTAAGTACTACAAATAATTTGTATCTCTCTTTATCGAATTAAGAATTTTTGTGCAAACAAAAGTATTATTAATATGATAATAGTTGTTTTAATATCAGTATATATAATAAAAGAAATAAGTTTAAAATTCACATAATTTCCCTTTTTCTTCAATGAAAATGAAGAGAAATAAAGAAAGGGGAGAAATTCGGTAACTTTTTAGGATTAAAAACTCTTAATTTAAGATTTTATAAGGGACATTTGAACTAGATTGAAGAACCTAAACAGGAAATTTACAGAAACATTTCAATTTTTAACTTGAATACCAATGTTATTGGGAATAAAGACTCCTAAGTTTTTAAAGTAATATGAATTCAAGTAATATATATATATATATATATATATATATATATATATATATATATATATATATATATATATATATATATATATATATATATATATATATATATATATATATATATATATATATATATATATATATATGTATGTATGTATGTATGTATGTATGTATGTATGTATATATATATTTATATATATATATATATATATATATATATATATATATATATATATATATATATATATATATATATATATATATATATATATATATATATATATATCGCTCGCTTTGCAAGCGAGAGGTTCGGAGTTCGACTCCGACCATGTCCTTGGAAGTACCGCGCTCAACTTAATTTCTCGGCGCAGCGGCCTTGGTTGTCAAGGTTCGTGTTTCGGAGTTAAAGAGTTGAGAGATGGTTGTACCATGATTTACAAAAAAAAATGTGTCGTAGAGGCTGTAAATACCCTGAAAGTGTAATGAACTCATCAAAATCCAATATTTCAGTCATGTTTTGTGGCAACGCTGCTGGATGTACAATACTACCTTACGTTATCTACAAATCAGAAAATCTGTGGTCAACGTGGACTAAAAACGGTCTCGATGGAACTAGGTACAATCGCACAAAACACGGATGGTTAGATAGTGTCACATTTGAAGAATGGTTTACTGCTCATCTGCTTCCTATACTGAAAAAACAGACTGGAAAAAAAGTTCTTATTGGGAAAAATTTATCATCACACATCAGTCAGAATGTTTTAAAACTATGTCAAGTAAATAACATAGTATTTGCGTGTTTACCACCTAACTCATCGCATTTAACACAGCCTCTAGATGTTGTATATTTTAGGCCACTAAGAAGTAAGTGGAAAACTGTTTTGACTCTGTGGAAAGAATCACCTGCAGGTAAAAAATTCACAACACTTTCAAAAGGACGCTTTCCACCACTTCTAAAAAAAGTACTGGAATTAATAAAAGACGCTTCTAGTGAAAATTTAATATCAGGTTTTGCTAAGTGTGGAATTTATCCTTGTTATAAAGAGCCTCTTATTAATCGTTTGCCACTGCAGGATCGATCATCTGTTGATCTAAGCTTTATTTCTAAAGCATTTATCAGTCATTTAAATGACAATCGTGCAGACCTTGTACCTTCAATATCAAAGCGCAAAAAGAAACTAAATGTTCCACCAGGAAAATGTGGAACATTTCGTTTCTTTCTGTGAACAGAACAAAAAAAAAAAGATTAATAAAATATACAAAGTATTTTGTATAATTTCTATTTTTCTTTTGCTTTAAATAGATCTAAAGACAATTGTTTTAACAATATAGAAGTATTTCTTTAAGTAAATTTTAAGTAAGTATTTGTTTTAACATTATGGAGGTATTCACCTAAGTAATTTGTAAGTAAATATAACAAAACAGCACAACAAGTATACATGGCTTAAAGAAACACCAACCCAGGGTAACATTATGCCACATTTTGAAAAACTAAAAAGTATATCTGTTTTTTATTTATTTTATAAATCAATAAGTTCAAATTAAAGGATATCTTAAAAAATGTTTTGAATAAAAATAAAATTGAAAAAAAAATTTGAATAGAGCAAAGATGATAGTTATAACCAAAAATTGCAATAAAGTGGATTAAAGTAACCCCGTGTTACGGTACGCAAAAGTTGTGAATCCGCATCCAGTTCTTATCGGAAAAAACTTACCAAACGCGGCTTAATAAAACAGTGTTGGAAAATTATAATGGGAAAAAAATAAAATGATGCTGTCTAGCTAGTATAATAATGGTGTATTGTCTGCTCCTATTTTAAATAACGGTATTCTTTTGTTTTTATCTGAATTGTTCGACACAGACAAACAAATGTTGCACAATCTTATTTAATTCTAAGTTATCATTTGTTTTGTAAGAAGGTAAAACACTTTTTTTTTTTCTCGAAATTGTTTAATGAAATATTTAGGAGCAAATTCTATATTTTGGCAATCATGGCTCCAGCAAAACAATATTTGAACGAGAACCAACGAAAATTAATTTTGAATTTAGTTAAACAAAAAAAAACTTACAAAAAAAAACTATTGAAAAAGAGACTGGAGTTCCACGTTCCACCATTTTAAGCATTGTAATTAAGTAGAAAGTCACCTTACTGTAAAGATTTTGAAAGGAGATAAAACGTAAAACTACTATCAAAGAAGATCACTTGAATGTAGGATTATTTAAGAAAAGTAGATTCGAGTCATCCAGAAAATTGCAGAATATATTGAAAATAACACTGGAACCAAAATAACTGATAAAACAATCCGAAATTGTTAACATGAAAATGGGTTTAAAAGCTACACACCTCGTAAAAATCATTTTTGATACAGCAACAAAAGAAAAAACGAATATTATTTGCTTAAACTCATGTTAATAAACCAATTTCATTTTGGAAGAAAATACTGTGGTCGGATGAATCTAAATTTAATATGGTACATTCTGATGTGAAACAAAATGTTTGGAAAAAAACTGGTGAAGCTTACCGTTTAAGTTGCATGCAAAGAACCGTAAAACATGGATGTGGTAATATAATGGTATGGGACTGTATATCATGGATTGGGTTAGGACTATTGTAATTGTAATGAAGACAATAACAAAAACAATAACTATTGTTATTGCATTAACTTTTTTAGAAACAACAACAATATTTGTGATTTGCGATTATTTTAATACTGTAATACAATAACAATAAATATTGTATCGCACGGTTAGCCTTAACTAATGTTAGGTTTTTTGAATTGTGTCCAAATTAATTTCAACGTTTTCTGAAAGAGTATAGTTTACTTATCACTATGTATATAGTCCACTAAATCAGAAAACTCCTATGAGGTAATTATGGCGTTTTAAAGATTTTTTCGCGCTTTTTATTTCGCGCCTTTTTTGCAAGTGTTTTGCGCCATTTTTTAGTCCGCCATGTTTTCATTCAAAATTTTGTTGTTTTCATTCAAAATTTTGTTATTTTAGTTAAAAGTTACAGACAATTTATTAGTAATTAATAATACAGAAGGTATTTTGTTATATTACATTGTTAAAGAGTGGATAATCACATAATCAGAATGTTTTAAATCATCAAACGAACATATATTTACAAATATAAATTTAAAAACTATTACTTCTCGAATTGAATCACTAAAAAATATCAACATTTAGATCAACATTTCCAAGAGAAACAAGATGTTTTCCATTATATGAACTTAATGCTCTTACTAAATTATGTCCATAATTAGAATTATTTGCAGACACCTTGTAGCGGTTCCATGAGACAGTTTTGAAAAGGTAGTGAACACTTTCTCCAGATTGCTCCAAATAAACTCCAAGGCTCATTTTTTTTGTTTTACAGAATTCAGATACATGATTGAACAGGATATGGAATTTTGGTGTTAAAGTAATACCATTTTCTAACATCAACTTTTTATAGCAGGCTTTTAAATTTTCGATATTAGTTTGAAAGTTTTCATCAAGTCCGGATCAAAAAAACAAGACTAAACAACTAAATTTAATAACCTTAAGCATTCTCTAAAAGACTTTAGTTTAATTGGCAGCTTATTATAAAACACTTCCCATTTTTTAAGAATTTTTCGAGAAGAATTTCCATTAAATTTTCCACCATGCTGACCAGTCTTAATAATTTGCAACTGTTCATAAATCTCCTTCATACTCATTTCCGACCAAATCTGCTCCATGTTATCCATTACATGATTGACTGTTCCCTCCATTATATGAAGCTCCGGTAAAACAAGTCTATCTATAAGAAATTCAGAGGGGTTTCCATGTACAAATACAGGGTTTATACAATTCTTAAAATGTTGTGCACACTTAGGTTTTGAACCAGATTCTTTGAATTTTGTATAGTTTTCTTGACAGCTCTCAAAGGTTCTGTATTTTTCCAAGCTTCTCTTCTATCCCACTCACATACATAACAGGGATGAATCGAACTGCTACTTGGAGATATACCTGTCAGAATTTGACTAAGTTTTATGTTGCATACCCCAATGTGCTCAACTTTATCAAGATTTAGTTTTTCAAATAATATTTTAATGTTAAAATATCTTTCTGGGATCTCTAGAGCTACCAGAAGAACAAATGAAGCATTTAATGACGAATCTTTGAATTTCTTTATTAGACCATCTTTATATGAACCCCTGCAAGCTGTTACGGGTTTTGTTTTAAGGTGATCTATGTCAAATTTGCCGTAATTTTCAAAAATTTCATTGATATCAACATGTTTAAAAAAAATTTGATAAAACCACTTCCCCCATCAACAGCAATTTTAAACAACTGATTCTTAGAATCAACACATTTAAGATCCAGGAGTAGTTTAACAAAAAGAGTAACATAATTGCAGTACGCGACTGTAGTATTTTTATATTCCAAAGTTTTATCTTTATTTTTAAATTCAAATAAAATATTTTCTTCAGTAAATAATGGGAGAAGATAACTATCCAAATCAGAGACACAGTCTTTCAGTCCAGGTTCTACAGCGTTTCTTCTTTTTTCAACAACTCTGTAATTAATAATTTTTTTTAATACTAAATTTTGCTACAAGTGTTTTGTATTAGTATTGTAATTTTACCTTATCATATTAGCAAGTTTTATAATTTGATGATTACTTAAGGAAAGAGAATTCTGTATACAAAGAAGATTTTTGTGAGTAAAATTAGTTGTTTTTGGAGTATTCTCAGATCCAATAGATAATTTTAGCTTACTACCTCCTGTCTTCAATGAAATGGTGTTACCACTTTCACTGCATAGCTTTTCTTTAATAACGTGGGAAGCCATTTGTTCCTTGACATCTAAATAAAAGCTTGCTTAGGTTCAAAAACTTACTAAGGTTAAATTAAAATCATCATTTTTGATTTATTAATCTTAACATTTCTTTCACTTATCTCTCTATTAGTAACGCAAAATAATACAGCTTTTTTAATACCTTGATATCCTGGTGCAGCTGATATGTTATTTCTAAAAAAAATAATTTACATACAAATTGTTTTCTATAGAACATGTTATACAATCTTTCAAAGTTAAATATTCAAAGTTATAAACACGTTTTCTACCTGAGCCTTGTTGGATTGCATTTATGATGCAATCCTCTTTTAACTTTAGTCAGAGAAAAACTACACCGCGGACTAACAACTGCCGTTTTAAAACTCTTTATACAAGATTTTTTCTTGGGTATCCTTCCCTGCGTTCTTGCAATTTTACATATTTCACAGCTACAAGTTTTTAGTTTCCTAAAATTATAAAAAAAAATTATAATTTTGCATTTCTTTACAACAGAAATATAATTAAAACAACATTTTACCCGTTTCGTATTTTAGCCGGAAGAGTCATCTTTGACCAGTCAATGTCAAACCTAATTTTTTGTCTGAGGTCAACCACATTTGTTCTTTCAACTATACCCCTACACCTTAAATAGATAAAGATATGCTAGTATCAAGCAAAATGTGATTTGATTCATTTATTAAATCTTATTTCTTTGAGTTTAACAAGGTATCCCATTTTTCAGTTATGTGAATTCACATTACTGAAAAATTGGATACCTCGCAGTAAAAAGTAAATATGTCATAAACGTAAAACCATTCATTAATGGTTTAACATTTATGACATATTTACTTTTCATATATTTACTTAAATAAAAATCAATCAAGTATACCAACCTAGGACACAATCCAGTAGGATATCGGTCATCAGCAATGTTATAATCCGAAAAACAGTTCTAAAATTTAGAAATTAAATGGCTTTTGCTGTTTATTTTCATATGACATTTGCGACCACAAAAAAGGCTTTTTCTCTGTTCTTTTGATGATCTAAAATAGTCTGAGGATGTGATTTACCAATTCTTAACATTTTTTTAACAAAATTTGTTCTATGATTGTCTTTTGCAATTAAATCAGTGGCAGAAGAAATGGCGGATTACTGATGGCCTTAAAAGACAAAAAAGGCGCGAAAAAAAGGCGCGAAAAAATCTTTCAAACCCCATAATTACTTAATAGGAGTTTTCTGATTTGGTGGACTATATACATAGTGATAAGTAAACTATACTCTCTCAGAAAACGTTGAAATTAATTTGGACACAATTCAAAAAACCTAACATTAGTTAAGGCTAACCGTGATCGCAATTCATCTTCATAATACAATAACAATATCTGAAAAAAAATATATATTGTAATGACCCATTACAATAACAATAAATATTGTATTGTAATTTGTCTTTATGATACATTAACAATTTATTGTTATTGTAATGAAACAAATTATTTTAACGTCAAAATTTAATAAATATTTTAACAGTCCAGTCTCCAAGATATGTCACCTTGAAATAGGGTACAAATAATACATAATTATTGATTCTATTTCTATTTATTGAATATCACTTGTCCTCGTTGCAAACTTTATATAGCTCTATAAAAGTGAGTTTGATCTGACCTGTACTTCTTTTACTGCTGGGGATACACATGATCAATTACTACCAATTCTTTCACTTAGTTATTTGCTTTTACATTAGGCAGCTATCCAATTGTTTCGAAACTTACTCAAACTACATTTACACTTATATCATTTTTTCTCGTTTTCCTGAGCTGTGTGTTTTTCATAAAGTAACTGGATATCTAGTTGCAAAGTTATACAAGAATGTTGTTACATAAATCAAGAACAATATTTATTTGGTATTCTAAACTGCCTCATTTTTCAAAAATGACCCCCACAAAATTTACTGGTACGGTCTGATAGGTGATGAACAATCTAAAAATGTAGAAAATTTTTTATAATACAAATGTAGTTTACATTTTCAGACAATCTAATCGATAATTACCCATGTCAACACCCAGTTCTCTGATTCCATAACGCTGAAAATTATTACATATTATTGGTTAACTATATTGAAATAAAAAATTATTTTCACGCGCTTTATGTAGTTAATAAATTAGTTTAGACGTCATCATCCGGTGAAACATTTCAATATCAGTTTAGACAAAATTATAAAAAAAGCGAAAATTTCACTTCACAAAGTAAATAATTAATTAATTACAAGCATATGATAAATTATATATTTGTAAAATTTTGAATGAATATTATTAATGTTAACTCTAAATAAATTATTATTTAAACAGTTATGTTATTGAACTCAAAATAAATAAAATTTAAATAAGTAAATGGTTGCTAGAAACGGGTGCCACGAGCGCCCCTGAAACTAGTATTTATTAAGTATACGTTATGTATATACTTCTTTGGCTTCTTCTTTGGCTTTCCAGGCTTCACTTTATTTCTCAAAATAAATAAAATTTACATAAATAAATGACAGCTAAAAACGAGTTTCACGGGCACCTTTGAAAAAGGTGCCCGTGAAACTCGTTCAACATGACAATGATCCGAAACATAAGTCGAAAAAAACAACAGAATTTTTACAAATCAAATCCATAAATATTCTTGAATGGCAAGCACAAAGTCCATATATAAATCCTATCGAAAATTTATTGTCGAATTTAGATAAACAAATAGGAAATCGTCACTTGAAGCGAAAGAAAGAATAAGAAACTGCTGTCACAAAGGCTTGGGATGAAATAAGTTCTGATATTACATAAAAATAAGTGGAATGTGGCGGGATAGCTCAGATGGTTAGAGCGTTAAAGGAAAAGTTAAAACCTGGACTGTTAAACGATACGAGTTCAAATCCCGCCACCGCCAACTCAGCGCTTGAGTAGTACTTTGGTACGTAAAAATGTTGGTCAATAACGGACGCTACTTTGGAGTAGTCTTAATGACTATTTGTAGCTGTTCCTATGCTAAGCCAACAATATCTTCGGATATAAGAACATTGTATAGAAAAATATAGCACGAAAACTCAAATAAATAAATATAAAAAAAAAAAGAAAATAGAATCTATGCCAAAACGATTGAATGCTATTATAAAAGTCGACTTCACGCAAGAATTTAGAGTATTTATAGACTTAATGTAATATTTTCTATTTAAAGCACGAGTTCAATTAACGAAAAAGTTTTCTTTAAAAAAATGCATATAAATAGATGGTCTTAACAAACTTAATGTTCGAAGGTTTAGTTCACAAATATTGCTTGTCAACTTTGAGTTAATCTAGCCAGTCAATCAATACAACGCATATATTTATATTTGTTATTTTAAAAAAATTGTTTCTTATTTACTGAAAATGTTTATTAAAAAAAAAAATATTTTTTTTCAAAGTGTTTTTTAAAGTGTTTTTTAAAGAAAATATATATATTTTTTTCAAAGTGTTTTCTTATAACTTATGGCATCTTTTATTTTGTTGTCTAGGTCATCTAGTTAAAATGTGGAAACAAACAAAACGAGATAGAGAGGAAGAAAATTCGAAAGTGGCAGTACAAAAAGAAAATTAACTGCAAAAAGAAAAGCAAATAGTGAAAAACTCAAAGGTGCTTTGAATAAATGCTTCAAAATAGGCAATGCTGACAAAGAACCAGATGAAAAAAAAGAAAAAGATCCCGGAGAAAATAATGATCAAAATCCAAAAGAAATTAATGAAAAGGATGAAAAAGAAAATAATGAAAACAAAAAAAACAACAAAGATAAAAAAGATGAAAACAAAAATTTTTGTAAAGATGAAAATACAATTAATGACAACGATATAGAAGAAAATAGTGCCAAAAACAATAAACAAGATGCCCAATTATAGAATCTTGAATTAAACATTACAGCAGAAACAATTCAACCGAATACGACTGGGAGTAAAAATGAATATTATAATGAAGAGCTGATTATAACAGATGACAACTTGGCCCGAGATAATTAGTCAACAAATAAGAGACTATTTAGTTAAGAAAGGACCACCAAAAATTCTTCCAGATGTCAAAACGATGAAAAACATTTTTCAAAAGTGCATTTAAAAAGAAAGCTTTCAAATGGAGAAATAATAGTTTGTCCTTGGATAATGTACTCTGAGTCAAGGGACAGAATACTTTGCTTTTATTATCACCTATTTAGTGTAGGGGTTACCATTTGGTGCACTTGCTTCTTTTTGATTTAATAACTGGTCAAATATTTACAAAAGATTACCATTACATGAAAACTCGAAAAATCATTTGATAGCAATGTTAAAATGTACAGATCTTTAAAAAAGACTGTCTGCTGAAGAAACAATCGATAAAGTGCAGCCCAATCAAGAAAAAATTCGTTGTAATAAAATTTTTGAAAGACTTTTTTCTGTGGTTCAGTTTTTAGCTGAACGCAATATAGTATTTCGAGGATCTGTTGAAAAACTAGGTGATGCAAGAAATGGAAATTTTATATGTATTATAGAGTTACTTGGAAAATTTGATCCAATAATGCAGGACCATCTACAGTGAATTGTCAGTAAAACAACTAATGAACGTTATCTAAATAAAACGATCCAAAATGAAATTGTAAATGTAATAGGCAGTATAATTCGAAATAAATATTCAAGAACGAATAAAAAAAGGAAAGTATTTTGCTGTTATTCTTAACTGTACTCCAGACATTAATCATAAAGAACAAATGTCTCTTAGCCTCAGATATGTTTCAGACGGTACACTACCAGGTTCAAGTGCCAATGTATATGAACAGTTTATTAAATTTTTACATGTAGAGAGCAGAACAGGAGAAAACCTACTTTCTGTGTTGAAACAAGAAATTCAATCTTTAGGACTCAACATTAATGACATTTGAGGGCAAGGCTATGACAACGATTCTAACATGAAGGGAAAGGTTTCAGGGGTTCAAGCTAGATTGCTAAAGGAAAATTCAAGAGCATTTTTTACACCTTGTACATGTCATAGTACATGTCATATCTCCTATTCGGAGGTATAGCCAAAATTTGTCCAGAAGCTATAACATTTTTCAGTATTCTTCAATGCTTGTATGTTTTATTTTTGGCATCTACAAAATGATGGCTGGTGCTTCTCAAATATGTGAATAAGCTTACTGTGAAACCAATTTGTGTACCAGGTGGGAATGTCGGATTTAAAGCGTTGAAGCAATAAGATTCCAAATAGGTGAATTTTACGATGCACTTTTTGAAGTATCAGAAACCTCCAAAAATCCGCAAATAAAAAGTGAAGCTAAATCACTTGGAAACTTAATGAGAAAATATGAGTTTTTAGTATTTTTTTTGGTATTACTTACTCTTCCAAGTAAACTTTGTAAGTAAAGAACTTCAATGTAAATCAGAAGATCTATCAGCAGCTCTTAGCTCATTTGAAAAACTTTTAAGTTGGTTGATCATTTACAGAAACACTAAGTTTGAGCACATTTTAGTCAAGGCAAAAGCACTCGCAGAAAACTTAGAAATATATCCAGAATTTCGAAATAACCGGCTCCGGAAACGAAAAAAGCATTTCAATTACGAAGGCAATGATGAGCCTATTATAGACCCTTTAAATACATTCAACATATCTTTTTTCATGTTAGTTTTAGATAAAGCTAAACAATTGCTAGAGGATCGTTTTGAACAATTAAAAAATTACGATAATTTATTTGGGTATTTGGGAAGATTTCAAAATATAAAAAAAGAAGAACTAAAAAAACATGCATTAGATTTAGAAATTGCTCTGACAGATTCTAAGATTATACAAATGGATATATCTAATGACACTGTGAAGCCTGAAGCAGACTTAGAAGGTAACATGTTACTTGAAGAAATGGAAGCACTAAAATCTATTCTTTCATCTGAATTTTATCTTGTGTTCTATGTTCTCTCATTCTGTTAATTACCAAATGGTTTGATCAAGCCTAAATTGTGTATTTTGACTGCAGACTGCAGCAATAGTTAAAACAAGTTTTTTTCTTATTATTTGTTAACGTGAAATATCCGACGTAACCAACATTATCCGGCCGGTCATCGGATAATATAAATGTCCGGCCTCCGGTCTAATAATCAATCCCAGACACCTCTATTACAGTAATGTGCGATGCGTGTTTAAAGACATAGGAAAATACATCTGAAAGCCGTAATGCAGCAATTAAAGATTTTATGTTATTTTAAAATGCTGTTGAATTTAAATACTTTATTAAAAGCCAGAAGACTTTAAATGCCAGGCAGCCAAGGGTACTTTAACCGGCCCAGGTATTTTTAAACTAAAAAAAAAATTATAATAAATAAAACTAATGTACAAATCCAAACAATAGTAAATAAATTTAAAAAATGAAGAAAAATGTGCAACAACTTGATAAACTGAAAAAATATAAAATATATTGAAAAAATAGAATACAATAATACTCACTTAATTTCAGAATTCATTCATCTAAATAACAAATAAAATAAACGAAAAATTTAAAATTGTGGTAAAGTTCAAATAAAACTTGTTTAAACAATTAACCGATATTTTCCAAAATAACAGCATTGTAAAATTAATATTTCTTTTTTTTTTACATAATTTAAATTTGTGATAACAATTTTTACACTTGCTCTATCGTCAATACGGTTGTCATTAGTAGTGTAACTTACGTCATTATTTTCATTAGTAATGTAATTTACGTCTATATTTTCATTAGTAATGTAATTTACGTCTACATTGTCATTAATAATGTAACTTACGTCTATATTTTCATTAGTAATGTAACTTGCGTCTTAAGTATTGTTACGTCTAACATAGCCATTAGTAATGTAACTTACGTCTATTTTTTCATTAGTTATGTAACTTAAATGTTGAGTCTTTGTTAATTATCAATAGTGATGTAATAATTGTTAATAAACTGTTGAGTTATTATGTTAGTTGACTATCAACCAAGATCATTTTCCATAATAATAGTACTAATTATGACTGGCTAATTCGTTACAAACGAAATATTAAAAGTATTAAAAAGTATTCAACGTACTCTTCTGCATTATTCTATATAATGGATAACTTTTCTCTAAAACAACTAACAGGAGACATTAATTTATAATTAGGAAGTTTTAAGTAATTATATTTTTTTTATTTGAAATGAACAAAGGAAAACACATTTAACTGATATGTTATCAATAATCCTTTTTTTGACAATCTTTTTAAATTTAGCAGGTGAATAGAAATGGATAGAATATGCATAAAAAACGAATATACTTGCAGTCTTAAAATTCCTTTTATAATTATTTAGCTGTTGTTCTCAACTAATTTTTTAATATCGTTAAAGTAAATAAAAAATTTATCAACCATACATATATATCACATAAAAGTCAAGTTTTTTTCTTTTTTTCAAAAAAAAATCTTAGTATTTTTTTTTTCAATAGGTGCCCCAAAAATTCCTAACGGTCTTGTCACAGAGCACTGCGGAAGTGCATTTAACCAGGAAGTGGTTTTAACCAGGAAGTGCATTTAACCAGGATTTAGTGGTTTTAACCAGGAAATTTAGCGGTTCTAACCAGGAAGTGCATTTAACCAGGAAGTGAAGCCTCCTTCTTTACCGTGACGCGAAATATGTCAAAAGCTCGTTTCGAACCTCGATCTCCTGCTTATAAGGAAGCGCTCCAACCACTGCGCCACGGCTGCACAAGTTTACTTATGTTTATATAAAAAACTGCACAAAAAATTGTTTGTCTGAGGCTACGTAAAGCAATTTTCGTTTGGTAAACGAAAAATTTTTATGTACGCGAAATGCATACGAAAAAATAACTTTTTTCCTACACGCTAGAAAAAGCTGAAAATAATTGCAGAAAAGTCTTTTTTTTAATTAGTTTACTGTTCCATGGTTTTAAAATTCTTATCTATTTTTTTTGTTATAAACTTTGCGATAACCAACTTCGCTCTCTCCGACTCACTTTTCTCACGGCGTTCCTTTTGCCCTTTGAACACGAATGATTAATTTCATTGAATAGGAAAAACCATGGTCACATGGTTTTTCCTATTCAAAAACCATGGTCACATATATATATATAAGATCACATAAGACTCTTTTTTTACCAATAGGCATCTGCAAGATGCTTATAGGTAAAAAAACCCGTTCATTAAGGTTTTCGCTAATATATATCGTCAGCTCAGAACACATGTGTCGTATCGATAATTTATTAAAAGTATATCTAAAAATGTAATTATCTAATTTGTGTAAATTAGATAATTACATAAATTTTTTAGTTTAATTAAACTAAAAAAGAAAGATTAAATAAGTATGATAAATGACGATTAAAACGAGTAAAAAAAATGTATAATATCCCATGAGTTTTCAAACAATTAATGTTTTATTATTATAATTTATTTCAAAGAATTATTTTACAACATTTTACAATGTAAAAAAAAATGTATATATATATATGTAAGTATTAGAAATGTTTAAAAAATCATAATGTTTTACAATACATTAAAAGTCTGAAAATTTAAAAGAATTAAATTTATACAAAAATATTTACAAAAGTTTAGAATAACTTATGGAGACATTTAATTTGTTATAAATTATTTTCAGTTTGGTGGCAGCAGTGGAGTAACCAGTTAGGCAGCGTTTGTTAATTTGCAAAAATAGAGCGATTAGAAGAAAATTTTATTAGACGTTCTGCTTCCATTCGTTCTTTTCTTGCTGCTTCAATTTCGCGTTCGTTTTCAATCGTACTGTTTTGATAATGCAATCGTATTTCGCGCAGTTCTTTTGTTGTTTCCCGTTTTAACAAATCGGCTTTGCTGTTCTCTATATCAACTTTATATTGCTGAAACAAGTTTTGAGTTCTACTTGAAATGCGGTTTCCTTTAGCTGGTGTAGGAGGGTCAATGTTTTTAAGACGGTACATTGAAAGATTTTGCGAGCGTTCTGTTAAAGCGGCTCCTACCTCCGTGCCTTCAGTTTCAATTCGTTCACCTAGTCTTTCATCAACTTTTTCTGGTGTGCACAACCTTCCTTCCAGAACACTAACAGTTTTATTCTCTTCTAAATTTATTAAAGTTGTTTTAAAATGTGAGACTTTTTAGCAAATAAAATACTTAAACAAACATAGCTAACTAACACTTAATATAGACAAGAAATATAAAAATTGAGATATATTTTAAAAGAAGAAATCTTACTATTTTCAAGAATAAGTTTTTCAGGGATTTTATCGGAGGGAGTGTGAACATGATCTGGCGTTGTGTTAAGAGTTTGTTCCAATAACTTTTCTGTTTTAGATTTTTTAGAGCTCATTGAAATTCGCTGGAGACCTGCTGATTCTACAAAATGATCATCTTGCAGTAGTTTAACAGGTCTTATAATTTCGTTTAATTTCGATGCTTCTTTAACCACATTAGGAAACGTCATTTGACGTGTCATTTTATTTGTTTGATGCGGTTGAGCAGTCTTTAGTAAATTTTCTAATAAAATAGTAAGAAATTAAAATTTTGAAGATAGAATATTGTTAACAATAAAAATATTGTTAAAAGCAATATTAATAAATCTTAATTAAAGAAATGCTTTTATTTTTAAAACTCTGGCTTAAAATATAATTATTTTCAAAAATTTTCTTTTGAAAAAAAAAAGCGCGTCAGTCTAATGTTTTTTGTAAAATAAGAAACTGCTTTTTCAAAAAATTTAAGCATTTACCTAATTTTTTTTCAGTAGCTGATTTTCTTCGACTTGTTCCAAGTCTTTGTAAACCGGCTTCCTCGACAAGATCGTAGTTGCATTGAGAATCCATGATAAATTTTTTTTTTTTTAAACCTTTAATCTAAAAAGTCATGTTTTTGATACATTTAATTTTATAAATAATTTAATTAAAATAATAAAAAAAATTTCAAACTACATGTTTAAAATTTTTTGTGTTTGTAAATTGTGTGTGTATATATATATATATATATTTCTCGCGTTACATCTTTAACTAACATCAATTTGTCCTTTTATCTAAAAATCCATTTGAGTCATCAGATGAGTATTATCGGATGTAATTATTCATCTTACGTCACTTTCAGACAAGAATTAACTTTGAATGTGTCAACTACCGACAAAGAAAAACTGATATTATGTCATATTTTCTGCTATTATTAGGTAAGTATTAGAGATATTTAATTGAAAGTTGTTAGTATTAAGTGGCAGTATAAAACACATGCCAAAAAAAAGTAAAGAAATTACATTGTGTCGTTGTTGACAACTGAACTTTTTTTTCTATGCCGGAAATGTTTCGTAACTGAATTGTTTTATTATCTAAAATTGAAATAAAAAAATTTCATGGCAAACACGTTTATGGCCCTTCATCTTTTAATAGTTATGTTTGAAACGTGTCAATATTGGCTATGATAATTGAAAAATTTGACAATAGAAAATAAATAAATAAATAAGTTGCCAGAATAATAATTTTGTTATTTTATAATATATTAATTTAGTCTTTTTATTTTTAAGTAAGAATAAAAGATTAATAAATTAAATGAATTTGTTTTTGAATATCGTAAATAAACTTTATTTATCAGGACGTAACGTAAGCGCATTGAATGATTAGTAAAAAGTTTTTGTTAAGTCAACAATGACGTTTCTGTTTTTATAGCAAACTCTTATTATTTCTAAAAATACCTAAATATAAACTATCAAAGGAACGGTAATTTTTTTTTTTACAAGGGAGACTCTAGGTGAATTTTAAATCCTATAAAAAGCTCAGTTTTTTTTTATTGAGAACTTCTCTCAAACTCTTGCGAATATTTCTCACTTGTAATCCGAGCATTTTAAAGGATCAAGAATTTGTCAAGGATCGTTTGATCAAGAGAAATGACAAAATTTATCAACCCTCTTGATCAAACTATGAATTAAACCGGTGTTAGATCTTGAGATAGTTCGGAGCCGTTTCCCTATCTCCTTCCACCTCACCTCTCCCCACCTCCTCCAAAAAAAACAACGAGCTTTTAGTGCCAGTTTAGTCTTCAAAAATTGTCTTTTATTTGTCTTTTTAAAAATTTTTTTTTTAAACATTGCTTTAAAAAAAATGTTTAAAAAAGAAATGTTTTAAATAATTTTAATTTTATTTTAATCGGATCATCTGTTATGTATATCTAAACGGCATATTATTTACAAAAATAAAAATTATCACTACCGTTACTCATGTAAGGTTTTTTATTACTAAAATATTTTGATAATTTTTTTTCTCCCGTTATATTTACAATGATGTTATTTTTGGTATATATTTGTAACGGTACTAATAGATCTTAGATTACGATTCAGAAACATTCTAATGTTCTAGATAAACGTCTTAATTTTGAGTATTTTAAATGATTTTGTTTATTCGGCTTCCGTTGGATTTAGAGCTTACAAAATAGAATAGCTCTTTTGTACCAACATAATAAAATGTTGACAATTTAGTTTTATATTTAAATTAAATTTACAGTTTTACAATTTAATAGTATTGATGCGCGATTTTTTTAAATTTACTTTTGTTTTAGGTGCCCCAAGAAGATCTAACAATCTCATCACAGATGAGATTGTTAGATCTTCTTGGAATTAACTAGGAAGTTCACGCCTCTTTCCTTTCCGATGGCGCCTAGAGCTCGCTTTGAAACCTGGATCTCTTGCTTCTAGCACTTTAACCACAGCATCACGGCTGCTCATTAAAAAAAAAAAAAAAAAAAATATTTAAAAACATTTCTTCTAGTCCGCGTCACATAACAAATTTTGTTATTTCAGAACTTTGAATTTAAAGTTATTACACAACAAATAAAAGCTTAAATAATAAAAAGTTAATATATAAATCATATATAGAAAAATAATCATTAAGCTGATAGAAAACCAATTTAATGAATAAATACTTAAATGTTTTGTTATGAACACCTTTATTTTTGCAACAAAGTTTGTTTTATTTATTATCAGACATAAACAAAAATATTTGACATAAGAGTTGAAGATAAATTATACTTAAAAGTACTTATGATATAAAAACATACGTAAGTGTTTATTAATTATGTTTGCTTAGAGCAAGGCCAGAAAACATACGGTGTAAGTGTTGTTGGAAATTATGTTTGCTTAGAGCAAGGCCAGAAAGCTAATAGCCAAAGTAAAAGTCAATAAACTATTTGTCTTTAGTTATTGTTCTATAAACATATTTATTTCTAAAAATTGAGAAAAATGAAAATGTGTAAAAAATTTAATAACAAATTTTAATTGTGTATAACCAATTTGTTACTAAAAAATTAAGGCAGACCCTTACTTAATGTATATGATTTTTTTTAAATTTAAAAAAAGTTAAAGGTGGCACACGGTGATCATATAGGAGGTTTTGATAATTTTTTCGAATCCAATTGAACCACCCATAAACAGTATTTAAAAATAAAAATATTTTTTTTTTTAATTTTGAATGTTACCTAAACAAATAACTAGGTACTCTGCCACAACAGCCTTTTAACAGAGAAAGAGTTGCTGAAAGTGTCAAAATATAGGCAAAAAAAAAAAAAGATATTTACTAGGTTGAATTAGTTTAAAAGAAATCTTTTTAACTCAAGTTTTAGTTTATAAGTTGCGCAGACAGACAAAAAAAAAACTTTGAAAACGTTCAAGGTAAACTCGGATGAGTCAAAAACATCCAAAATGTTAAATTGGAACTCTGAGTGCAACCCTAAAACGTTTTTAAAATTTCAAAAATAAATTTTTTACGAACCAAGGTGCAATGATTAGAACGGTTGCTTCAGAATCAATTCAGAGTGTATGGATTTTGCTAATAATTAAAATATTGTTAATTTAAAGCTATTTGAAAAAATAAACCATATCAAATTCATCCAGGTGTATTAAATATATATTTTTACACACCCTGATGTATATTAAATTTATACTTTTAACACACCCTGATATGTCGTTGTTGTAAAAGTTTCAATCAAAAAAATTTTTTATTTTTGAATAGAGTTTTTTTTTATTTTTCATGTTTAATATAACTTTTAAGTCATATTAAACATGAAACTTTTTATTTATATATTAATGGACATATCTTTTTTTAACAACAGGTTCTTGCTGATTTTTTTATCAACTAACTTGAGAACTTATTCTTCATGAAATAAGTTAAAATAACTTTTTCATTTTAATGAATGCGCAAATATAATATATACAAGGTTGGCGCGATAGGGGTGTGTGAGATCCCCCCCCCCCCCCCATATAGATGATTATTTCGTTCATTTAGTCGGCAAATTTGACCCTTTTTGACTATTTAGTCGGCAAATGTAGACCCTTTCGACAAATTAGTCGGTAAATTTAGACAGTCAGTCGGCAAATGTCGTTACAGCAGTTGGAGGGCAGTCGGCAAATTTTAAAACAAGAGGATTTTTTTATTTTTTTTTTAGTGGGCAAAAGTTGTAATGGGACCCCCACGTGACACCTACTCGCGCCGGCCCTGAATATATATAATAAAAAGACCTAAAAATAATAATATATATAATAAAAATTGTTGTCAATTAAAGGTAAAATATATAAACGTATTTATATTCAGAGAAATACACATACAGATTAGAAAAAGAATTATATCAGAAATAAATGACATATAAATAAAGTATTAATTACAGTTAAATGTCAATTATAAAAAATTTAAAATAGAAAAACACGATGGGATGATTTATGAAACAATACAAATGTAAAGATGTTATCAAATGTAAAAACGACGTCCTAAAAAAACTTTTTGTTGCTGATAAGTTTGATCAAATTTAATGGAGACCCAATTTGATATACTAAAATAAGCATAAAAAGTATGCAACTGCATATTAGTTGCATAAAGCATTTTAGTTACAAATGAAAAATAAAAGATTCAGTATGCTCTCAGCTTTAAATGCTAACTGAATGAGAAAGTCTCCCTTTCGTTTGTTCTAAAAAATCGTAGATTGCTAGGATATATAGACAGTATAGTAATAAATATTAAATTAATAAGATAAGAAATATTAGTTTTATATAAATAAATCCTTTAAAAAATAAAAAATACATAATACTCAATTAACGCACAACGTCTAAAATACATCTTTAAAAACGTAAAATTGTCTTAATTTATGTTACTTAAAAAAACGTTAATAACGCTTTTGAGACGTTTTTCAGATGTCGTGCATTGATTTGGTATCTAGCTAGCACACCACGTTAGACGTCGGTAGAAGGTTAGCTGATTAATACCGACATTGCTTTGACTTTGGCCCAAAATAGTGTGCTAGCTGGGTAATATGTTGTTGTATCCCTAAACTAATTGGTAACCAAAGTAATTGTTTTACGTAAAAAAATGAACGTTGTAAATGAGCGGTATATGCTATCATTACGTTATTAAATTTGAACTTATAAAGAAAAGAAAATATGTTAAAACATAAACAACATAAATATAAAAAAAGTCAACAATAAATAAACATTTAATGGTAAAACTGTTAAATCCAAGTATAGAAGGAGTGGTAATAAACTTAAACTCTAAATTAAATGTTATATGTATAATTGTTTGCACAACTTTATTAACCTACATTTTGTTAACTTTATAAAACTTACTTGTGACTAATCTTTAGATAAAAAAAAAAATCCACTGTGCTAATGGTAAAACAACTTTTCCAAAAACAAATGTGATACTGACCTCGTTAACATTTTATGCGGTTTTATAGTAAGCTTTTAAGAAAGACCGAAAACAAAAACCTGCGTGACTCCTTCTAAAGTTCTAAACTAGGTGATAATACCTTAGGTGATAAAAAAAAATAACCACAGGTGTTCAGTATACTTAATAATTAATTCTATGACGCTCTATTGATCTATTTGTGACAACAAATGTATTATTTGAAAAAAAAAAAAAATAATAATTCTCATATAAATTAACATCACGTTCAATTAACATAAACCATAAAACCCTCAAAAATAAATATCAACTTAAGTTGCATAAATAAAAAAACGACCCGCCATTAAAAGGAAAAAAAAAAATTTTTCTTTTAAAAACCTTAATGTTTATTCGTTGTACCAGTTTTTAAACAGTCGGAAACATTAAGAGCGACAATTCTATACAAGTAGCCGCTTTGAGCCAATTACCTTGAATAACACTGAAAACGTTTTAAAACAAGATCTTAAAATAATAAAAATATGAAAAGAAAGCAGATCTTGTTTTTATTTATGCCAGTAACTTTTTCTTCCAAAGAAAATCTTTAAAAAAGTATTACTTTAACATTGTTTTTATGTCAAAGTATTAAAAAAAAGTATCTATAAAAATAATAAAAGGATTTGTTATTTGTTATTTAATTGGATCCCGTTGCTTTTTGAAATAAAATCTAAAACTTTTGATTATAATATTTCACACGCTCATGTTAAGCTCATGTGTTAATACTTAAAGATTATATTGAGAAACGGTGCGTCAGGTGTGTCAAGAATTTAGTGAAAGACAAAGCAAGTTTTGTTTGTTTATGTGTTTTTGTTCTAAAGAGATAACGATGCTGTTTGGTTATTTTGGTTCCAAAGTAATCAAAACTTCACATTTTAATAATTAAATAAATTGATAAACAAACTATATTTTCGGTAAATTTGTTAACGCCTTTCCGGATTTCGTTAATAAACAAACGAAGCGCTTGAACAAAAAGTGAAAGTTTTGCAAATAAAATAACAAACATAAATAAATAAAAGAAAACAACTTTAAAAAATTGGGCTGTTAGTAAGCATTAAATCTCAAAATTTTCATTCCCCTATTGATATTTTGGTTGATTGAAATATAAAAGGTACGCATCTCATGATAAAAAATTCGAAAAAAAACTTAAGATTACCGGTTGCGTTACTTTGAGTTCGAATCAAGACACAAATCCAATTTGTTTATTTTCTGACTTGAAACTAGAAAAAAAATTATTTAGTTTTATTTTCTTCTACTAAAACATTCATCTGCATTTTTTCTATTCAAAATTTATTTTTTTATTTTTTATTTCGTTTAATTAAATCTAATTTTTACAACAATTCAACTTTTACAGCAAAATCAACTTGGAGTAACAAACATTATTAAATCTAATTGAAACCTTGTTGGACCACATAACTTTCAATAAAAAAAATGAATAACTTTGGATTTGTTTGTTATTTGTCTTACTAAAATATTACATTATTTTTCACATCTCGTTATAACATACTCCGATGAGATTCATTTCTCTCTTCTATGACGCACCATTTTTTAATCTTAACAAAGTTTTTTTCAATTTTTTACACAATTTTTTAAGTACGCATATACACATTTAGTACGCAATACACATTAAGTACGCAGTACACATTAAGTACGCAATACACAATTTTTTAAGTACGCATAATTTTAAGTACATTCTAAGATTTCTTTAGCCGATTAAAGGATAGCACAATTCATACAACGTTTTATTACCAAAACAAAGAAAATGTCTCTAGTAATCGGTGTTATCTAGACACCAAGCACTAGACGCTGAATAATGTGTTTGAGGTAAAGTAGGCTTTACCTCTCATATAATTCAATCAATTAGAGCAAATATCATTTCTTTTGATGAGTTATTAGCAGCTCAGATTAATTTTTCTTTAATTTTAATTTTAATTTTTAAATTTAATGTTTTGTATATAGCGTTACAAGGAACGACCATTAACGACAAAAAAGTTTAAAAAATGAAAAGCAAGAATTTTTATAAAATTTATTATTGACTCAAAGAAGTCAATGTTAAGAAAACTATTTAAACACATAAAAACTGCAAGTGCTTTATAACGTTTTAATTTTAAAACAGTTGTTTTGGTAGTTGTTCATGGTTAAGTTGACAAGTTGCGTTTATTTTCAGTCATCTAAAAATGCCAAAAAACACATGGAATCTCTTTTTTTTTTTGCCATATAAAGTTATTTAACTCGTAAACCATAATATAAATACAATAGCAGGGGCAAGAGGAAGACATAATTTGTTTTATCACCAAGCCCCTTAGTCTATACCATAAATATAAAACAACAAAAATTAAAAAACGTAACACTATATAATATAAAACGTTTTTCTAAAGACTTTATAAAACAAAAATCATCCTAAAGTCCTACTTTAACTTTTTTGTATCAATTAAGAAAAATTAAAAAAAAAGTAATTAGTACAAAGAAACTATATTACTAAAAAGCATGCAAGCAAATACGAATAATCCTGAAGCTTTCCTTTTACACCAGCATATACCTTGAAATTTGTGAATATTTTTATAAACCATTTTTTTTTTTATAAAAAGAAAAAAAAAAAAACGAAGAAAAAAAAGAATTGAAGCAATAACAAGTGGCACAATTCTTTTCTAAGATCGTCAAGCCGATAATGACAAACCTCTAATTTTGGGTTGGTTTAACAGTAGCAACCATTACAACTTCAGAAAAAGCTGACTTTTTGATCGAAATGAGTCATGAAAATTATTCCAAGTTTTTGTGATTTTTACAACTTATCTTAATGCAATAGCATCAAGTACACGCATACTTCACTCAAACTTAACTTTTTTTTATTAATTTTTTATTCTTTTTATCGTTTAGAGATCTGTATTGCTGTTGTACTTAGTTGTCAAAATTAGGAGGCAAGCTGGCCATACATTTCAACTAAAAACGTTTTATTGGACTGAAGTTTAAAAAGTCTTCAGTTTTCAATTCTAAAATTTTTTGATTTACTATAATACATTATAGTAGATTTGTACAAATGCGAAACTATAAAAGAAATACAGACAGGGGTACAACTTCTAAAAATTGTTATAAAAAATGCTGTTGATACTGTGAAAGAGAAAATCTATACGAAAGACCACCGAAGACTTCAATATTCCTGAAAAAAGTTTGTCCAACTCTACAGCAATAACGACAAAGCCAATTAACATCAGGCTACATAAAATCTAGACAGGTCAGTCTATCTGCGTGTGATATGTCTGCATATTTTTTTATTGTTGTTGTTATTATTTTTAGGTGCCCCAAGAAGACCTAACGGTCTTGTCACAGAGCACCGCGGAAGTGCATTTAACCAAGAAGTTTACGCCTCCTCCCTTACCGTGATGCGAAAATACGTAAAGAGCTCGTTTCGAACCTGGATCTCCTGCTTATAAAGCAGGCGCTCTAACCATTGCGCCACGGCCGCACATATATAAATAGTGTTATCTGTTTTAATAACATTGTTAATTTAGGTTTTTACTGACTTATAAGAAAATCTGTAGGAACAATTCGTCACAAAAGTTTCTGATATTTATTTTGCACTTAGGATCCCCTAAGGAAGTGAGGAATTTAGTTTACCGGTACGATAAAAACAATTAAAATAAAATTACCGGATAATTTTTATAAAAATGAAGCAGCTGCGGAAGACTGTTTCACTATTTACCATGTAAGACACAAAAAGCTATTTATCTAAGAACACATGAAGCAAAAGGTCATGCACGTATTTCCAGTTTCATTTTAAAAAAAGTCTTATAACCATATATATATATATATATATATATATATATATATATATATATATATATATATATATATATATATATATATATATATATATATATATATATATATATATAACATAAATAATAAAACAAATGGCTGGAGCAAGAAGAAGACATCAGTTTGTCTTATCACCGAGCCCCATAGTGACTTCATTACAGGTCGTTTTTTACAACAAAATGTATAAAATCGTGATAAATTGTTTGTGATAAAATATGTAAAAATGTGAAAAACTACGTTTTACAATTGATATAACTGTTTATATATAAATTTGTTTAGTAAAATAAATTTAGAACAAGTAAAAGTTAAAACAAATAAAAGAAATAAATTGTGCTAGTTTATTTTTTTACTAAAAAAGATAAAAAAGAAAAAGAAAATTTAAGTCCGTAGATAATAAAAAACGCTTTGATTTAGATTTGAACTGTTCAAGTGTATTTCTTTTGATAGTAACAATCTGGGAAAAAATTTTCCACAAATAAGGTCCGCGGTGCTGGATTGAGTATGAATTTAACTTTAATGTAACTTTTGGGATGACAAAGTTGTTATATGAGAATCTAGTAGGGTATTTATGACTTATTTCGCTAAAATAGGGTTGAAATATCGGCGGAGATAGTCCATTTTTTATTTTGTACATAAACTGTAAAACAAGATGTATGTTAATTTTGTATATATTCAATGCTCCAAGTTTGCATAAGAGAGGTTCACTAGTTTTTTAAGCTTAGTACAGTTTGTGCTTGCCCAGGCCATGTTACCATAGCTTAGATGACTATGTATTAATGAAAAGTATAAACTTCTTAAGGAAATGATATTTAGGAAAGGTTTTGCTTTATACATTAATGAAATATTTCTTGAGAGCTTTCTCTCTAAAGTGTTTATATGGAGCTTCCATGACAAATTTTCATCCAAGACCACACCAAGAAAGTCTATAAAATTTTCTCTTTTTATATTAGTATTATTTATTTTAAGATCAGGTAGTTTAAGAGGAATATTTTCGTTTTTATTTGGTTTATGAAATAGGATGAACTTGGTTTTTTTGACATTCAAAGAGAGTTTGTTACACCTAAACCACTTGTTTATTTTATGTAATTCTTTGTTAGCTATGTTAAAAAGTGTCCTAATGTCTCTATGCGAATAAAACAAATTGGAGTCATCCGCAAACAAGATTAAATTTAATAAGTTTGATGTTGAATATAAATCATTTATATAGAGTAAAAATAATAATGGTCCCAAGATCGAGCCTTGGGGAACCCCGCAAGTTATGACGCTATTTGTTGTTTTTGTTGTTTCATGCTGCAGCATGGAGTGTATGGAGTAAAAAATAATAACTTACTTTGGTTTAAAGATTATTTATCAAACCGAAAGCAATATATTCAGCGCTGAATATATTGCTTTCGGTTTGATAAATAATCTTTAAACCAAAGTAAGTTATTATTTTTTACTCCATACACTTCGAGTTTTTTTAGAAGAATGTCGTGATTTACGGTATCAAAAGCTTTAGAAAGATCAAAACTCCTAGCGTAAAGCAATCATTACTAAAAGCATTAGATATTTGATTAACTAGCTCAATTATAGCATGGTCGGTTGAGTGGTTTTTTTTAAATCCAAATTGTTTACCGTATAATAAATTGTTTTCCGTCAAATAATTGTAAAGTCTATTATACATGACGCGTTCTAGTAACTTGGAAAAACATGGTAAAACTGATATAGGTCTATAATTATTAGTATCAAAATCATCTCCAGATTTAAAAAAGGGGTGACTTGAGCAATTTTTAGTTTATCCGGGACAATGCCTGATTTTAGCGAAAGATCGAAGATGTGGTGCAATGATGGTTCAATGATATCAAATACTGATTTTAGGACAAAGCTACTGATATTATCAAAGCCCGCACTTTTGTTGTTTTTTAGATTGTTTAAAGCGGATCGCAATTCATTAGAATCTAGATGTGTTTCTTTCATAATCTTTTCTGTGGTAAGGTTCTTAATCAAGTAAGAATGAAATGTTGCAGAACTCGACGGAATTTCTGCTGCTAAATTGTGACCCACATTAAGAAAAAAGCTATTTAGATATTCAGCTATTATTATCTTATCACTGACTAAGTTACCATCAATTAAAAGCTTTTTCGGGAGATTGCTTTTTGTGCAGTTATTATTACCGATTATCTCTTTAATCGAATTCCATGTTTTCTTAGCATTGCCATAGTTTTTTTTTAACAAATTTGAATAATAAAGCTTTTTTGAGTATTGTTTTGTTTTTTCAAACAAGTTTTTATAATTTTTATAAGTTATTTCATTTTTATAAGTTTTATTTTTTAGGAACTTATCGTAGAGTTTTTGTTTTTTTCTTGAGGATTTGATTAAACCTTTAGACATCCAAGGAGTTAGAAGTGACTTTTTGTTTATAACAACAGTTTTAACTGGAAACGCTTTTTCATAATATTTACAAAATTGACCTAGAAAAAGTTCGTAGGCGTTGTTTGCATCGCTTGATTGCAATATAAGATCCCAATCAACATTGTTTTTTAGTAAACTTTTAAATTTTTGTAAGGAGTTTTCATTGATCTCTCGTTTGTATAAAGGAGGTTTGGGAGAGGTATTGTTTGGTGCTATGTTTTTAGTAGTTAAGAAGGTGGGAAAATGATCTGAAAGATCTGTCTTAATTATACCGGTGAAAACATGGGAATTGTTGGTTATTATATTATCGACTAAGGTAGAAGAATTTTTAGTTACTCTGGTTGGCTTGATAATTGTTGGAATGAAATTGTGCTCAAATAGAGTATCAACAAAATGTTTAACACTATTATTAGAAGTATGCTTCAACAAATTAATGTTTGTATCACCAACTATGTAAACATGCTTTTGTGCGTTATTAAATTTGTTTAAGAATGAGCTAAGATGAGTTTTGAATGTTTTAAAATTCCCACCTGGTTGTCTATAAATAGTATTTATGATTATGTTTTTAGAGTTTTTATTAACTAATTCTATGCATAATGACTCACAATCTGAAATTGGAGGCGCTGTAAACCCATTTCTTTAGATAACCAAAGTTCAATTTTTACAGTTTTCATCTTGTCAAATACGCTAGAAGTTGAAAATAAAGACTTGTTTAATTGCTTTTAAACAATCATAGTTCTCAGCTTCCGTATGTATGATTTTAATTTATTAGACTTATCAAAACGTAGTTAATAGCCATGATATTGAAATATTTCAGCAATGATTTAAAAAAAAAATAACGTTTTTTTTTTTAGGGGCCTTGGCTAGTGCTCGCCAAACTTTTTCTTATAATGAGTGCAACTTAAATATGTTATTTAATTTTATATGCTTTATGAATACGTTTTAACATTTATAACAAAAAAGTGCCAAAAGAACCCAAGTCTAAGGTACCATGCACCATTTAAATAGTACTTTTTGTTTCTGCAAACAATAAGGCCATAGAAGGTAATATAGTATTAAATATTTTCATAAACCTTTTTTCTAAAAACCTGCTATATTTTCTATTATATATATTTACTTATTAATTTTTTTTTTCTGAACTACTTGTGTTTAAAAAAGCAAGCTCATCGTCTTTTGACAAACTCTTTTACATTTTCCCAGTTAAGACACGTGTTTCATTCACTTTTAGTTTTAGAAGTGTATATCAGCTTTGTTTTTAAGTTTCTATCTAAAAGATATAGCGTCTAAAAGGTATCGCGCGTAAAACTAAATGTTTGTGATTCAGTAGGACAAATGTTTTTACTTAGTTTTTGATTCAAAATGACATAGGGGAAGGTTGCGAAGATGAGCAGGTTCCTAAGATGGTATAACCTCTTTTACGGGTAGACTAATGATTTTTTCGCGAACTTTTTTTGGTTAAGAATATTCATTCAAGTTCAACGGTGTTATTTATTTTAATTTCTTGGTTGTATAGTTATTATTCTTTGATTGTTTTATTGTTAAGAAAATTTACTACCCCGTTATAATATTATTACTATTTAATATTTTTGTAATTACGTCAGAACGAAATAAGATCATCAAAAAATTATTACGTCCTCAATATTTTAAGCTTATCTACTGTTAATTCCATAGGTTATATGAGATAATACATAAGCTGTTGTTTGCTATTTAAAGTAGGATAGTACTTGATGAAATTGCTTAAGATGATACGTTTTTAGACGCTCAAGATGAGATTCAGCTTTTATTAAGAAAAGGGCGTTTTTCTTAAGTTATTCTCCGCGGAGCTTTGTTTTGGTATTTCAAGAGCGAAAGTTTTTCAAAAAATAGTATCGTCAACTTTTTTAGAGGTAGGAAAGATTTGATATTGTTTTGTTTTTTATGGTTGAGATAATTACTTTTTACTTAAGTATAGTCCTTGAAGATGCAATTTTATTTAAGTTTTTTTTTGTGATTATTTTTTCGTTATTTTGAGTTTTTTTGAGTTCCATTAAAAGAAGTTTATCTTAGGAAACTGGTTTCCTAAGATGAGATGATTGGGTGTGTTGAAAATAACGAAATTTTTGGTATAAAGGTTTATTTATTTTCTATCAGAGCATTGATATTATTTAAGAACAAAAAATTAAATTATCGTTATTCTTAAAAATATATATCTTTTTGTAATCTTTTGAGAGCAAAATATATTACACTGAAAACATGCTCAACTTACGCAACCTTTCCCTAAATGTTTAAAATTCAACAAAACATATCGTGTAAACTATACGTTTTGAATTAGGGATCGTCCATAAAGTACGTACGCTCGGAGAGGAAAAGGGGGTCTGCGAATATCGTTTCTGAGATAAGGGGGCAGTAGGTCAATTGTAAAAGTATTGAGACACTAAATCAAAAAAATATGATAAAATGTTGGGTTGGCAGGTTAAAAGCGTAGATACTTTTAGGGAGGAAGAGGGTACTTAAAAAAGCGTATAACAAAATAAGGGGGGGGGAGGTGGCGATAAAAAAGCGTACGTACTTTATGGACAACCCTTTAGCTATTGTATCTTTTTTTTTTTCTTCTCCAATTACAATTGATAACTAAAGCGTAAGAAATTAAATAGAAAAATTTAAAAAAAAACACAGAAAGTTTGAAACCCAGCACAATATATTTTAGCCATTTGTCTTATTAAATAAACAGTCAAGCTACCAAAGATGTCTTATAAACATAAATTTGTATCAGAAATAAATATTTTTTTACTTCCTACTTTAATATAAAAAAGAGCAACCCATTTGATTGTTATATAAAAAGTGGCCGAGCTATTGGTTTATTATTAAAAAAGAGACTAATCTATTGGTTTATTATATAAAAAGAGACAAATAGGGAAACTCGAAGATAGTTTAGCATAAAGATTTTACCAGATCCATATTTTCATTCACCATTTCAGCACAACCTTGTTGGCTTTTACACCATTTAAAATACAGACAAGTTGAATTATTGTAAACTTTGAAGTCTACCTCTAAAAATCTACTTAACAAATTTTGATTGCTTTGGCGCATTTTTCTTAAGAGAATTTAGACTTTATTGAAACTTTCAGTTACTTGCTTAGTTGCTAAGTAACCACTAATAACATTCTAATAAAATTTATTAAGTTAGTACTTTTTTTTGAGGCGCCTGTTAAGCTAAAACTTTTGCTAAATGTTTTGAACATAAATTTTTTTATTAACCTTATTTTTTTTCGCCAAAAAAAAATTACCACAAAAAATACAGAGCTTAAAAAATCAATCTGCTAACTAAACCCGGTCTTTCTAAATTAAAAACAAAACAAACAAACTCAATAAAAATCGGAGAAAGACTCAAAAAAAATATTTTGAAAACTGTTTAAAGCTAATAGTGCCTTCATGTTAAAGATTTAAATTTAATTAAAAAGTTTTAATTAGATTTAAAACCATGTCATGTAAAGTTTAAAACCCATAAAGATTTTTTAATATTTTTCATGGCATATCTTTTGAACGCCATACATTTTTTCATAAAGATTTAAAACTTATAAATAAACCTTTGTAACTCTTTAAGGTAAGTAGATAGATTTCTAAGGTAGGTTGGTAGCTTTCAAGGTAAGTAGGGTTTTTAATATTAGCTTTTTAAGGTAGTTGGGTAGCTTTTAAAGGCAGATGAGAAGATTTTTAAGGCAAATTGATAGATTTTAAAAATAGGTTGGTAAGCTTTAGATGAGTAGTTTTTAAAAGTAGGTAGGTATATTTTTTTTCTAAAATCTATTGCCCACATCAAATTTTAAAAAATTGTTTAAGTAGCAAATTTTTAAAGTACTTTTTGTTCTTATGATTTATTAGGTGTAATTTTTTGTAAAAAATTGGACAACTTTCCTGAATGTTTGAATGATATCATTTTTGGAGTTCAAACCTTAAAACGCCTCTGACTCGAAATATACTAACTGTTGTCCACCACCTTTTTTTGATGATACTCAATGGGATCCTCATTACCTCATGGGTAACTACTGACCCAATCTTACATATATATAAAGAAACGAAAAACACAGTGCATACTTGGCACTGTGATGTCTGCATAAAAAAATATGGTGAAAAGTTTAAGTTAATGATGTGACTATTATAAGAGTATTTTCTATAAAATGCAATAAAAATAAAAATAAATGTTAGTTATTATCATCCAATGCAATTCCTACATTTATGCTGTTTATTGAATTGCTGCAAGTTACTTTTATTGAATTGTTGCGGGATAACTTTGTAGGAATTTCTTACAGATATGTTAATTACTTTTCTAAAGCCAATTGTCAACAAAGGAGTATTTCTAAAAGGTGACAACATTCTTTTCTAGTGATATCTCTCTTTTTTTATATATTTTACACATTGTTATTATACATTTTGAATCTATCCAATCAAATTAATTTAATAAACATCTAAATTAAACTTTTGTTGAATTATCATTAAAAAAAACAAAATAATATAAATTTATGGCGCAAATATTTAGAGTAAATATTATAATTTCCTTTATATTAAAAATGACTATTTACAAACAAAATATTTGGTGTAGTAAGATATATTTTTAGTATCTTTTTGTTATTTTCTCTAATATAATAATTTACCTTGTTTTATATTTTATAGTTCTTAATGTCCATAAAAATTTTTCTTCCGTAATTTCTAATACACGCTGAAGCTAGATTGATTGGATTTGCAATGAACCTAAAGAATTTATTTCTTCTCATTTTATTTAATTTCGAACACGTATAATCCTTATCTGATGTTTTTCTTGCAGCTTTAATAAACGGATGATTTAGCAAATCATCTGCAGATGGTCGACTTCTTGGATCTCTAGAATTTAACTTTATATCATTAGTAAGAAGAATTTTAAGTGCTGACTCAGCGTTAAGCAATTCACTCAGATATATTGATTTAGCACTTAACGTTAATGGTTGAAAAAAACACATGTTTTTTTTTTTTTTTTTAGTTTATATATATATTTGCTGTTTATATAATAAGAAAATATAATTACAAAGAAGCATTTACATACAAAAAAAAGTTGATTTATAAAAACAGGCAGGGGCTCAATAAAGATACGGATGACTAAAGTCACCACAATCTTTTCATAGAGCCCCTATGTGGGCTTTACAAGTTTAAAATAGAATAATATTGTTAAAAATACATGTTGATGAATACATGTTGAATACATGTTGATGAATGGAAGATTTAAGTTAAACAAATTTTTTTAACTTCAACTTTTTAGAAACATTTACTAAAATATATTAAAAAATTATTTTGTTACACAAAAAAAGTAAGTCTTAAAGCCGTCATTTGTTGTATCCAAGTAATATTGAAAAATATATCTAGTTTTTAAAAAGTTCCATTTTTGAAACTTGAAATAATAAAAATAAACTATTTTTTCACTAAGAATCATGTTAAGAATGTGTATAAACTTAAATATATATAGATACATAAACGTATTTTTACAAACTTACCTTTTAAAACATTGAACGAGAAAATCTTTTAGAAGAGGTGTCATGGTTTCTGGAATGTTTGGCTCTTTTCTTCCAGAGCCTATATTGTAAAGAGCTGACATTGGTTCCATCCAGCTAAATGGAGGAGAGGTTGTGTACATTTCAATAACTGTGCATCCCAAACTCCTGTTAAAAAATATAAAAGCTACAAGCATTTTGTGGTTTAATAAAAATATTTTATTAGTTGTTGTTTTGGTTTTGTGGCAACTCTGACATCGTTTTTATAGTTATTAAATAAACGTTTTAACATTTAAATACTCTAATATTATTTTTCAAAAAGTAGCAAGCAAAAATTGTAAAATAAGGTAATAATTTTTTTTTTCCTTTTTTAAATTTTTAAGGCTTCAAATCTGTGTTAATTGAAACTAGCACATTTATATGTAAAAAATAAACAACACTTCATTAACTTGTTGCTCCCACGTTATGGGTATTTAAGTTCAAATTTTTGGGCTACTTTTGTTTCCAGACTCCAATCATCGTAATTTTTTGACAAACATCCTTATTTGACATAATTATAATTATAATAAACAAATAAGTGCGTGAAGTTTGCTCCATGACTGAAATTTTATCTCAAACATTAAAAAATACTGCATCCGCCGCTGGATATAAAGTGATGTTCAAAAGTCAGTTGACATTTAAAAAAGTGAATATTTAGGCATTACTTTATGAATGAAAAGATATTTATGGGTAGAAAGTATTTAGTTTAATAGAAAACAAAAAGAATGTTTGAAATAAAAATAGAACAGCAGTCGATTAATGTTAGAACGATAAAAAATTAGGTAAAACGCAAAAAGGTGCTGCTCAAAAGTTTGTTGACAGTGACAAGAACACAAGTTTAAACAAAATAGTTTTGTTATTTTGGTGCAAACGCAATCCATTTAATATTTTTTTGGTCCGCCTTTAGCAAGCAGATAACTGCTTGCAAGCGTTTTGGTATCGAAAGTACTAGTTTCTGAATGAAATTAATGTCAATTTCTTCCCAATGACGTTTGATTGTTGTAAACATGTTATTTTTGGACTTTCTTTCGTCTTGAGGAATAGTTCTATGTATGTACTCCCATATAATTTTGATTATATTTAAATCTAGCGATTGAGCAGGCCAATCGAACTTGAAAATATCATGATTAGCGAACCAATATTTGACAATCTTTGCTGTATCTTTTGGATCATTAACCTCCTGCCAGATAAAATTGTCCTCGATCTTTAATTTTGCCGCAGTAGCAAATACGTTTCGCTGTACAATATTGAGATAGAATTCTTTGGTCATTTTACCATTGATCAACTCGATAATACCAGGGCCGTTCCATGAAATAGAACCCCACAACATCACCGACCCACCACCAAACTTGACTGTAGGTATGTTGCATTAAAAACTCCTCATTCCTTTACCAATCGACAAAGAGAAGACCGTTCTTCTTCTCTTTGTCGATTGGAGTTCAAACTTGCATTCGTCTGTTCAAATTACAGATTTCCAGACTTTGAGTGGCAACTTTATATGCATTTTAGCAAACGCCAGCCTCTTTCTTCGATTATTTATAGAGGTGAATGGTTTTTTTTGCATTGCTCTACCATATAATCCGACATTATTGAGATGTCTTCTAATTGTTTGAGGACTAATTGCCAAATTTAATTCGTTTTTAAGTTTTATTGAACTCATGTTTGGCGTTTCAACCGATGTTCTAACGATCAGTCTATCATTTCTTGCAATTGTCTTCCTTGGTTGACCAGATCTAATTGAATCTTCTACCTTTTTTTGCTGGTTCATTCGCTTAACGATCATCCTTACAATTTCCGCATTCAGTCCAAGTATCTTTGCTAGTTCTCTCAATGACTTTCCTTCCACCTTAATTAAACGATAAATTTCAATCCTGATATCAGTCGAAGTTTCACGGTGTGCCATCTCAAAAAAGTTTATTTCGTCAATATGCTATTCAAAACAAGTAGTGACATTTAAAATGTTTATTTAAAATATTATTTAACTTAATTAAGCCATTTTTCTGCTTATTTCATTAACTTACCGGTGATTATATAACACTTGTCAACAGACTTTTGGATTTAGCCAAATTTATAAATCGTGATATATTAATTTATCTATTTATATTTTTTGCTATTTTTATAATACTTTTAAAAAGTAACTGTATCTCGAAGGGAATTTAGCAATATTTTGCTTTTCTTTTTGGTTTTTGATCGCGATACAGCAGTTTTTCACAAAATATACGCCTGTCAACTCACTTTTGAGCGTCACTGTATAATTTAGTTAATCAAAGGTAGGTTTAATTATTAATACATATAACAAATATATTAATATTTATAACAAAATTAATCAGAGCTGAAATATTGAAAGTTTTGTTTTTGAAATTCAAATTTTGAAATTTAGAACTACGCAGAATTTGCCAATAATAACATTTATTCAATAATATTCTATGTTATAAACAACAAGCTAGGAAAAAATTCCTCAATATATGGTAATTTATGGCTATATATGGTTTTATATATGACTATATATATATTATTCAATTTTATCAATGGATAAACTATGAAAAGGTCAACTAGGTTTTTTTTTATTTTTTTATTTAGGTGACCCAAGAAATTCTAACGGTCTTGTCACAGAGCACCGCGCAAGTGCATTTAACCAGGAAGTTCACGCCTACTTCCTTACCGTAACGCGAAATATGTCCAAAGCTCGTTTCGAAACTGGATCTCCTGCTTATAAAGCAAGCGCTCTAACCACTGCGCCACGGCCACAAAGTGACTTATTAGAATTTAAAAATAATTTTTACAGTTTAATGGTTGGCTTCAATTTAGATGAACTAGTGAAATAAAAACTTACATTATAGATAAGAAAATCCCAAAATATTAGTATAGATAATGTTAGTATAGATACAAAAAAATCAGTTTTGTCTTATTAAAGGAATTTCTTTTTATTATACGTTCTGATAAGATAATATAATCGAATGAAGAGTGGGTTGAATGAAGAGTGGGTTATTTTTAGGGTTCGGAAAATGTGTCTGCAAAGATCTGCGCACACAAAATATGCGCATAATTGCGCAGACGTCAGCACCGATGTCTGCGCAGACACTTTAACGGAAACGAAAAATTTAAGTTATCCGAATTAAATGTCTGAAACTATTTTTGCATAATTATCTACTTTTTACGAGTTTTCTGTTTCTTTTTGGTTTGAGTTACATATAATCAATCAATATAAACTTTTGTAAGTGTTTCTTACTACAATTTAAAGTGATTTAGAATCAAGAAATCGTGTATTTTTGTCATTCAAAATGTTTAAAATGAAAAACATCAAAATTTCGACAAATCTTGATCGAGAGAAGCGTTCTGAAACTTGTTTAGCATGTAAAAAAAACTGTTCAATGGTCGAAGGAACTTCTTACAGCGCATAAAAGATCAACATGTCCAAATGCCAGTGTCAAAGAATTGTTTTCTAAGCGTAATTATGAACCGTTAAATCTGATCAATGACTCGCAGCAACTCCCGTCTACGTCTGATTAACCGACACAGCGTATACGTTAACTAATTAATGAAGAGCTCAAAAATGATATCGACTCGAAGCTTGCTAATTTCTTTTACCGTACGGGTGTATCATTAGTCGAATCGGAGGAATTAAGGATTTTGTTAAGTCGCTCAAATCCATCGTACGCATCTGTCATCCCGAATGCTAAAGCCTTATCAGGATCTCAGGATTATCAGGACAAACAATACACAAAATCCTCTACTTCTGTAAATAAAATTTTGAATTCTGATGTCTGACGGCTGGACGAACATAAGAGGCGATCACATAGTGAATATTTGTATTAAAACGCCCGATCAGAAGCCTTTTTTTTACATCTCGATGAATAGATCCGGAATCATTCAAAATCCATCTGCAGTCGCCGCGGCAATCTTAAAAGTTATTGAGAAGACTGGCTCACAAAAATTTAACAGTTTCAAAAGCGACAACGCTCCTGTTATGAAATCAGCGTGGAGGATCATTAAGGAAAAATATCCACACATCTCGGCTAGTGGATGCGGAGCTCAAGGAGTCAACTTGCTTGTAAAGGACATTCTTCAGCTATCAAAATACGTTCTTATTAAGTTGGTAGACGAAGAAAGTATATTACTGAAAGAAATTCAACTAAAGAATACATCTGCTGCTTTTATGGCATTGATAAAATCTAAACCATTTTGGGACCGTCTCTCTAAGCTTGTCAAGAGCATTGAGTTTCCTACGTGATTGGAAGACTAGAAATGAATGAAGCTCTATTGTCTCTCGTGTATGTTTACTTTGGTCAAATGAACAATTCTTATATGGACAATCTCACCTCGATTTTCTCTTTACACCAGGTATTGGAATAACTTTCATATTAACGCCCAAAAATGCCGCAGAAGGTTTATATTTGAATGAAGATAAACCGGCTTTATCATTTCTACAGTTGAATTCGCCGAAAAGATCAAATCTGAAATTGCTGACACTGCCGAGGATGAGTTGATTGCTTTTATAGGAGAAATGGCTGCGTTGACTGAGAGAAGAAAGGAAATAATATTCAAGATGAACACACGAAATTATAGGAACATTATCGGTCGCGATAAACATCCTGCTCTTTACGAAATTGCTAAGCCTATTAATGAAATGATCTGCTCATTGGCTACAGCAGAAAAAGCTTGGTTGACCTTTCGATTTTTCACTCGCGACTAAGAAATCGTCTTACGAATGAGAGAGTTGAAAAGCTGGTATTCCTGTATACCAATAGCGTGCTGATGGACAAAAATGATAAGACTGATTATATTATAGAAGAAGGTGCAATTCTTAATAAAATTGAATGTAAAGAAATCACCGAATAGGCGCCAGCATTATATTTTTTTATTAATGTAAGAACCTTTGAAAATTCCTATTGTTACTAATCACTGAATTTGTAATAAAGTTAAAATATTACTTAAAACATTTTTTAAATTAAATTTTTTTTTTAATGATTTCAAAAAATTGGCTGCAAAGCAGTAAATTTTGTCGGCGCCGATGTCTGCGCAGACAAATTACACTGTCTGCGCATATCTGCGCAGACAGTCCGAACCCTAGTTATTTTATAATTGAATGAAGAGTTATTTTATACAGTTTGAAAGCTAATTAAGATTTCTTTTCAATGGCAATAAAAATAATTTTAATAAATTTTTAAAAATTTTGAAAATTTTTGTTTAATATTGCCTTAATTGTCTGCAAAAAAAAATTGATAGCCCCGAGCTGTCTAGAAAAAATTTGAAAACTTCTTATTATACTGAAAATGCAGTTTGATAAACTTTTAATGCATTAAACAATCATTAGGAAGTTTGATAATAAATTAAGTTTTTCATCATTATATAAATTTGAATCACATGAAATTAAAACTAGAAAGTATTAGTTCAAAATGGCTCAATCATATACTAATACCATAATACTATGACAATACTACGAATATAATACTATGATAATACTATGAGTAAATCAGCATATCATGATATTCATATAGAATGTCCAGATAGATACTCATCGTACCGATCCATTTAGAAAAAGAAAGCTGAATGCTGTCCTAATCCAGAAGCTATTTCAACCATGATTCTTCCTTCTTACTAATACTTCTGTTATAGTAAAATTGAAAGCATTTATAAAACAAACAAATGAGAGAGTTGTAAAAATGAATGAAGGTAAAATTTTGAAGCACAAAGAAATACGTAATAAACAGCAAGAACACATGGTTCTTTTAAGTTCACGGGGCTTGAATAAAACATTATTGCCGGCACAATTTGGCAAGTACTGCAACTCCGCTCAAGTTATCATATGTAAATACAATATATATATATATATATATGTATATATATATATATATATATATATATATATATATATATATATATATATATATATATATATATATATATATATATATATATATATATATATATATATATATACATAACATAATAAATATGTTACCTAAAAGTGCGAGATTCTGTCGTCCATTGAGGCAAGATTAAATAAAAGAGTCAAAAGAATTGTTTTTAAAAAGTAAAGCAAAAATAGAAATTGAAACGAGTTGAAACCACTTCTAATTGAATTATCAAACAAAAAGTTAGTTTTAATTGATTTTGATTTCGTAATGACCATGATCCATGGGAAAGTCTTACATCACCAATAGTAAATCCATACAAAATTCGAAAATCTAATCAATTGTTTAATCTGCGAAGCCATATCGAATGAAATAAGTGATATTACATATTTAAATAACTTTAAAACCTTTGAAAGCACTTTAACTTAAGTTATGTCAACACCTGGATCTGGTTTTTTGAATGCTTACTAAAAATCTTATAGACTTGAAATTGAAAATTAGAAAGTAACTAAAACGTTCAAGTCAAAGTACATTGAGAGGAAAAAATTAATAAAAAAAAAATTATGATGCTTTTACACTCAAGGTGGACATGCCAAATTCTTAACAAGCAAGAACCAGTACGACAGGCAATGTGTGTGTAAAGGCATTTTCAATTCCAGCTTTGTTCAGTAAAGTTCTCGTCATAGATAAAAATTTGATTATAAAATTTAGCAACACTTTTATTACAATCAATTGTAATAACTCTATTGAACTTATTAAGTTTGAAAACTATTGTAACAAAACTTACTAAAATTTCTTCACAATTTATGGCCGACGACACGGGGGAAGGGAGGAGGCAGTGCACCCTGGCCCCCTCCTCTCATTTGTTTTCTAGAGGACATTTTTTCTTTTTCTTTTTCTTTTTTAATTAGATATAGAGAGGATTTTTTTATTAACTGACAATTGTGCCCCTCCACTTCGCAGCCCGCGTTGTCGGCCCAGCAAAATCCTGGCAGCTGATATCATTTCAAGTTCACTTAAGCCAATTGTTACAATTGGTTCAGAATGTAGAAACAAGTTCTTCAGAATGTAGAAACAAGTTCTACTCCAGAAATTGTGAAAATCATGCCAAAAAAAATTCAAGAAATTTCAACTTGATCAATGTATTTAGGCGAGCAATGAACACTTCTGACCGAATTGTAAATTCCTTATCTTTAGCCAAAAGAATGAAGTATAAACAAAAAACTAGACTACCTAAAGCTTTAAAAGAGTTATTTATCGAGAAACTGATAATACTACAACTAAAGCAAGAATTGACACGGACAACATAATGAAACACATAGAAAGATGAAACTATCAATCATAATGACGGTATGGAAAAATCACTGGGAAGGAGTTGGAAACAGAAAAAAAAGATAATGATTAAGAATAAATCCTATTAATAGAAAACTTAATGTATACTAAATGTAATGATGCCAAAAATAAAAAACTATGAACGTTTTTTAATATTTTTTACGAAAAGTTCCTTATTTTTCAACTTTCATATCAAATTTCTCCGATATGCACGATTCATGTTTTATTAAATTTTTTCGTTGAGTTGAGTCTCCTATTTACATTCAAAATACTAGTTCAATTTAGTGATAATTTTATTTCATAAAATCTTTCCACATTTTGGAAATGCTGCAAATTTTCAACTTTAAAGCTTTATTTTTTTAGTCAAATTTGAACCAACCTTAATGACAGTTTTTCTGGGAGTCAACACAGAATATATTTCAAAAGCGCCCCACTGTGAGTACTTTTTATATTTGTGTAGTAGGTCTTTTACTGTGAGTACTTTTTATATTTGTGTAGTAGGTCTTTTACTGTGAGTACTTTTATATTGTGTGTCTTTTACTCAATAGAACTTCTTATTTATTTCACTGTAAAACTCAAGTAAAGCAATTTTATTAAGAATGCTAAAAACTAAAGCTAAAGCTAAAAACCTGTTAATTTTACAGATACAAGTTTATAAATTTATTTTGCATTAGAAAAAATATTAAAACTACAGCATTTAAAACTTGATTTTGACCTGTTTAAATCTTTAAATGAAAACGCTAAGTTTTTCGTCTAATTTAATGAAAAAATTTAATTTAACTGACCATATATCAGCTCTTCTTCCATATCCATTATTACATGCATTTGCTTTAATGACTTCTGGAGCCATCCAATACGGACTCCCGATCACAGCTTTCAGGTTGGTGGTTAGTGTGCTACATCTCTAATAATAAATAAATTAGGCTTATTACAAAAATTTATAAAGTTTATCAACACATTTTGTAAATTGCATCAAATACCTCAATTTTCATGGAAAGTCCAAAATCAGCTAGCTTGATAGTTGTTTGCTTTGCATCTAATAAGATGTTTGCTCCTTTTATATCTCTGTGTATGACCAAATTTTTGTGAAGATAAGATAAACCTTCTAGAATTTGATGAGTGTAAAGACGTAGTTGAGCTTCACATAAACCTCCCACACTTTGGACAAGATCGCGCATACTTCCCTATATTGAAACTTATAAATATGATAAATCATTGTTGAGAAAACAAAGTTAATATTAGAGTTGACTTACTCCAGGAAGGTATTCCATAAAAATAAACATTGATGAGTAATTGGATTTCTCAAAACCATAGTATCTCAAAATGTTTACGTGATTTAAATTACTCAAAACTCCGATTTCATTATCAAGCTCCTCTATTTGCTAAACACAAAAAATTTCTTTAATGAGAAATATAAAGTATATATATATATATATATATATATATATATATATATATATATATATATATATATATATATATATATATATATATATATATATATATATATATATATATATATATATATATATATATATATATATATAATATATATATATATATATAATATACCTACAGATTATTTTGTATAAAAAACTTTTTTGTACACTAAGTGAATATAATGCTAAAATTTTCAAAATTGTATATAGTTGGGTTTATTTTTGCTTTATATTACTAGAACTTTGTGAAATTGTCCAATATTATATTACTTGAAATTGTCCATTTGTTTTGTAAAAATGTAATGTAACTTTATACCTAAGCATTAACTTTAATTTAACTAAAACTAAGTATATATAGACCTAGCTTAAAGCATAATGAAATTTAACAATTATTTTTTCTGTATTGACTGTTTTTTTTTTAACATAAAGTAAGTAAATAAAACATCACAATGTTTAGCTTTAAATACTTTTTGATGACATTTGATTTCAGAAAACAGTCTATCAAATTTTCACTGTCATTTTTTTTTTTTATTCGCTACTTCTAAAGGAGTATTCTTAATTCCCTTTCATGTGTTATCTAAAACTACTTTCCTAAACAGTTTTTGACTATTTTCCTAAATAAGTTGTAGCGGGCAGTACTTAAAAATAACTACAGTATGACGTTTGCAACATTGGACTAATAATTTAATTAAGGTCCTGACCGTTTACTTTTTTCTTTTTATTGCAAAAAAAAATTTGTAGGAACGAAGATTTTGAAATGGATACATTAGTTTCCAAGAGTTGACTAGATAACGTTAGGATGTCAATAAGTTTCTCTTCGTGACTAAAAATGGAGTTAAGATTGAGTTCATAGAGTTTGAACTCAGGTAAAGGTTCAAAACAAAGTAGCTCAACTTTTTTTTTTCCAAATTCCTCCTAAGCCGATTGTAATAATGTTGACCTCGAATACTATTTTAGAATCAAATGTAGGCTGTCTTTCGCATTCAAAACTATTGTTTAAAAAACTAGAAATAATAAACTTGTGCCAAATAAACATATATAGATTATTTATTTATTTCGCTGTTTAAATAAGATTTACAATGTTCAATAATATAACAAAATAAAATAAATGGCTGGAGCAAGAAGAAGGCATAAATTAGCTTTATCACCAAGCCCCATTAAAAACGCTTCAAAAAATCCGAAAGATAAAATAACAAAAAATAATAAACAATTGCAAGTAGTTAAGATTCAAGAAAGTAATAAAACAACAATAACAGTTAAAAGTAAGTTAATAAGTTAAAATAATATAATAAAATAATGAAAATTACAAAGTTCCCGTTTTGGGCTGTGCATCGTAATTTAAAATTAAAATAAACAAAATTCTTTTCATATCATCATAAAGTATATAAAAGTTTTTATAAAATAAAGTACTTCAAGGTATTTTACAAAAAGAGGTTGGATGTTTAAATTAAACAAACATAAATAAAATGGTATTAAGAACAAAAAATTCTCAAAGTCATAATTAAATAAGAAATAAAAATTAATTTATAAGATATCACTAATAAGATTTGTATACTCTAAAATATTCTTTTTAATTAATTTTTGATAGCAATTTATATTTTTTCCACTCGTTATATTACTATTTTTTTGCTAAGATTTTATTCCAGATATGAAGAGCACGATATGTAATTATAAATTGTTCCTGTTTTGCATAAAGATTCAATTAAAATACCTGTTGTACGCAAGATATAATTAAAGTTAGGTTTAACTTCATAGAGATCGTAAAAAATTGAAGGACATTGTTGGAATTTACTTTTGTATATAAGACATAAATTTTATATTTGTTTAGCTCGTATAATGTATAAATATTCATAATTTTAAAAAGTGGTTTTGCATGTACGCTTTTATTTTTAAAATTCATTATTCTTAAAGCATGTTTTTGTTTTGTATAGAGTGTTTCTAGTTTGCCTTTAGTAGTACTGCTCCAAGCAATATTTGCGTAATTTAAGTAACTTTGTATAAAGCTGAAATATATTAGGTGATGTTTTTAAGGAGATACCTTGACTGATTCTAATACTTTTTGATATATTGTTGTCAATATAAGCAATATGTATGTGCCAGGGTATATTTGTCAATAAGCACACCAAGAAATTTTGTGACTCTTTCTTGACTAATTTCTTTATTTTCAATAATTAGTTTAGGAATTGAAATAGGAATTTTTTAAATTTTATTTAAAGGATGGAATAAAGAAAAGTTTGTTTTATCCGAATTAATTGAGAGTTTGTTTACTTTAAACCATGTTGAAATGTTTATTAGCTCATCGTTCATTTGTACGAAGACTTGATGTATATCTTTACCTGAGATAAAAAAGTTACTGTCATTGGCAAACATTATTTTTGATATATTTGATGCTCTCCAGAGATCATTTACATATATAAAAGTTGAGGCCTAAGAATAGATCCCTCGGGCACTCCAAAAAAAATCGAAGATAAACACGAATGTTTATTATTTCCATAATGTATGGATTGCGTACGGTTACTAAGGTAGTATATATAGAGGACTTAATGTATAATACACAATGGTCCGAAATTTTATTTATTTATTTTCTCAGTTATTATACAACTCAGTTTACATAAAAAAAAAATCTTACTTTTAAATTATGAGCAAATAAAGGATTATTTGCTCATAATTTAAGATTAACTCTGGCTTCTGATGTAAAATGTAGAAAAGAGCGAATTGTAATGATAGCAGATTAAATGAAAGCCCTATGGAATAATTTGAATCTGCCAATTCAACAAGGTAGATCTACGGTTGCACGAAAAGTTGAGAATGTAATAAAAACTTATGAAAAGCATGCTCGAAGATCTGGAAACAATGATTTTAGTAAATTGTTTAATGTAACAGAAGAGAAAGGAAAATGATTGTGCAGAGAAGACAGGGAGTTTTATGAACTGCAGGTTTCAACAAAAGGGAAAATAGGATATTGCACCACAAAAGAAGACACACAGGGGATACATCAAAGAAAAGTGAAGATGCTTAAAAGAAGAGTGTCAATCATACAAGAGTCTATTGAAGAAAGTAGTGAAGAAGATTCAGAAACAGTTACAGAAACAGAAAAATCTATGAGTGAAGAACAAAGAACTGATTCTGCAGTACGTTTGGTAACTGCAACAAAACTGAGTTCTAGGAAGGTCCACAAAGTATGTGAAACTTTGTCCAAAAGCGAAGTTTCCATACCTAGTCCAACTCAGAGTGGCATCTACAAAGCGGTAATAAAAGAAGGAGAAAAGCTAAAACGCAAATTTCAAGGAAAATTTAAAAAATGGACACTGGTGTTTACACTTTGATGGTAAGAATAAATAAAACTAGGGAAGTCAGACTTGCTGTACTTCAATTGACTAATGGAAAAGGTGAGACAATATTCAATGGAATAAAAACTGTTCTTGACGAATATGAACTATGGCCCTCAATAAAAATTATTGTTTCTGATACAACTGCAGCTAATACTGGAAAAAATCTGGGAGCTGTCACACTGTTTCAGAAGCATTTTGAAGATATTGGATAAGAAAAACTTGTGTTTATTGGTTGTCAACACCATATTCTGGAAACGATATTGAAACACGTCATGAATGATCATTTTGGGAGAACAACGAATTCACTAAACATCTGTAATTCCTTTATTTCACAAATAAAAGGATACTATGAACAATTGAAGAAATCATTTGATAATACAGGAAAAGAACAGGAGAAAGTAGAACAGGATTGCGGGCGAGATGACGTGTCCTTTCTTGATCACTTAGTATCATGCTACAATTATTTCAAAAGTACAGGAAGTTTCCCAAAAGTGCATTTTCGATCACTTCTATCTATCAGTAATCCAAGATGGAACTCAAGAGCCATTTATGTTTTGCTTAGTTTCATCCTGATGCCAGTTTAGACAAACAACAATATGGCATGTGATTTCATCTGTGGTTCATGGTCAAAAGTCTGGTTCTCTTCTTAGTTCTTCAATCTTGCCGACTTTGATAATTTGTCAGAAGCTTGTAAAGAGTATCCTAAGGCTTTACGCTTATTGAGGAAGTTTTGGTCAGTGGAGCCTACGCCTATAGCAACCCACCGTTCAAATATCTGTGCTGAGCGTGCCATTGAAGTAATGCAAGACCTGCTTCCACTCTGCAAATCGACTGAAAAGTTGAATGTTAAATTTCTTTTAAGTAATGAACATTAGAAAAATAATGGTATATTTATTTATCGGTGATGTATTGTAAAATATAAAATGTTATTGTAAAATGATGCAACTTTTATGTGAATATACTTACATGTTATATCTTAGACATATCATTTTCTTATTTGGAGGGAGGACTTTTTTTAAGCAAAAAGAAAAATATTTACTTATTCGTTATTTGTACACAAAACCTCCACTAATTATCATATAGGCATATGGGATTATGAAATTGTTATATCCCTAATATATATATATATATATATATATATATATATATATATATATATATATATATATATATATATATATATATATATATATATATATATATATATATATATATATATATATATATATATATATGTATTTATATATATATATATATATATATATATATATATAAATATATATATATATATATATATATATATATATATATATATATATATATATATATATATATATATATATATATATATATATATATATACACTTCGAAATCTACTACCATGTTAACATAAGGATAATTTTGTCTATAGTCGATTTGTTAGTAGACATACGCTCTTAGCTTTAAAATAGTTAGGTGACAGTTTCTCGCTTAAAAACAGATTTTAGAGTGAAAAAACGATTTTTTGGTTCTTTGATGTAATATTTGTTTTTGGGCTGCAATATTTGAATAATTTAGATGGCATTGAATAAATGAGAAATAAAGTTGAATTAATGAGTGTCAATAATTACAAAACTTTTCGCTTTATATAATACTCCAATATTTTTTGAAACATTGTTGTGCAAGGTTTTAATATGATTTTTCCATGTAAGATTTTCATCAATAAGAACACCAAGAAAAAGTATAACTTTTGAATGTTTTATTTGAATTTATCTTTTAGGATTTTAAATTAAATAGAGTCCATTTAGTTTTTTCTATATTAATTGATAACTTATTTGACTTAAACCATTTTAAAATATTAATTAGCTCTATGTTCATAGGGTATGACAATTTTTCAATCCTGTATCCCCATACTCAATTTAGTTGAGTTTTTATTCAAAAATCAAGAAAATATCAAATATTTATACTAATTATCTCAAAAACGGCTGCCCACAGCTCATATTCATCAACCACAATCTTTATTCCATTAAATACTGTTTCACCTTTTCCATTCATCAGCTCGAGAACAGCAAGTCTAACCTCTTTCTTTTCATTTTTCAAAACAACTACTTGATGCTCCATTTTCTTTATGTGCTTTCCATCAAAGTGTAAACACCACTTTTCATTTTTTAAGTTCTCCATATAATTTGCTTTAAACTTTTCTCCTTCTTTCATGACACCTTTATAGACACCACTTTGAGTTGGAGTAGGAATAGAAATTCTATCTTTTGATAAAGTTTTGTAAACTTTTTGTGCTTTTTTGGTACTATTCTTTGCAGAAATCACCAAATTTACAGCCAAATTTGTTTGTTATTTCTTTTAGATGATGATGACAAACTTTCCACATCTTTAGCTTCAGTATCACTGCTGGAACACTACTCTTCAACATTCTTCATCTTCCTGACACAACCATTTACCATTTTCATCAGTTATGTTAAACAATTGAGTAAAATTTTTAGTTTTCTTTGTCAAGTTTTTTTAATATAATTTCTATTTTTCTTTCTGATGCTGATTTTCCTTGTAGAATTGGAATATTCAGCTTTCTCCATAGTAGTTCAGTTTCTTTAGCCAAAATTGCAATTCTCTTCTTTCTGCTTTTTACATTTGATGACAAACTTTTGAATCGATCAATGATATGCTGTTGGCATTTTATTCATTTCTACAATACTTTTAACAATGGCACATCTACTTGAAGTCTTAGCTTTTTCAAACCTCACTATATTTAATTCCCAAACTTTCTTATTCTTTTTTGAAGAAAGACTATTTTTTAACCATTTTTGTATGTCCATTATATTATTTTTAACTCATTAGAATAACACTAAAAAGATAGGAAAAATTATTTTTAGCTTGGGGGGTGATCTTTTTCAAAAATTAACATTAAAAACTTATATTTTCTGTTTATAAATATAATTTCTCTACTCATGGTGGCATGGGGAATTAAAAATTCTTAAAAAGAATTTTTAGTCATACCCCTAATGTTTATGTCATTAAATAGTGTTATGATATTATTGTTAGACAGAAAAAGTTTGTGTCATCAGCAAACATTACTATTTTTAAATTTGAGGCATTATAAAGATCATTAATATAAATCAGAAAAAGAAGTGGTCCTCGTATGGACCCTTAGGGGACACCACATATTATACCTAGTAAATTTATAGCAGAGGATTCATCAATTTGCACATACTGTTTACGAGATAGCTCTTAAGTAATTTTAAAAATTATCACAGATTTCATAATTTTTTAGTTTTTTAATAAGAATCTCATGATCTATCGTATTATATATATATATATATATATATATATATATATATATATATATATATATATATATATATATATATATATATATATATATATATATATATATATATATATATATATATATATATATATATATATATATATATATATATATATATATATATATATATATATAATATATATATATAATTTTTCATTTGGTTATACTTTTCATTAGATTGCAATGTTTCAACTTAGAGATGATAATGCCGCATAGCGGCAAAGTAACTTTCTGCTGAAAGACCGACTTTTTAGGGAAAAGCGGAAACCTTCGGCGGTGATTTCCCAATAAGTTTTTAGCGGGAAAATATTTTTTCTTTCGACTTCAGTAGCTTCCGTCTTTGTATTGGTGGCCGCAGCCAGAGATTTTTTTTGGAAACAATATATTTTGGCGCCAACAAAAACCATTTAGGAGGCAAAAATAGTTTGGAGGTTATCTCCAGTTGCTTCTACCTCCCTGCTAGCTGCGGCTATCAATTTCGAGGCATAAATATTCGCCTTCCGCCGACGGATGTAATAAAAAAAATTTCTAGTTTTTAACAAATGTTACAAATTTTAAAAACTTAACTTTTGATTAAAATAATAATTTCGTTGGAATAGTTTTTTTTGTTGGAATGGTTGGAATAGGTGTTTTTGTTGGAATGGTTGCTTTTGTTGGAATGGTTGTTTTTGTTGGAATAGTTGTTTTCGTTGGAATGGTTGTTTTCGTTAGAATGGTTGTTTTCGTTGGAGTAGTTGTTTTCGTTGGAATAGTTGTTTTCGTTGGAATAGTTGTTTTCGTTTGAATAGTAGTTTTTTGTTGGAATGGTTGTTTTCGTCGGAATGGTTGTTTTCGTCGGAATGGTTGTTTTCGTTCAGAATGGTTGTTTATGGAATAAATGCAAATAAAATCAAATAAAAACGAAAATAATTTTGAATAAATTAATAGTTTCATACTTAAAACGAATGTTAAATATAGGAAAATTTAATTAATATACCTTAGGCGAAAAAATTATTTTGAAAAAAAAGGGTTTATAATAAATAATTAAATTGTCTATTTATGATATTTTGTCGCCGCTTAAACTTTCATTTTACGACCATACATAAAATTCTTAACTTTATAAAGTTAAGAATTCCAAAGATTAAATAATTTAATCATTAGATATTAAAAAATCAATTGAAAAGTACAACATCCGTTATATTCGTTATTCGTTATTATTTTTATAAAAGTTTTTAATATTCGTTAAAAATTGAATTCAATTTTTCCAATATTAAAAACTTTTATAAAAATTAAACTTGTTTTTAAAAAATCATTTTTTAAACCTAATTGAAAATGAAAAACGTGAATTAGTCTAGCCATATAATATTCTATGGATAGTTTTTTACTAATATAAATTCTGGTGTAGTATGAGATTATTACTTATAATTTATTTATTTATTTTTCAAAAGTTGCAAAGTATTATTATCATTTTCTTTTTTCTTTCAAAAGCTGCAAAGTATCTTCATCAAGTTCTTGGACATATTGTACATGTAGACGCATTGCCAATTTTCCATCAATCATTGTTAAAAAACGTTCCTGTTTCACTTGTATTTATTTACAACTATTGTTAACTATAAATGGCCGTAAAGAGTATATTTGGCTTTTTATTTAATCTACAAAAACCTTAGTTTTCTCAGGAGTCTCTTTGCAAAATTCTATTCATATAGGTTGACACATGTGTACAGACGAAGGAGCCGGATTTCGCGAAACAACTACGCCAGTTACCTCACCAACTAATCTGATCGGAACCAAAGAAATAATAAATAAATTTGAATCAGAAATAAATTCAAATTCTTCTGGATGTTATTGCTTGTACTTGCTTTGGCCAGAGTATCGCAACCCCATTTACAAAATTAAATGTTTAAGTTTATTATTGTACACGGAATCTATAGTCAAAATTCTATCTAGAGTGTGATCCTGCAAATCTGGCAGTTCCATAATTGTTGTAAGTGTGTTCGTAATTTCTATTGCAAAAGAAGGTGGATAGTGAATCTGTTTAATTTCTTGCAACTTGTAATATGGTGAGAATAAGGAACAGTTTTTTTCGTCTGTGAACTTCCTCAAGTACAAATATTGCGCTTTAGTTAAATCTAAATCAATAAACACGCTGAATGCTTCTTTATCCGTCAGTAAAACGTTTGTGTTTTCTAAAAAAACTCAAGACAGAGATCTTTTTTTTCTTTTTCGGCAATCCTTAATGCTTCTACAAGTTTTGCATCTGTTTCTTCTCCTATTGAACGTAATGCCTGAAGATATGCATTAAAGATGTGCTCGAATCCAATTTCCTTAAGTAATCTGGAATTTTTTCTTTTTTTAATGGTCTCTGACAAATCTCCATAAGACATGCACAGTCTTCTACGTTTTTCAAATGATGTAGATGGCGTGAGGCCTGTTATTCGTTTTTCGATTTTGGTAAAAATGCACTATATTCAGAATCTAACCAATTACTGGTGTTAGATAATAAAGCTTCCACTTTTCATGACGCCTTAATCCATCGTTTATTAAACGACGAATAATGTGCCTTTGAATATCACTAACGATGAAACACAAGCTATCCTGAAAAACTAGATAATTTTCTTTAAAAATTATTGATAGTGTCTCAATTGACCTTCCTTAATTAATATAGAAAGTAAGAGTTTACGTTTCGAACACTTAAAAATTGTCATTTTAAAAAGTAACTGAAGTATTTAATTTTCACTGTTTGTTGCAGTGAAATTTTTCAACTCTTTAAATATTATTTTTTAAATGAAGTGTTAAAAAATTGCCGATAATATTTTCACTACAAAATGCAAAAATAATAGAATACATGTCCATCAAAATTAATTCTTAATAAAAAATTGACAAAAAAACTTACGCAAAATTATTCTTATAAACAGATATAGTCTGAAACCACGATAACTTTTAAATAGAAAATAACTTTTAAAGTGAAAAGCGAATAAGTTTCATTTAAAACAAAAATATACGAAACAGTAGGACTTCAAAAAATATATTTTTACATAAAATTAGCCTAAATTGCTACATTATAGTAAAGATTAAGTATTAAACTATTAAAAAGAATTAAAATATAATTTTAGTAGTGAAATTGAAATTTGGGGAAAAAACATTTATGGTACGTTTTTGTAGTACTATTTTTCACAGTGCGTTTTTACGATATATATGGATCAACGTTGGTTCATTGAACCAACGTTGATCCATATATATCGTAAAAACTGACGTTATATAATCCAACATTAATCCATACACATTAGATTAACGTTACGTTATAAACATTGGATTAACGTAGATCCATATACATTGTATCAACGTTGATCTCTATACATTGAATCAACGTTGGGTTTAGATCGGAAAAACAACCAACCTTTGCGATGTTTTTACATACGTTGGACCAATGTAATTTTGCTAACCATTTTTAATCACTTTGTTATTAAGGTTTTTATTAATATAAATATGATAAACTAAAATTAAATCAACGTTGTATTCATCGGAGAAAACAGCCGACGTTTGCGATGTATTTACATACGTTGGCCCAACGTAAGTGTACTAGCTGGGTACCAGTTTTCCTTTAATTGTTGTTTATTGAAAATTATACTTTTTTTATTGTTTATATATTTTAAAGTTTTATATAATATGTGAGTTAATGCATACATAAGTATGCATTGATACATTTTAAAAATTTTATAATTAGAGAAATCTTTTATACGATCTTGCCACACTTTGACACACTGTGCAAAGACGAAAAATACGCGCTACTAAAACACATACAACATATATAGTTAAGTCGCAGTTTATTTTAAACTTTTAAAAGTTTATAAAATTTTAAAGTTTTAAACTTTTAAAAGTTTAAAATTTTAAAGTTTAAAACTGTGACTTGTCTTTTGGTAGCGCGTATTTTTTGTCATTGCATTGTCAAACAGTTAATAGATCAAGAAAATCTAAAAGGCCTCAAGATTAAAGAGACTTTAAGAAGACCAAAAAGCACCATAAAGTTTCTCGGTAAAGAAATTATTTTTTGTAAAATGCTATTTTGGGGAGAGGAAAGATTTCCTTAAAAGTCATTTAAAATACTTTAAAGAAAAGTACTCTTAGAAAATGTTGCAAAAGGTATTCATTAAACTCTCTATAATTCCCATCATTTATTAATTTCCTATAAATCATGGAAACAAATATGAAATAACAATAACCCATTAGATTACTGTTCTAATTAATCAACTAATTACCTTTCGAACTACATTTAGTCCTTGGTCATAACGTGTATAAATTCTTTTAACGGCAATCTCTTTACCATTCCCTTTATTTTTACCGAGATAAACCTAGAATGAGTGATTAATTATAAAAAATGATTAAAAAATAAACCAATTAAAATAAAATTTAAATTACCTGTCCAAAAGCACCACACCCGAGCAGTTTACCAAGTTCCCATTTACGGGGTATGTCTTGATGTTTGTTCTTTATGTTCTAAAAGATTTTTATTTAATGATTAATACAAACATAAAGCAAACAAATATATATATATATATATATATATATATATATATATATATATATATATATATATATATATATATTAGGGCTGTTCAGTATGCTAATTTGTTTTCAGAACATAGCTAATTGAATTTTTTCCCATTCAACTATCATATTGTGGTTCAAAAATATTTTTTACTAAATTTTATTATTTGCCCTGAAGGTCCCTTAAAGCCCCTAAACATTTGACAGGTACCTAATATTATTGAAAAAAAAATTATTTAAAAATATGTCAACTTGGTACTCAAAAAAAGCAAAATCATTTAAAAATTTCAAAAACAAAAAGTATATTTTATAAAAACAACAATATTAGGTTTTTTTAAATAAAAACTATGGTTTTTAAACGAAAAATGAAAAAAAGGTAATATTCAGAACATTTTTAATAATAAGTTTTTTTAAGTTGTTTTTATAAAAAATGAATCTAATTTTTAAAATTTTTATAAAATTTTGCTTCTTTTGAGTACCAAGTTGACATATTTTTAAATAAATATAAATAAAGGGAGATTTACTTTAATTGGAATACTTTAGGAATAAATATTTATTAACTATAGATAGCTTAACTATGAAAACATTTATGATTTGATTAATACAAACAGATAACCCTACTACACTATTAACCATAATTTGACTTTATTGAATGTACTTTTATTCGAAATAAATTTGTTTTTGCAAAGCTACCATTTTGTTCCGATCAAGGCAACTGGTTCCCTAAATTGGAAAACTTTGATTCCTTAATCAAAACAGGTTTTTTTTTTTTTTAAAAAAAACAACAACAGTAAAATCAACAAAAATTGATTTAAAATGATTTTTATCTTTACAGCGAAAATTTAAACAATTCATTCAAAATTTATAATACGATTAATACGATTAATATTACCCTGATAAACTGAAAGTCTAAAACAAAAAGTTGTATTAAAGCTTCAACTGTCATGACGTTCTCTTAATTTATTGATTAAAAATCACTAAATAAAGTATTATTTTCTAAGGTTTATGATTGTTATTAAGTATTTTTAAATTGTGCTTAAACTATTTCTACAACCCTTTGATTTTATTACTGATTAAGTAAGGAAAATCTTATAGTTCGATTCAAGGAAACGTATGACTATTTTGTTATATCTCTGCAATATCATACTTGCAGCAATTTGAAAGATAAGTTTATATTGTTATTTTGCATTTAAATCCAATTAAACACAAAAAACCGTATAACCAATAGTAGTATAGTTTACCAGCGCAATCAATATAGTGTGAATACAAAATTAGATCTTCGAAAAAAACTTTTAATCAATGGTGAACATGCAGTTTTTAAGGAATAGCTTTTAAAATGTGTAAAAACGTAGAAAACAACGCGTATTACTTCTACTTTAAGTTTCTTCTGCATCTTCAGGAAGCTTCCTGAAGATGTTAATGGAGAAACTGATAGTAGAAGCTTAAGTTAGATAAATGTTTTTTTACTAATTTATTATATAATTATTGATTCGCTCCATCCATGTTTACAAGTTCTTTTGACTCACTTATGTAGGTTCGCACTTATGCAAATTTGCATTTATTCAACTGCTTCGCACTTATGTTTTCCACTTATCTCCGTGTTAGCAAAATCTATCAAAATTAAAGACACATTACACAATAATGAAAATAATTTTTTTATAAATATTACGCAAGATATCTTTAAAACCCTATTTATTTTACGCGTAATATTTATTATACTAATTTAATGATTATTACAATTTTATTTTTATATTTAAAATCGTTACCTTGCGAGCTGTTTGCAGCATTGCAACAATATCCCAACTATCACCAGATATTGCAATATCTTCAGCAATGCGCCCACCCTATAAAACCCAAAAACTTTACTTAAACGCATGAAATATATTTTTATTCTACCTCATATTCTAGTATTTAAAAAATAGTTAGCTGTTGTGGTGAATATAATTAAAATAAATATAAAATCAATTATTTAATTTTCATCAAACTATATTAATAACCTTTGTTTTGAAATCAAGGTCAGCTCCATAGTTAAGTAAAAGTTGAAGAACTTGCTTATGACCATATTTAATTGATAAATGCAGAGAGGTATACTGGTTCTGGAACAACAATAATAATAATAATAATAATAATAGCAATAATAATAATAATAATAATAATGATAATATATATATATATATATATATATATATATATATATATATATATATATATATATATATATATATATATATATATATATATATATATATATATATATATATATATATATATATATAAAATATATATATATATATATATATATATATATATATATACATATATATATATATATGTATATATATATATATATATATATATATATATATATATATATATATATATATATATATATATATATATATATATATATATATAAATGTGTTTCGAGGGACGTAGGGTAGCCTAGCCACGGCTCTGCATACATACATTTTTTTGGGAAGCCTCCAAGCTACTAACCATGACACTGTGTTTATGATTGTTTGTATAATTAAAAATAGGAAAAATAATAGAAAAGAATAACCTCCAAAATTACCAATTTTTACCTTATCTACAGCGTTAATATTACAGTTTCCATCATTGAGTAGTGAGTGAACTAGCTCAGGTTTATTGTATATAGTTGCCCAATGTAGTGGTGTACACCCACACTAATGATAATAGTAATAACAATACACCCACACTTACTGTAATAAGTTACAGTGTACTAAGTAAAATAAATATTTTGATTATATTTACTTTTACATTTGAGCATAAAAATTTTTTAAAAATAACATAAAGTTACTTCATCTTTTGTGTTGATGTTGGCACCATATTGTAATAATTGTTTTACTAGGACAATATCGTTTTCTTTTACAGCATCCATTAACGCTTCGCTTAAGGTTGTTCGAAGTATATCTTTTTTCTCCTTTGACTAATTTTCAAAAATTCACACACACAAAAATGGTTTAATAATGTTTATAAAAACAATTTAAATTTTTTACAAGAAGCTATAATAACTTTAAATTTAATAGAAACAACATACCCTTGGGCTATATACAGTAACAAAATCATCCTCAATTTTGCTAATTCTATCCATGGTAACAATGTTACGATGACAATATATAAACCGATTGTGATTGAAAATATTTTATTTACAGTTATTAATTTTTTGTTTTGTAATTTGTAAAACAATAAGTGCGATAATGGAATTTATATAATAAAAAGTACTTTAATTCCCTGAAGGACCGCAAATAAATTGTTTTGATTTGAAGTTAATTACGTTACTGTTATACTCTTGGACAGTATTTACAAATTTCAAAAACAATTGTGATTTTCCATTACAAATACTTTATCTTTTGTTTTGATATAAAAAAACATTTTTATTGTTATATCATCTTTAAACGTTATATCATTATGTTATATCATCGTTATATATATGTTATCGTTACATCGTTATATATATGTTATATCATCTTTAAACGTTATATCATCTTTAAATCATCTTTAAACGAGTTGAAAATTTTAAGTCAACAAAATTTTGAAAGAATTTATATGAAATTTTGAAAAATTTTGAAAGAATTTAAAAATACATTTAAAATACATTTAAAAAAAAAGTTAAAATAATGATTTTCTTATTATCTTGCTTAGTTTCATTGCAAAACATTCACTCTCATTTCACATTTTGTAAAATGATTTAAACTTAAACATGCGGTTCTGAAGCCAATTTGTTTTTTTTTTTAAAATAGGAATTATGTGAATTTACTTAGTTATAAAGATGTCAGTTGTAACAGATGTCGAATGTAACAGTTTAACAATACAGAAAATAGCCAAATTTTTTTTAAAGTAAACTATAATACAAACAGCATCATTCTTCAGTTATGCTGTTAAACTATATTTTTCAATTTAGATTCTTTAAGAGAATGCTTTTTAGCGAAATCTGTAAGAGTTTTTAAAACTCTTACAGATTCCTCTCAAACAGATTCCAGAATCAGATATATATTTCAAAAAAAAAAAAAAAAGTTTTTCAAAGTTAAACAAAAAAATTCCATTTAATTATACCTATATAAGACTGAACTTTACATATTAATTTATAAACACTGCGATGTGTATTACTTTTTTACTCAGGTTTTCAGTTGAAGTTATTTTTACTCCATGTTTTTTAAAACCTTTTTAGTATATTAACCGTTAGATAAAAAACCATTCAAAACGAATTAAAAACGTTATTTTTTTTACTTTTGACCTATTTTCTTTAACTGTGAAACATATAAAATGAAACTCATATTTAAAAAATAAGCTTATCATTTCAACATCCTTTCAAGTTTAATAATCATTAAATATATTCATAATTTAGGCCAAGATATAGTTTGAAAAACTTTATAAATTACGATTTTATTAACGCTAAAGAAGCTTTTTTTAAAAAAATAATTGTCTTTAAACAGGATTTACTAAGAGCGTTCTTTAAGGGTATTTTTATTTAAGTTTTTAAATCTACAATTAATTCTACATTAAATCAGCTGGTTGAAGCTCTTTCGATACATTTTTTTTACATTTAATCAATCACGTGCATTAGTAAATACAATTAATGTTGTCAAAAAGGACTTTATATGTATGTTTTCATATATATATATATATATATATATATATATATATATATATATATATATATATATATATATATATATATATATATATATATATATATATATATATATATATATATATATATATATATATATATATATATATATATATATATATATATATAAATATTTGTTATTCACCTCCTCAAGGCCGAGAAGGCCACTACAGACGAGGATGCTACTTAATAGTGGTTATAACCCTCTCTCAACTCTATAACCCCGAAACGCGAACCTTGACGAACAAGGCCGCTGCGCGGAGAAACAAGCTGAGTGCGGTACAACCAAGGACGTGGTGGGGATCGAACTCGGAACCTCTCGCTTATGAAGCGAGTGTTTTACCACTACACCACTACCGCATATATATATATATATATATATATATATATATATATATATATATATATATATATATATATATATATATATATATATATATATATATATATATATATATATATATATATATATATATATATATATATATATATATATATATATATATATATATATATATATATATATATATATATATACATATATATATATATATATATATATATATATATATATATATATATATATATATATATATATATATATATATATATATATATATATATATATATATATATATATATATATATATATATATATATATATATATTAGAGGAAATTTTTAAATCTAAAATACCAAACGCTCTACATTTGGGGAAAATGCTTAAAGAAATAACCCCTTAAAAATATAAGCTCAATCGGACCACCAGAGCCTTACCTCAAAAACATTTTTGCGATTTTGTAGTCTAAAGTGAGAGTTAAATAAAATAACTTTTTGAATTTGTTTTACGTTTATTTTTAGCTTTTTATTCCAGTAAAAATAGTATAATTTTTTTTTTCGAAAAATATATATATTTTTTTTTATACTTTGAATAAAAAATAAATAACACGAAATTTTAAAAAGCCAAAGAGCAAGGCAAGAATAATGATAATTTCTATTCCTATTTTTGTATCTTTACTTTTTATATCTATTTTTAATTTGTTTTCAGTATTGTAACAAGTTGAAATCATTTTAAAAGTTAGAACTGCTTTTGCAATATTTATTTTTTCTTCAAATGAAAAATATGTAACAGAGCAAGAGGTTTCTTGAATTCATTCTTGAATCTAAATTCCACCTATGTTTGTATAGAGAGTTTTAAACTACATCGACAGCATATGGTTTAGCACTACTTTTTTTGTACTGTTGCAATTGATGTACTGTTGCAATTGATGTACTGTTGCAATTGATGTATTGCTTTTATATCAAGAAAATGAGCTCCAATAGCGTCATTAGACTGTAAATACCAAAGTCAAACTGAAAATTCACATATTAGCCTGGTTTTTGTTTTGAGTTAATTGTTTTGGTTTACAAACTCAAGTTGGTAAGAAAGAAGCTGTACTTTGAATACAGTGCTTTGGATAAGAACCTAGCATGATGAACTACTCCACGATTTCTTAGTTTTACTAAAGATGAAGAAAGATAACTCAAAACAAGTTCTTCAAGCCATTTAATATCTTCTCTGATAAAATCTTTACTTCCTTTTTTGATTCAAGGTTGTACTTCTTAAGAAGATTCATTACACCATTTTACTTGTCTTCAACAAAGTATGTTGGTAAAGTAGGTACTCCAAGAAAATGTGTCTCACCATTAGTAATTACAAGAACAGCCAGTCAATCATATTTAATTATTTTTCCTTTTTTTAGTTCAATTATTGTTTTGCCATCAAAATACACGATATATGGATATGGGGATTCATTCGTTACTTATTAAACTTTTTTTTTTACGGTTATTCTTATTTTATGATTAGCATGTTTCATTTTTCTTGCTGCTGTAGACTGGCTGCATTTGAAGTATGTTAGATCAACTCCTGATTGAGTTAAAATTGCACATTTAACTTTGTGCAAAACATATAGAGAAGTATGATCATAAGTTTACCACCAAAAATATCTATGGGAATTTCAGCAGTAACTTTTTATTAAAAAGGTTCTCTTTTAAACCAATCACCAGAATCAAAATTAGAATAACACGAGATGTCACTTCTAATATCTTTATTTATTACAAAATTAGATGTACCCTTTAATTTTGAATGTGGTTGTTTAACTTGCAGTTTCTTCTTTCTGTTACTTTCTGTTTCGTAAAAAAGTCTAAAAAAGTTACTATACATAAATTTAATTATATGAGAGATGGAAATAGTGAGTGAACGCAACTATTTTTTTAATGAGCTATTTTTATTTTAAACCTTTTTAAATGGCATGTAGATGGTAATCTTTCTTTTTACTATTTTTTTTTTTTTTTTTGGTTTAAAATAAATACTTTTTTTTTCTGCACTTCCTATCTTCTGATCTAAGGATAAACGTTTTTCCCACTTCCTGGTCCTTCAGAAACTGTCAAATCTGCAGCGGATCCATTTTTTCATGTTTCTTAAAATTTGAATATTCATTATCCCAAATCTTTGCCAAAATACGGCCACATTTACTTTATACTTTGGACTACTATAGCCGGTCCACGTCAGATTCCAAGTTAATAGATATTTTTAAACTTTATAGTAGATCTACATTTCAAATTTAAAAAAATGCAAGTTCTATATAATTAGTATTTTCTGGATATCTGGAAATATAGTGGTGGATATCTGAATATCTATGGATATCTGGATTATATACGGATATCTGGAATATATATGGATATCTGGATTATAAATGTCTGGATTATGGAGTATATCTGGATTATGGAATATATATGGATATCTGGATCTGAATATATATGGATTCTGGATATATAGTATTTTTTGGTTACGTAAAACTGTTTTCAAATATTATAATTTTTTTAAAATACAAAAAAAAAATGAAGTGAGCAAAAAAGTGAGAACTTGGATTTACATAACTTCATTAAATATAACATATTTATTAAAATGGAACCTAACGGTTCAGAGTATTACCATTGAATGGGAACCCAACAGATCAGAGTTTTGTATTTTGTAAATTGTAAATTAAAAAACGTAAGATATCATTGATAACATGAAAGTTGTAATTAAGAAATGTAAGATGTAATTGAGAAAGATTTATAATATTGATACTCCGAACAAAGTTTTTTGTATTTTTAATTTTTTAATTAAATATATTAAAAATGATAAATAAAATTAAAAATGCAAATGGAAAAATGCCATTGGATATTATTTGGAATTGTCATTTTTTTAATTTAAATTGAGAATTCTGATGAATAATAAATAAAAGAAATAATTTATTTACAAAAAAATATAAGATTTAAATTAAATTTAAACAATGTCATTAACAATCACAAAAACGCTCAGTTAAACACCGATTTGGAGGTCTACCATATTTAAAACCGTTGCGTAATGTGTGGTTATATGTTATACACTAACATACAAGCACACATTACATTAACAATTTTAATTGTAAGAAAAATTGTAAATATCAGGTTTACAGTTTTTATGATTGGAAAACAGTCGAGAAAGTACTTGCGAATCTTTGAAAGAAATTAAAAAGCTTCAAAAAAATTGATGTAGGCGAAACTGTCACATTACTGATTGAAGTTCAAGATTGCAGATTAGAAAACAGCGACACATTTTATGATATTAAAAGAAAGCATGATATGACAAATTGTACTATTAATTTAATTGCAATGAAATATCAAAAAGATTTGGGTAGATTAGTTGTATAATCTAGTTCTTTTTAAAAAAATTAAGATTCTGTAACTTCTTTAAATAACTTCTACTCAGTGGAAAAAGTAGAATTTTTATTAAATAAAGAATTTGGAACAAATAAAGCTATGAAATCGTTGCTCTACAAAAGGTATAGAAATTCTTATCCGTATGAGAATAGATCGTGGCCAGGGATCTTTGAAACTTATAATGAATGTTTTTAATAGAGAGTTGAATACTGATTTCAAAGAAACCAAGAATACTCGTATTAACAAATTTCTAATATTGTCTTTTGCCAAAAATGTTAGCGAAAGACACATCAATCGTCAAATTCTTAGAGATGTTTAGAGAGAGAGAAGCTCAACAATTTAAAGTTCTCCTTGGCAGCAGATCTTAAATTACTTTACATAGTTGTGGGTTTATCAGGGCATGGAGAAAAAATATTACTGTTTATTTTATAATGGTAATAGAAATAACTGTGAAGAACTGAGAACCTTCAATATGCTGAAAAACTTGTATAAAAACCTTACTGAAAATGGATCCAAAAAATGTTCCATGCAACTCTACAAGAATGTTATACATCCATGTCTTCTGGTTGAGATTAAAGAGATGTATGTACTTTATGAATTTCCTTCTTCAGAACATCGTTTAGTGATTTCAGATGATTTCAAGTTTCTTGAGTAAGGAACCTGATATTGTTGCCTGTTTAAAAAAGCATGGAATTATTTGGCATAGGTATAATCGAGGCGGACTAGATGGCAGAAATCCTAACAAAATTTTGAATAGTTTTTCTTCTTATCACCCAGTTGTTGAGCTGTTAAAGTTATTTTCTGTAGGTAAATGTATTACCGTAAAATGGGGTACCCACGGTGCATAGGAACATGCTCTGAGACCTTGCAACACATCCCCAGAATTTTTTTTATTATTTATTATCAGCAGACTTTTCCTAATTTCAAAAATGTAAAAAACAACTTTTTTCACAGGGGGCCTAGGGAGAAATCACGTATTTTAGGCGAGTGTCTAATAATTTTGTTGTTCAAGATAGGTAACTAAGAATTATGTGGCATACTCAAACTTTAATTATGTATCAAAAGAGGATGAATTGCAAAAAGTTTAGGTAATTGGAGCTAACCCAACCCCGTCCCGACCCCTAATTGCCCCCTTCCTAGAACTACTTCTCCGACAATAATGATTTTTTTTTTTAAGTTGTATTATAAATTAGACCAAAATTTATCGACAGATTTCAAGTTTCATCAAAAAATATCTTTTCGTTTAAAATTCATGACCATAAGAAGTTTAAAATTCCACAAATTTACCCCCTGAAATAACTTTGAGTGGTTGTAACTTTTAAACTAGAAATTTGTTTTTAATGAAATTTAAAATCTGTCGATGAATTTTGATCTAGTTTAATATAAAAAAAAAAAAAATTGAAAAATTCTATTAAGGAACCATACACTAGGGGTGGGTTTTTTTCAACTGCGTTTTTTAGTTGTAAGCAACAACTGCGTTTTTTAGTTGTAAGCAACAACTGCGTTTTTTAGTTGTAAGCAACAACTGCGTTTTTTAGTTGTAAGCAACAACTGCGTTTTTTAGTTGTAAGCAACAACTGCGTTTTTTAGTTGTAAGCAACAACTGCGTTTTTTAGTTGTAAGCAACAACTGCGTTTTTTAGTTGTAAGCAACAACTGCGTTTTTTAGTTGTAAGCAACAACTGCGTTTTTTAGTTGTAAGCAACAACTGCGTTTTTTAGTTGTAAGCAACAACTGCGTTTTTTAGTTGTAAGCAACAACTGCTTCTTTTTAGTTGTAAGCAACAACTGCGTTTTTTAGTTGCAAGCAACAACTGCGTTTTTTAGTTGTAAGCAACAACTGCGTTTTTTAGTTGTAAGCAACAACTGCGTTTTTTAGTTGTAAGCAACAACTGCGTTTTTTAGTTGCAAGCAACAACTGCTTCTTTTTAGCGCTTCGATATAGTTTTCAGATTAATTCTCAGATTGCTGTTAAAAAACTAATTGCAAAACGATGATAAAAAATTACTGTTAATTACTGTAAAATTATTTACTAATTACAAATTTTTTAATTAATTACCGTGTGCCTTTGACCGAAGTTGAATTTTTTGTTTCAAAATGGTTTATATTTAGTATTTATTTGTTATTTAGTCTAACATATTTATAATTATTTAGTACAACTTATTTATAACTATTTAGTAAAACTTATTTATAATAGTCTTTTTTTTTTCGTTGTTCGTTATTACAATGTTTAAGATACAAATACAAATATACAAGAGAAAAATTACAAGTAAAGATATCGTAAAAATAAATAAATATAAATAAATAAATAAGAACGCGGATACTCAAGAAGACCATCAGGTCTTCAGAGAACAACTAATGAAAAACTTGAAACTTAAAATTTATACAAAGCATATAAGTTGTTATACAAATAAATTAAATTGTTAAGATTAAAAAATCCTTTTACTATTAGAAAGTATAAATAAACAAAAAATATACAAGTATTTGATTTAATAAATAAAAAGAAAGTAGACACTCGCAGAAGACATCAAGTCTTCATCGAGAATTGCTCGTAAATTTATCAAAATCAAATACATACATACATGGTCAAGTGTATAAAGCACAAGAAAAATTTAAGTGCATTCACTGCATAATAAATAAAAAAGTAAATTATTCAATGTTTAAAAGAAAATGATTTCCTTAAACTTATTTTTGAACTCCATTCCAAAAAAAAATCAAAATGTTTTAAAACTATTTTATTTCAAAGAGAAGCTCTACGAAATGAAATGCTTGATTTTCCAAAATTAGTTTGAAAGAATGGTTGACGAATTAAATTATCATTTCTTAAGTTGTATTTATTTTTATCTTTTAAGGTATATAAATTATGAAAGAAACTGTGTTGGATAATTTTACATTTGTACATAAAACAAAGAATATTTAGCTAATATATATCAAGATTTTTCATTTTAAATAAAAGCGGCTTGGCATGAGTAAATCTATCTTTAAAATTAATAAGACGAGCAACATGCTTTTTTTGACGATAAAGAGGCTTAAGTTTGAATTTATTAGCATTATATCAAGCAATATTTGCATAGTCTAAATCTCAATGGATAAAGGAGTAATATAATTGAGTTAAATTATGTTTATTTAAAGCACTTCTAGCTTTATACAATATTCCTATACTTTTAACAACTTTATTACACAAGAATTCTATGTGATATTTCCAATAAAAGTTTTCATTGATATATTGATATAGAAACCCAAAATTTTTTTATTAATTACTCTTTTTATTAGAATTTTGTCAATAAAAAGTAATGATAAATTGCAAGGCAGAAGTTTTTTTTCAGAAGCTGGATGAAAAGTATCCAATTAGTTGTTTCAACATTAAGTGAAACTTGTTTATTATATATCATTCAGAAATTTTTGACGGTGGAACGTTTTTTGATTTTTTCCTGTTTATTGGGCCCATGAAGTAAAAAGGTGCCGATCTACTACTGATATAAAAGTATGTACTTTAGAACAGGTACACCATAACGCATTAAAAGTTTTTAAAATGGTTTATCAACTCAAAACAACCACCAGCTTCAAAATACAATGTCAAGATCAGTATTAAAGATAAGATTAAAAACGCTTAAACAGCATGATGACCATAATTTAAATCAACAAAAAAATATTTTTTTGTAGATATAAATAATTCCACAGCTTTCTTGTGGAATCACGTGACTTTAGGTGTATCGCAAAATACTATTTAGACGAAATCATAACTTGTTGACTTAGTAAAAATAATAATTTCATTTATGCTTTGTAACAAAATCTTTTTTTAAAACTTTTTTTTTTGTACGTTATCATTGCTGTTTTTTTTGATTCAATGCATTTTTAGTCCCTTGTTAACTTGTTAGTGGTGATTACTGATTTTTTCGAACTCTAAAATTTTTTGCATTCATAAAATGTTTACAACCTCTGAAATTTGTTGAACTTATAAAATATTTACTTGCAGAAATTGAGTGTCTTTACTTCTAGAAATTTACTATATATATAACGAAATTGTTTAATCGGTAATTGTTTATTTCGGAGGATCCATTTTACAAAAATAATAAGAGTGAAATGTCTAATAAACAAACAAAAAAGTAGCATGTCATTCTCCAATCTAAAATCTAGAGTGTTAACCACAGAGAGGTTTACAATCCCTAGAGTTCACATTCCAGTTTTGACCACTAAAAGGTTGTTAAATTTCAATTAATAATCATTTAGTGTTCAAAAACTTGTGACTTTTTATTGAATTTTTTGTCTCAGTAAAGGCTTTATGCATTTTCCAAATAGCTTTCTGTTAAGTGTCGGGAAAATTTCGACGGTATTTGCGCTAACTTTAGTTAAAAGTTTTAAGATAACTGTTCTGCGTTATAGAAGAAATTCACACCAACCAAACATTTTTTAAGTCCTTGTGTTTTCAATAAACGTTTATTATGACATTTTTTTCTATAACAAGTTATTAACGGATATTAATTTATAAATATAATAATAAATTATTAAGTATTAAGAAACAACTTTCATTAAATATAATTTAGAGATTATATACAATATAGAGATTCTTTTTCTGAACGACGTAATTAGATTTAATGTTTCACGCTTTAAATATAACACCAAAAAAACAAAATACAAAAAAAAATTAGCAGTCATCAAACTGACCCTCAATTACCTCAAAACTTTTAAAGTTCTTAGATACAACTTTTAATTGCTCGCATTTTTTATAAACAAAAGAGTCATATGAGGCAACTGACGTAAAAGCCTGACAAGCGGGAGGGTAACGATTTACACTATTTTGAAAATCATCAATTATATTCGAGTTTACTTCTTCACGCATGCTGCACACGTTAATAACATTATTATAATTGTTATTATTTTCTATCTCTGAGTCCCAGTCTTCTTCACCAGGATTTGAAACTTTTGGCTTATTTTTATTTGCTAACGAAACATTGAAATTCATTGCAATCCATTCGTCGTTGTTTACTTCAGCTTTTCTATCACGACTAAAGAGTTCTCTCGGCTCAGCATCTAAAACAAATATATATCCTTAAGTAAACTTTGTTTACTGCGCGAGTATCAGTGTTGCAAATTTTTTTTTATTATGACTGGTTGTAATTATTTTGTGGCACTGTGTATATGAATTATTATGACAGGCTTATAATTATTTTATGGCGCTGTTTATATGAATTATAATGACTATAAATTATAATTATTATTATTCATTATTATTGCTGCTCATTATTTTTTTTTTATATGAACTGTTTATATGAAAAAAATTTATGCGACAGTTTCGAGAAGTTTTGAAAAAAAAGTACTATATTTAAAATATTTCAAGACGAATATAATATCATACCGAGATCTTAGTATAGATCTGACTAAGATATGTGATAACAACAGTAGTAACAACAGTATTTTAAATATGTGGTATAATAACAACTTTCAAGTTACAAAACCATTTAAAATAGAAAATTAAAAAAAAAAATATTTAAGTATAATTTATCATTTATAAAAAAAAATATTCAAGTATTACACAGCACAACTAATGGACAATAATAAACTCGATGGTAAACGGATGCTTACTTTGAGTGTTCGTATAGATTTTAAGAGTATATCTAAAATAAACCAACTTCTTTAAAAAATAATAAATAAATGTCGAACGTACACGATAATCAAGTCTATAAACTTACGCCCCATTAGCGGTGTATCAAAAATTAAAAATTGATTTGTGTGGTGTATCAAAAATTAAAAATTTGATGCAAAAAAAAATATATATATTAAAAAAGTGACATCTGCTTAACCCTTAGGGGTCGTCCATTAATTACGTCATACTCTAGGAGGGAGAGAGGTTAGTGGTTTTGTGACGAGTCATACGCGACTTGTTACTTAAGTGTTTCAATGTTGTGACGAGAGAAGCGGGAGGGGAGGGGGTTAAAAACGGTCAAAAATTGCGCGACGTAATTTACAGACGACCCCTTCCAAGTTCCAATGTCTTTTATAATTTATAATTAATGATTCGATGGCGATCACAAATAATACTAAATATGTATTATAACTTATATATTTTTTTAGATCTTAACCGTTTTTACATTAACTATATCACTTATATTCTTTATATTTTCTAATAATTTACAACAATTTCTAATAAGTTACAACAAAACTCAATTTATACAAAAACTTCGTGCAATAACAAAAAAATGCTATTGTTCAAATAGTCGCCATATAATTGTTATTTAGTTCGTTATAGCCATATTGGCGCTATTTACTGGTCATATCGATTGTGGTATCGGAATGTTGTTTTTTTTCTTTTATGCTAATTCAATTTTCTTCCAATCATTCTCCCCCTCTTTGATAGACTCCAGTCTATCAAACATTTTTAATTATCAAACTCAAGAAGACACAATCTCGTCATAGTTCGTATAAATTCTTTTTAGCCAATGTTGACTTTCACAACTCTTACACGTCCATCTTTACCTTCAAAGACTTCCGTAATTCTACCTAGCGGCCAATGTCCTCTAGGTGTATCTGGAGAAATTAATAGCAAAATGTCATCATTTTTTATTTTGCGTTTTTCTTGATTCTATTTATATCTTTTAGATGAGATGGAAGCCATTCTCGCATCCACCGTTTACAAAAATGACTTAGTAGTTCTTACACTCGACGCCAGCGCTTTTTTGGATGATAGCATTTAGATTGAACTGAGTTAGGTGGGAATTGTCCACCAACTTGCCCAATCAAAAAATGATTTGGAGTTAATAGAATATCATCTTTTATATTGACACTCTGATACGTTAGTGGGCGAGAATTCAATAAATTCTCAGCACCTGTAAATGACGTACAGAGTTCTTCATCTGTAATATAGGCTTTTTCGAGTATTGCAGTCATTGCACGTTTGACAGCTTTGACCATTATTTTAAATACACCGCCAAGATGAGGTCCTATCGGAGCATTAAAGTGCCACTTGATTCCTTTATCAGCTATAGAGTTAGTAATTTTATCCTTATCCTGTTAATAATTGATTTGTTCCCATCACATAATTGGCTTTGTCATGGTAATGTTTAACAACCAATTTTGTTATTGTATGTCCTCTCGGCAAAATGATTGGATGCTTGACATCGTACGGTAAGTAATGGGCATTGTGCAATCGACTACAAAATCGCAATAATCCGTCTTCGTCAATTTGCGGATTTAAAGAAATAATTTTGCTTGATATCGATATCAGTTTTTCTTTTTCAATGTTGCTATATTCTTTTTTAAAGCTTTCATTTTGAGCTTTAGCTATGATTTCTTTACCGCTTTCATGATATTCATCAGCTGCTATATCATCCTTTTTACGAAAGCCCGTTTCAAATCGACAATTTCCTATAAACCGATGGATCCAGCTGTTTATCCTGACAAGTTTTCTCCAACATGAGAACTTGTTTATATCAAGCAATTGCTTTGTTACTTCAGCGGATAATGCAAAATTCTTTAATACTGGATTTTTCTTTACTTCAATTGAAGCCTCTTGTGTCACTTCAATGTGATTCTGTGGCCATTTTTCTTCTAAAGAATTAAGGAAACTTGATCCATGCCACCATAAATTATTACTTTCTAATTCTTTAACTGTTGTTCCTCTTGTTAGTAAATCAGCTACATTAGTTTTTGTTGGTATGTATCTCCATTGTTTTAGTTCACTCTTTGATTGAATTAATCCAACGCGGTTGGCAACAAATGGTTTCAACTTTCGACTTTGATTTTTTATCCACCATAAAATATTAAGACTACCACACCATATAGTTACGTCCTTAGTTTCCAGCTTCAATGCTTTGACAATCTTCTCTGCAAGTCGTAAACCGAGGACAGCTCCAAGTAACTCAAGTCTTTGTATACTAATAGATTGCAATGGGCTTACTCTGGCTTTTGACATTATGATCACACAGGTCATTTCTCCTGTGTCATATAAACATTGTTGATAAGCAACAGCACCGTAAGCTTTACAAGATCCGTAAAAACATGGATTGACCTATTTGTAACTGTTGAAGTTGTTTGTAAACATCTGGGAATGTTTATTTTTAGGAGATCGTTTAGTTTTTGAAACCATTGATCAACATTATTTGCATTCCTATCCGGAATTGCATCATCACTCAATTCCATCAATCCACAATTCTTGCATAATTATTTTGTATCGAATAATATATGGTGCTAAAAAACCCAATAGATCGAACAACGTTGCCATTTTTTAAGCAAAATTCGTTTTGTATATACCGTATTTTCTTTGGTTGCAACAGAATGAAAACTAAATAAATCAGGTTTTGCTGACAACTCCAAGTGTTTTCATTGCAGGCAATTCTCCAGAATCTAAATTTATATGTTCTTCACGATCATTTTCTGGTGTTATTTTAAAAACTTCGACTGAGTTTGAAAGCCACTTTCGTGCAAACATTCCTGATGAACCCCATAGTAGCATGAGTTCCTTGTATAATTGAATTCCTACTTTTTCATCAACTACAGATGTTATTGTGTCGTCCATGTAAGTTGCTTCAAAAACAGCTACTGAAACCAAAGAAAGTTTTCTTGCATACTTTCTTGCGTGTTCTTGCGTTAAAAATTGAGCCATGAAAGGCGGTGAGTTGATTCCAAATACCAGTCGATTCAAATGAAATACCTCAGGCTCAGCAGTTGGATTTAGGTTTCTTCATAAAATTCGTTGGTACCTTTGGTCACCTTTATTTCAATTTTTAAATACATTTCTGCTATATCACAAGCTAAAGCCACTGGGTATTTTCAAAATCTCCGCAAAACAGTCACAAGGTCTTGTTGAAGTTTTGGACCTTGATAAATAACATCATTAATTGATTTACCATTATATTTTGCAGACCCATCAAACAAAATTCTGACTTTTGTAGTTGATTTATCAGGATGAAGAATAGAAAAATGTGGTAAGTACCAACCATCTCCCTTTTATTCATTTTCTCCAAGTATCCCATTTCTTGATACTGCTTAATAATATTATTGTACTCTTCTCCAAGACTTTTGTTTTTTATTAGGCGTTTTTCCGTGTTTTGTAATCTGTTTAACGCCATTGTATAATTATTGTCCAAATGTCTATTATTTTTCCATGGTAATTTCAGTTCCTATCTTCCGTTCTCTGTTCTTAGGGAAGTAGTTACTATATTAAGGGCGGTAAAGTCTTCTGGAATGTCATCGTTTTTCTGAATTGCATCTCTTTGTCGCCTTCAATTTCCCATAATTTTTTAATGGTGTTGTTTGCATCTTCTATTTTTTTTGTACTAGATGTTATTTTCGTAAAATGGGTTTGAAGGGATCCACCAGTACCACCAACACATGTCCATCCAAGCAGCCTGAGTCGAGCCACTGGTTCATTAAATCCTCCTTTTACTTCATTAATGGCACAGTGCAGCTCAGCGTAATCCACACCGATTAGAATGTCAATTTTTGGTTTTGGTCCAATATTTGGGAATTCGATTTTTCTTAGATGTTTCCAACTGTTTGACAAATTTGCCCAATTAACTGCTTTTAAGTTTCCAGTTACATTATTAACTGTAAAAGCTTCCACTGTAATTTTTGTTTCTCCATTCAACGATACCAACTGAAATTCTACCGGCATTGTTTCAAAAGAATCAATTTTTCCGTTTATCATGTTTACAGTTATCTTTTCGGTTTTACCTTGCAGTGTAAACTCAGCCGCTACATCAGAGTTCAAATATGCCTTGGTACGTCAAGCAATGCATTTACCACAATTTTTTTTAATCCATTACGAAGAATAACTGGCACTGTTCTAAGAGATATGTAGTTCATGATTTGAATGAAATTGGATGTTCGACATGTGAGAATTTTCTAATATTGTGTCATTTTTCTTTGAAGTCTTCAGAAATTGTTTCATTTTGATTTCTTTTCTTGTGAAGCAAACGATTATGTGTATCTGTACAGCCGTCAATCCCACAAATTCTTGGTTCCTGCATTCTTTTGACGAATGGTTAGAATTCAAACCATTTTCCCATTTTTAATATTTTGATTTTGAAACGTTGGACACTCCCATATTTTATGATCTTTTTTTAAACAGAACATTTCTGTATCCAATTTATTTTCTTTTTTTGATCACTGTTACCAAAGTAAGAATTTTTTTCGTGTGCTTTGCTACCGATAATTTTTTTTAAACCATGTAGAGTTTCCGTTGCTGCAGTTTGAAAATCAGCTTCTTCAACAATAAACTTTTTTAGAGTTTCAACATTTTAGTTTAATTTGTTTTCATACACCCATTTTTTTGCAGTTGATAGTACAATGTACCATCACCAAGTTCTTCTGTTAGATTTGCTTCTTTTAAGTTTGTTACTGCCACATCTAACAAATCCGCAAACTTTTCAACGTCTTTTGGATTATTTTCCCTCATAGGTTTAAAGTTGTTTAATTCATCCAAATACATAAGGATTTTTCTCCTTGTTCTGCCATATTTTCTTTCAAGTCTTTCTTTCGCAGCTTCATAAGTGAATGACGAATGCCTAAGTCCTTTAATTGCTTTTAATGCGTCTCCACATAAATATTGACGTAGCTAAAGTAATTTATACTCAGATGTCGCTGGGGCTTTATCAATACATGCGTAGAATGAAGCTTTCCAATTTTCATAGTTCCTTTTATCGCCATTAAACATTGATATCAGGGTTGCATGGTTTTAACCAAATGGTTTAAACCATTGGTTTAAACCAATAAAAAAAATGTTGGTTTAAACCAAAGTCATGTTTTCATAAAAATATTAGAACTTACAACAGGAAACTAAGACAGGGTTATGTTCACAAATATAACTAATCTTCAATATAGATATATTTTTTAAACCCATGATTTTTGTTTTTGTTTTTTTTTAAAAATTTATCAATATGCTTCATCCAGGATACACTCTACCTAATAGAAATGAAATTGGAGGAGAAATATTAGATAGGGTTTACACAGAAGAAATTGAAAAATATAATGTATTGAATTGGAAAATTGTAGCCATGTCTTTAGATGGCTGGAGTAATGTACATAATGAACCTATAGTTTGTATCTCTGTAATTACAGATAAAATTAACATTTTAGTAGAAACAATCAACACTTCTGGTCATTCACATACTGGTGAATAACCTACACAATTTGCAAGCAATAGATTTTGTAAGACGTAAATTTGGATGCACAGTAAAAAGCTTTGTGACTGACAATGCCGCTAATGTGAAATCAATGAGAAAAGTATTGTCATCTGAAAGAGATATTATCATAACTTATGGGTGTGCTGCTCATATGCTGAATCTTTTAGCAAATGATCGTAACATTGAAAATGTGAGCAAGCATGTTACACAAATAATAAAATATATAAGAAATAATCATCAAGCTGGAGCAATTTATAAATTAAGCGGAGGAACAAAATTACCACTTCCTACTAAAATTCGCTGGAATTCTGTATGTGATTCACTTGTAAAATATGTCAACAATTGGAACATTATTTTTACAATGTTTGAAAAAAATAAAGACTTGGATCTCGTGATTGGTAAAAAAGTAAGTGATATACAGATAAAGCGAAACACAGAAGATTTATTGAAGATATTGAAAACAAATGCAGTAGCTCTAGATAAGTTGCAAAGAGATCAAACAAAAATAAGTGACTATTGAAATTTTTAAAGATTTAGTGAACTTTTATCAAACAAAAAAAAAAAAATGAATCTAGATACCTTCAGACTGTCAGTGATGCTCATTTCCTGGCAAGCACACTATATCCTAGATATTTTGGATCTTTCTGAAAATGAAAATGAGGCTGCCATGAATTTCGCAGATAAAGAGTTTAAGAATTTGTTACCAATATTATTCAAATTAAAAGCCAAATCTACTATAACATAATGGAAATTGAAGGTTTATTAAATGCACCAGCTTCTAGTGCTAGAATCAAAAGAATTTTTTCATTTTTTGGTCTTGTTCATTTTAAGTTAAGAAACCGATTGGGGGTAGAAAAAGCAGCAAAGCTTGTATTTATATATAGAACATTAAACAATAATATATTAAATAGTTTTGATGAAATATAACAATAATATTGATAAAGAATATAGTTTACTCAAATAGAATACGTTATGCTTTTTTTAATTTAAAAAGATAACTAAATACCACATTTTTTAAGTAAAAACCTAATTCAAACCAAAAAAACCATGGGTTTTTTGGTTTTTTTAAAGAAACCTATGGTTTTTGGTTTTTTTAAAAAAAACGGTTTTTATGCAACCCTGATTGATATAAAAACACGTTTTAGTTGTTTCCATAAATCATGTCCAATTTTTGCAGTCTTTTGATCCAAGTCAATTATTTCATTTTCCATTTTAGGCATGATATGCGTTGATTTGATTGGTTCCATTTTGCTACTCCCATTTTCTTCTTTATTATCTTCATACTGGTCATTACTTTTTTGAGTACTTAACCATTGATAACATTGCTTTTTTGTTTCCATTTTAAGTTTTTTTTCCATCCTTTATTGTTTTAAACTTGATTTTAAACTTCCATTGTGCAATATCCATTTGTTTACATGTTCCATAATTTCCGCAAATTCGTTGTTTAGTTTTTTAATTTCTTTAATGACTTTTCCTACATTTTCTTTTGATTCCAGAAGTTTGTATTTCTTTGATAATTCAACCATTATCTACAGAGCTTCGTTTTGAGTCTTTGTTAAATGATTACTTAATTTGCGTAACTCGTTTTTACAAGTGGGTTCATCGTTTCCAAGTTGCTGAATAATTTGATGTTTAGTTCGCGTAAACAAAGACTTTAGAACTATTTTCTTCATGTTTAATGCAGATACTTTATTTTGAACGAATAACTGATCTTCTATTTGGTTATTTGATTTTTGATTTTTCTTTTTTACCATTTTTCCGTGTTGAAAAAACTACCCTCTGCTACCAATTATGATCCGATAGTGATCACAAATAATACCGAATATGTATAATAACATATATTTTTAAGATCTTAACCGTTTTTACATTAACTATATCACTTATATTCTTTATATTTTTTTATCTAAAAAACAACAACAACAAAACTCTATTTATACAAAAATTTCCTTTATTAACAAAAAAACGCTATTGTTCAAATAATCGCCATGTAATTGTTATTTAGTTCTTTATAGCCATATTGGCGCTATTTACTGGTTATATCGATCGTTGTATCGGAATGTTGTTTTTTTCTTTTATGCTAATTCAATTTTTTTCCAATCAATTAATGCAATAAAATTAAATAAATTATATAAATATTGAATTAAAATTAACTAAATTATATAACTAGTGTATTAAATTTAAACAAATGATATAGTTAGTGTACTAAAAATAAATAAATTATATAACTAGGTATAATAATTACATAAATCTAAAGGTTTTGATACACTAATTAACTTAGTTTTGATATTATAAGTAACAAAATATAGAAAGTAATTATGTCATAAGAAAATAGAGCCACATAAGAGGTAAAATTATAAGAAATATTTTTAGCATAAAAGAGGATGGAATCTTGTGGCAAGTGGGCCGAAGCTCTCCCCCAAAAAAACCTTTAGTAACACCTAGTAAGAAAAATCCACTAGGTGTTACTAAAAAATAAAAGGACTTCCTAAAATTACTGGCCTACCCCTTCCCCCTCCTCCATAAGGCGCAGGGAAGCATAGCCACGACTCTGCTTGTGGGGTACTCCAGAGATTATTAGAAATAAAAAAAATGGAAAAGACTAAAATGCCATCAAAAGCTATTTTAATGTTATGAGTAATAGCCCTTGCCCAGGGCCGTCCCAAAGAGATTTTAATAGAGGGGCGATGCATCTATTTTTTGCTGATCTAAGGCAAAAAAATTTACAGCATACAAAACAAAGGGAGGTCAATGATGGTCTAAAATAAACAGAATTGCTATTTATCCTTCCGAAATGAATTCTTGCTGGTCAAGGTTGACTGGTTAAGTAAATTTGAGGTTTAAAAAAATATACTTTTAAAAACAAAAAAATTTTAGTATTACAAAAATAATAAAATTTCACATCACCTAACATATTTAAGACAGAAATATTTTGAAAAATGTCTAAAATATTTTTATTGTTTATCAAAGTTTTGTCATCTTGATGAGTAAAAGAAATGACAAGCCATTAAATATTTACATTAAACCTTTTCCTATTAAAATTTGTGAAGTCATTGCAATGAATGAAAATTCTTTAAAAATAAATTATAATTTTTGTTGGCATGTTTTCTATTGGGTTATCAAGAAAATGAGAAGATAATTTAATACAATAGATTATGACTAAAAAAATTATGACTAAAAACAACAAATTATTAGCAAAAGCACAATCAGAATTAAAAGCAGCGGCTGAAAAACAGTAAAAACTCTATGCTAGAAATTTACAGTTAGCAACAGCTCAAAAATTACATGCTAAAGTTTTCTTATGTTTAATTAATAATTTTATAAAAGTTAAGTTATACAAAAAAAATTTAAATAAGTTAATTAAAAGTTAAATGTACAAAAATATTAAACATCTAAAATTACTTTGATTTTCTTAAACCTTCATTTTCTCATTTAATAAAAAGCTACACGCACGCGAGCTATTTTAAAATGTTATAATTTCCATTGAAAATACTTTTAAAGCATAAAGTACTCTTTATTTACTACATTCAGTAACTGTGATGAAACAAAAATTAACACACTGAAATTTTTTTTTCATTTCACTGGCCAAAAAAACAAAAAAAAACAGTTGACTGCCAATTCTTTGTGTTAGTTGCCCATCTTTGATTTTTTGTTTTGTATGCTGTGGTTAAATCAGCAGCAGAACAAAAGGATTGAAATCTGTCGTGTAGGAGAGTAGGTGGTTAGACTTAAGATGAGATATATTTGATATGAATTATATGAAATGTTTAATATGAGGAGTTTGTTAACTAAAGATTTAAAAACTTTTTTAATAACTATTTTTTTAATATTTTTAATTAATTATATTTAATAATATTAACAAGGTAATATAATCAGAGATAAGAAAAGAAGTTTTAGACTTTTTTCAAAAGTCTCAAGAATTTCTGAGAAAAATAATAAAACTAATAAAACATTAAAAAAAAATAATAATAATTAGTAGGAATTATTATCCCTTTAAAAATATTAACTTTGCTTACTTTAATGCTAAATTAATAACAAACTACACCACCTATACAATCTGCTTTAAAATAGCAATTTTAAGATTGCTCTTATAACAGAAACTTGGTAAAATAAAAAAACACAAGACTCCTTATTGCTAAACGGCAGTAATTTCAAAATATTTTGACATGACCGTAAAAATAAAAGTGATGGTGCACTCATATTTGTGTGTAATATTATCCACTAGTGCAAACTCTCCTCCCAGAATGAACTGAAAAAAAAACACAGAAAATACATGTGTTGATCTGGTTGTCTCCTCCGAGGACAAAAAGATTTTAAGACAAATTTCATGCATTTACCATGTGCAGCCAGTATTTTAAAAACCAAAGTTGTAAAATAATAATAATTAATAGGATTACATCAACATGCATAGCAGGCATTCTACATGTATAATAGCAATCATTCTACATGTATACTAGCAGCCATTCTACATACATAATAGTATCCATTCTACATGTATAATAACAAGCAACTTCAATATGCTACTAATAAACTGGTCTTTCGCAATTAGTTTTGGAGATCCTTCTCATGATCTATTTGTAGAAATGTATTCTGGGAATGTGTTTAATGTAGAAACTATAGATTTATTTTCAAGTACCTCCAACCACTGTACGATTCTTTTCAAGTACCTGCAACCACTGTATGATTCTTTTCAAGTACCTGCAACCACTCTATGATTCTTTTCAAGTACCTGCAACCACTGTACGATTCTTTTAAAGTACCTGCAACCACTGTATGATTCTTTTCAAGTACCTGCAACCACTGTACGATTCTTTTCAAGTACCTGCAACCACTGTACGATTCTTTTCAAGTACCTGCAACCACTGTATGATTCTTTTCAAGTACCTGCAACCACTGTATGATTCTTTTCAAGTATCTGCAACCACTGTATGATTCTTTTCAAGTACCTGCAACCACTGTACAATTATTTTCAAGTACCTGCAACCACTGTACAATTATTTTCAAGTACCTGCAACCACTGTACGATTCTTTTCAAGTACCTGCAACCACTGTACGATTCTTTTCAAGTACCTGCAACCACTGTACAATTCTTTTCAAGTACCTGCAACCACTGTACGATTCTTTTCAAGTACCTGCAACCAATGTACGATTCTTTTCAAGTACCTGCAACCACTGTATGATTCTTTTCAAGTACCTGCAACCACTGTATGATTCTTTTCAAGTACCTGCAACCACTGTACAATTATTTTCAAGTACCTGCAACCACTGTACAATTCTTTTCAAGTACCTGCAACCACTGTACGATTCTTTTCAAGTACCTGCAACCACTGTATGATTCTTTTAAAGTACCTGCAACCACTGTACGATTCTTTTCAAGTACCTGCAACCACTGTATGATTCTTTTAAAGTACCTGCAACCACTGTACGATTCTTTTCAAGTACCTGCAACCACTGTACGATTCTTTTAAAGTACCTGCAACCACTGTACGATTCTTTTCAAGTACCTACAACCACTGTACGATTCTTTTCAAGTACCTGCAACCACTGTACGATTCTTTTCAAGTACCTGCAACCACTGTACGATTCTTTTAAAGTACCTGCAACCACTGTACGATTCTTTTCAAGTACCTGCAACCACTGTACGATTCTTTTCAATTGTAATCTAAAAAATTCTAAAAAACCAACCAAATATAATTTCCACAATGCTGAGGAATTTATATTTGTATTAATTTAAATTTTACATAAAGGCTGTGTAAATTACAACACAATATATACACTCTTACTTGATGTAAATTGGTATATGCTAGCCAAACAAAATCAAATGCAGGTTTTTTTCTTGTTTGTACTAGGGCTTGGCAACCTGTGGAAACCACAACCGGTTTACCGGTTTTTGTTAAGTCTTTTCAAAAACAAAAACATTATTATACATTACTAAATAGATTAATATTTGAAATAACGGGTGGTTACTAAAAATCCGGACAAACTTTAACTGAATTTTAAATGCCACAAGCTAAATCTTTTTTATTCATGTTTATATCCATTTTATAGCTTATTTAATTCTCTATAAGTTAATTTTTTTTTTTTTTAGATAATTAATAATAATTAAAAAAATAATGATGACCAAGCAAGAAGAGGTAAGAAAACAGATTTACGAGTTCTATTTGAATAATAAATTGCAAGTTCACAGTAGCTCACTTCAATGCTGAAAAAATCCCAAGAAGCACTATCTATGATATAATCAAACGTGTTGAGAATGATTCTGGGCACAAAAGAGTGCAAGGAAGTGGTCGTGTGGCCAAAATCATGACTTCTAAGAGGATCAAGCGCCTGAAAGCCAGATTTGATCACAGTGACCGAGTTTCGATGAGGCAAGCTGGTCGAAAATTTGGATGCAGTCATTCACATATCATTAAAACTCTTGCCAAGTACACTGACATCAAAAGTTATACAAAACAGGGTATACCTCATCGACAAGAGAACCAGAATGAGCGAATCAAAACTGGCATTGATCGTCTTTTTCGCGTTTTTAAAGGAAAATCGGTCATCCTTGACGATGAGTCTTACTTCACGCTGTCACACTCAACAATTAATGGAAACAGCACCTACTACTCTAGCAACAGAGACAAGACTCCACCAAGTGTTAAATATCGCAAAAAGCGCAAGTTCGAACCCAAGGTGCTTGTCTGGCTGGCCGCTTCTGACAAAGGTGTTTCAAAACCATTTTTTATACCCAGCGGCCTTGCAGTCAATAAAGCCATCTATGAAATGAATTGTATTAGGAAAAGATTAGTGCCGTTCATCAATGCTTATCATGCCGATGGTAATTACATATTTTGGCCGGACCTGGCTTCATCGCATTATGCCAAAACCGTGACCAGCTACTACGAGACTCATAACATCAATTTTATCAAAAAAGTTGACAATCCGCCAGCCGTACCGGAGTGTCGCCCAATCGAAGACTTTTGGGCTATTTTGAAAGGCAAAGTGTATGAGAGTAACTGGCAAGCAAAAGACGTGAAACAACTACAAACCAGAATAAAGCTTTGCCTGAAAAAAATTGACCTTAACCTTGTATTTTCACTTTTTGGGTCAACTCGTGTTAGAGTTGGCCCAATCCAAATTAAATAACTAAAAACTCTTTTTAATGATAGTTTTATTTAATCTCTACCATAAAAACTTTGGGAGTAATTGCACTTAAAAGTTTGTCCGGATTTTTAGTAACCACCCGTTTTTTCTTGTTTTGAAAAGCTAACAAGTAACGTGGAAAGCACAAATATTGTGAAAATATATAGTTTTAAAAAGCACTTTGGCATTTCATTTAGTTTTATTTATTTCAATATTTTTTTACCAATTATTATTAGATTACATACTGACAAAATCTTTCAACAATATTTAAATTTTAAAATACTTCAAATAATTAAAACAGCCTAGTAAAATAGCACTAACTTTTTTATTCTTTGTATTTGTCGTTTTATTTTGTTTGTTGTTTCATTTTTTGTTATTGTTATTTTAATTTGAGATTGTTAAATCTCAAAATCATGCACCCCATCTTTGATATAATATATTATTATTAAATTTTGATCCTTCTTTTACTCTTCCTGTTTTTAAAACTAAATTTAAAAATGTTTTTTCTATGGATAGCATTCTAAAATTCTACTAAAAACATATGTAAAATGTATTTGCTAAATCTTCAGCATATTATATATTAAAACGTTTGTATGTTGTATCTTTGCATTTTGTTAAATCTTCAATATATCTATATATTACAAATAAATATGTTTAACTTTTAAGGTTCTGACGATAAGATCCTTATGATCTTCTTTCCAAAACCTATCTTTATATTGTTAGTACGCTAAATTGTTTATTTTTTTAAAAGACTTTTATGCTATTATGTATCACGACTATCATTGTAATATGAAAAAAAAAAAAAATTAAAAATAAATTTTTCAGCAACATATTTGTTTTAGAATTTTGACTTTCATTTTACTTTAAATATTATTAATAGTTGTATATTTTTACTTTACACTTTTGTATACTGATCACTTGCATAATTATGCAGTTTACAAAAGTGGCAACTAAATGCCTTTTTTTATATTTATAATACTAACTAAATATGCTACTTTTAACTAAAATTATATAATTTAAGTTAAAAGCACCATATTTACTTATGAATAGTATTAAAAAAAAAAAAGGTCATTGAGTTACCAAAAAAAAAGATGTAAATATTACTGTACATTGATAAAAATTAATGTTTAATTTTTATCAATGTACAGTAATATTTACATAATAATACTTAATAAATAAAATTAACAGTAATAATACTTAATAAATAAAAATTAAATTTTTTTTTATAAGAATGAAAAACTTTCGTTTAGTTTACAGATCTAATTCCAGTTTATCAATCCTGTAGGTTACATTTGATTTTTTTTTTTTTTTTTTTCACCTTTCCAAGGCCCGAGGGGGCCACTACAGTCGAGGAGGCTACTCTTTTTTTTTGTTTTTTGTTTTTTTGTTTTATTGTTGTAAATCGTGGTACAACCCTCTTCCAACTCTTTAACGCCGACACTCTTTAACACGAACCTTGACAAGCAAGACGGCTGCGCGGAGAAATTAAATTGAGCGCGGTGCTTCCAGGGACCTGGTGGGAGTCGAACTCCGAACCGCTTGCTTACAAAGCGAGCGCTCTTACCACTACACAACTACCGCATATTTAAACGGCAATAATAAAAATTAGTTTTTATAATAAAAAACCGGTGTAAAACAAGTTATCCAGTTTTACCATTTAAAAAAAACAAAAAAAACCGATTTTTGCCAAACCCTAATTTGTACGATGTTTGTACAATGTACATTTGTTTTCATTTGTATGATGCAGAAATAAATAAACATTGTATTTTCAGATATAAAGATTTAGTTAATAAAGCTATTATTGTCCAGTTTTATACTGTCATAAAAGCAAAATTCAAATGCTCTAGTTCTGCTGCTACACCGACCTGATGGTTCTTTTAGAACTAATGATAGTGAAAAATCACATCTTCTGAATAATTTTTTTCTGTCTTTGATACAGATTTTTGGATTGCACTTGCCTTAGATTTGCAGACACACACAAATTCTTTAAATAATGTAATGTTTTCTGTAATTGTATTAACTCTGCAAAAGCTTCCATCAAAGTCTTATAAATCACCTAATAGATACCCAGCCATATTTTTAAAATCAATTGCCATTGCTATTTCTCTTTCCATTCTCTTTGAATCGGCAATGTCAAAAATGTCATACCTGTTATCTGGAAAGCCACTATAGTATGCCCCATTTTTAAGAAAGGAAATCTTTAACCACTAACTATAGAATTATTTCTATGTTCACTGTTTGTAAAGTTATTGAGTCAATTATTGTGAAATACGTTAAAAATTGCTTATTAATTAATCAATGCGCCTTTTACACAGATGCTAACAACCTTAAACAAGCAGACCACAGCTGCCAATAACAAAAGAATTGTTGATATTGTATATATAGACTTTAAGAAAACTTTTGATACTATGACAAACCAGGTTCCTGTTCAAACTGTATTTCTATGGTATTAAGTGCGAATTGTTAAACTAGATTACAAACTTTTATAACAAATTGTTATAAACAATTTATAATAAATTGTTCTCCATGTGTTTGTGTCAATAACTCATACTCAAACAAAATTCTTGTAAGAGTGGAATACCTTAAGGGAGAGTCGTAGTTTTTAGCCCCAACTTATTTTCAGTTTTAAAAAACTATGTAACTTTGTGTATTGACAGTGATTGTGGCATCGAGCTGTTTGCGGACAACAGCATGCTATATCAAGCAAGAGATGATGGAAACAACGCACACATTGTTAATACCATTAGTGTGGAATCCTTTCCATTTAAAAGATATACGTCAGATAGAAAAGGTTCCGAAATAATTTACTAGTATAGCCTGTAAAAGACGTTGTATTCCTTATAAAGAATATTTCTCAAGACACCTTAATCTTAAATCATTTGAATAATGTAAAATAAAGCTTAACCTTATATTGATATTTATAAAATTATATAAAAACTTAAACTTAAAACATAAAATAAAAACAAAAATTGTTAATCTACCTTTTTCTGAGTTTTTTAAATATACACCTTCTCACCATTCTACAAGCTCAATATTATATTTCACATAACAAATGTAATAACAACTCACAAAGATTTTTCACTGCAAATTAAATTATAAAGATATGGCATTCTCTGCCTGATTGCATTGTTTACTTAGCCACATTGTCTTTGTTAAAAAAAAAATTAAAAAGTACAATGTTTATCACAACTGAACACTATATTAATATTTTTTTCCTGTTTATAGAAATTTTTATATAACATGTATCATTCTTTTGTATTTTTCTTTAAGTGAAAATAAATAATAATCAGATAATAATAAAAAGCAAATGAATCAGATAATTATAAAATACTAAAACAGTTGAATAACTAAAATTAAAATATTAGTAAAAAAATTATTGATGTTTGCATTTAATTAAAAAAAAAATTAATTTTAATAAAATACTTTCAATTTTAATTAAAATAATACTTTAAACATATATTACTTGAATGGGACCTCCACATTGCTGTTCCTTGTCTCATTGCATTTTGTAAGGCATTAAAGTTCCATTCAATTTCATTCTGAGTATCATTTTCACCTTCATTTTCAGGAGATTTAAAATCAATTACATTTTCACTCATTTTTTTATAGCGACTTTTGCCCCTCCAATTATCTTTAAGAGATGGATCACGCGCTGGATAGTTATCACCTGTATAAAAAAAAAAATATATATATATATATATATATATATATATATATAAACATAAAAATAATTATATTTTTAACAAATAGGAATAAATCCACAAAAAGAAGTATTATTTTGAAGTATACAAAATTAAACTCTAAGATATCATATATACATTTAAAATATAAATATAAATATATATATATATATATCATTTAATATAGAATTGTATTAAAATAATACAACGATATAAAACTCTTGTTCAAAGAAATATGCTCAATGTTAACGAATGTTGGCTGGTAGTCAGGTTTCCCGAACTGTGGTAGCTCTTAGAGAGGCTGATTCTATCATCAGCAAGTTCTCTAATCCATCATTCACTAATATTCGTGGTCTTTGAAGTAACTTTTCTTCTGCTGAGTTTTATCTCTTGCAAAGTTCACCAGACCTACTTGCTCTTTGTAAGACTAATTTGAATAAATTCAATTAATGCGTTTTGCTGAAGTAAAAAGTATATTTTTTATTGTATGTTAAGAGTGATGGCTCTTATAGTTAAGATAACCATGGGAATTTGAAGGTTTATAAAATATATCTGTTTAACCATGTTGTTATCATGTAGAATAACTATTATATCTAAAATGTTTAAAAACTGGAAGTGCTTTTGTGCATGAGCAATTTCAGATTGTTCCTCTGTATATTTAATATTGGGGTTTTAACAGCAAGTTAACATTTATAGATTTAAGTAAAGTAACAAATGTATCTTTTGAAATAGTTTTGTATAATTTCAAATTCAATTTTATGCAAAAAATTAGGTGAGACTTCAAGAAATAATTTCACTTTGTTCTATTACTAAACAAGCATAAGGAGGCACCATTTTTGTTACCATGTACCATTATATACATTTTTGTTCCCTGATTGAAAAACTCCTTCTTGAAAATAAAATTATTGTTCTTTAAAATGAAATCCACACTTTATAAAATAAAAACTTCTGAAAATCAAAGAGGTATTACTTTACAGAATTTACATATTAAGAACTTAACAGCTTCTAAACCTAGTTCAACACTGAACTAGAATAGAAGCTGTCTATATACTATATCAACACTGTATAATGTGGTATTTTGGTATTTCATATTATTAGTTAGTACTCTAATGCCAATCATCTTTGATATATGTCTTCAATTTTGGTACAAGAGGCGATAAGATTTTTTTTCTATTAGTTCACTAAAACATTGGGTAGGTGAAAAAAAAACCTCCCATTATTGGTCTTCCTTTTAGATAATACAGGCATAAACATTTAATATAATCTTTATTGGATTCATTAACAAGATTTTAATCTAATCTGAATTTTTGGTAAAACATAAAAATTGTTAGCTTTTCATTTAATGTAATAACTTCTTTGATGCTCCTTCAATTTCAACAACACATGAACCAAAAAGAAAAAAGAAAAAAAAACAACCAAAAACAGTGAAAAAAACTAATGCTACAAGGAAGGTTGTTGTCACTCTCAACCACGTAAAGCTTCCAGACTGGGGTGCAATGTTTGTCGTTGGTGTTGTCGCACAAGCACTTGATGCTGATCTGAATGTCGCTTCATCTTGCAACACAATTCAACAAGGACAGATCAAGACATATTCCGTTGTTGGTGCAGAGATGCAATCTAAATTTGTGGGAGATGATGACCCCACTACTTCGGCACTGGGATGGCAAACTACTCCTTGATATCATAGGGAATAAGGGGTTTGTAGACAGAGTTGTCATTTTAATCCTAAGTGGACACGTGGAACAATTTCTGGCAGAAGCTCTTCTTGAGGCCCTGGATGACTGGCAGTTACATTCACAAGCTCAAGAACTCGTGTTTGATACAATTAGTTCTAACACTGTAATTCATCTTAGTGCATGCTAATTAATTGAGAAAGCTTAGAAACCTGAACTGATATGAGGTCATGTTGTCAGTTGCATTCTCAGCTACAGTGGCAACCACTAGCCGACCAACTAATGTTGTCTTCAAATGCTTTTAAATGAACTGGACTGTCATCAACAAATCTAGCTTCAAAATTCCTGTTGGGTGATGTCTTTAATGGAATGCTTAATAGTTTATGACAAGAGATGAACTCATTTTATAAGACTGCAATCAGAGATAAATCTCAACAAGAAGATTATATAGAGCTTCTTCAGTTATGCTTTTTTATCTATTTTTTTCTTGAAGGAGAAATTGATGGCAAGCTATGTCTTCGTGCACCAGGTGTTCTGCACAAGGCAAGATGGATGGCTAAGGGCACATATTCTATTAAGATATGTCTCTTCAGAGATCAGATGCAACTTACAGCACATGAATTGCAAGGCTTGATGAAGGTTTTTGGCATAAGTCACTACCTGCTAAGAAAGTGCCACTAAATGCCCTTAAACTACTAAAGCTGCTTGACTTGAGTATCCTGAGCGCTGTGTCAGTGATAAAGCATCTGCTGTTTTAAAGTGACTGTTTTAAAGTGGTACTTTTCAGAGCATCTAGTACCACTTGCTCATTTTGACAAGCAGGTCAAAGATGAAATCAAGACAACAATGGTGGTAAACTTTTTGCATGCATTAAATAAAAATGTTGTTAAGCAACATGGAAAAAAAAAAAAATTGATCACAGCAGCCCTTTGTCAAAATATGTCACAAGTATGTCAATTTTATTCTTTGATTTGCTATCAAAAAACAGAAAAGAAGAGGCTAAATCACTCCTATGAAAACCACCTACTTTATAGTCCAATGATGTGATATTCCAGGACATGAGTGCGAAAGTTACCCTTTTCAAGGTTGATAATGACATGACAGGGCAAGGCATTGACCTCATCCAAAGTTATAACAGTGCATTGATAAAAAACGAAACTCAAAAAAAGTATTTATCACAGCTTATTAGCAGCCATCGGAAGCAGTTTTCTTCTTTAACAATGGAAGTGTTGATGAATGTCAATAAATAGCTTCTGATAGATACTAGAGCAGCAAGACAAACATGCAAGGAGTGTTGCTATATCGACTAACAAATATGTAAACATGCAAGAAGTACTGCTGTATCAACTGATAAATAAATAAATGTGCAAGGAGTGCTACTACATTGACTGAAAAATAGGTAAACATGCAAGAAAAGCTGCTACATTAACTGGGGTGTTGGTTTAGGCAGGCAATCTTTCAAATATATATATATATATATATATATATATATATATATATATATATATATATATATATATATATATATATATACTATATATATATATATATATATATATATATATATATATATATATATATATATATATATATATATATATATATATATATATATATATATATATATATATATATATATATATATATATATATATATAGGGTGTTACCCAGGAAAAATTTCATTCAGTGTTTTTGCAAAATTGGGAATTTAGGTGCAGAAATATATTTGACTATATAACTATTTAAATACTTTAGTATTTTTAAATACTTAAAAAACTTTTTTACAAAGGTCGTATTGTTCATCATATTTTATATTATAATTTTTATCATTAGATAAATTTAACAGTTTAAAAACTTATTTAAATCAATAGCTTTTAAATAAAAGTTTTCGATATCTTAATAACTTTTATTTGAAAAACTTGGTTGGCTCGCCGATTTCCGTCAAATATAATGTTTGTTAAAAGAACTTTTGTTGCAATATGCTACTTTAATTTAAATAAGTAGCAAAGACATATAGGGGGCAAAGCGAGATTCTTTCACCGCACGAGGGCAGCAACTAAATTTAATTGGCGTATTTTAAACATCTAGTAAATTAGGTATTTAAATTTAAAAAAATGTATTTAAATACAAAATTATTATTATTAATAATATTATTATTTTTTCAATTTACATTACATTCATTAAATATCTACATAAAGTTTGTATTTGTAAATTAAAAAAAGAATTTTGTATTTATAAATATTGGTTAATGATTAATAATATTATAATAATATTTAATTATCTTCTTTTACGTTTTACGTAAATATAACATAGATAATATGTTTCATTGCAAGTTTAATTTTTGATTATTCTTGTTGTTATTTTCAATTTACTTTACCTGCTAATTTATTTTACTGAGAGCATTAATAAATCTTTTATCACAAAAATGTTATTAACTTATTTTAAAGAATAATATTTATTATTATGCAAATTTCTTTGTAACTTTACTAACTTAAGATAAACAGCAAAATTGGGAATTTAGGTGCAGAAATATATTTGACTATATAACTATTTAAATACTTTAGTATTTTTAAATACTTAAAAAACTTTTTTACAAAGGTCGTATTGTTCATCATATTTTATATTATAATTTTTATCATTAGATAAATTTAACAGTTTAAAAACTTATTTAAATCAATAGCTTTTAAATAAAAGTTTTCGATATCTTAATAACTTTTATTTGAAAAACTTGGTTGGCTCGCCGATTTCCGTCAAATATAATGTTTGTTAAAAGAACTTTTGTTGCAATATGCTACTTTAATTTAAATAAGTAGCAAAGACATATAGGGGGCAAAGCGAGATTCTTTCACCGCACGAGGGCAGCAACTAAATTTAATTGGCGTATTTTAAACATCTAGTAAATTAGGTATTTAAATTTAAAAAAATGTATTTAAATACAAAATTATTATTATTAATAATATTATTATTTTTTCAATTTACATTACATTCATTAAATATCTACATAAAGTTTGTATTTGTAAATTAAAAAAAGAATTTTGTATTTATAAATATTGGTTAATGATTAATAATATTATAATAATATTTAATTATCTTCTTTTACGTTTTACGTAAATATAACATAGATAATATGTTTCATTGCAAGTTTAATTTTTGATTATTCTTGTTGTTATTTTCAATTTACTTTACCTGCTAATTTATTTTACTGAGAGCATTAATAAATCTTTTATCACAAAAATGTTATTAACTTATTTTAAAGAATAATATTTATTATTATGCAAATTTCTTTGTAACTTTACTAACTTAAGATAAACAGCAAAAACATAAATAAAGAGTTTTTGAATAGTAAAAATGAATTATTAAAATAATTTATTAAACTTTAAAAAATCTTAATTCAAGATTAACTGACATCAATAAAAATTAAAATAAAAAGTTTTTTTAAACTTTTGAACAAATGATCATGTTAATGTATGGACTTTTGTTAATGACGACATGTTTTTACACATTAAAAAAATCAATCAATTTAATTCATTTTTTTGTCAAAATCTGAGACTGATTTAATTTTTTTTTTTTACTATGATCTTATGAACCTTTGGAAATTTGAAACCAAATGGGAATACCGCGTTATACGCGGCACCATCAGGCTGGTTAACACCCTGATATATATATATATATATACATATATATATATATACTGATATATATATACTGATATATATATATATATATTGATATATATATATATATATATATATATATATATATATATATATATATATATATATATATATATATATATATATATATATATATATATATATATATATATATAAGGGCTCTTCTAAGAAAACAATTTGGGCCATGGTATCTCCCCTGCCGGTGAAAGTTATATTGAAAATATTGCAGAATGTAGGCGTTTTTTTGCAAAAAATACAATATTTGCTGTAAAAAAAGTTACAAAAACCCCTCAATTTCCAATTTGGGTAGTGCCCAAATACAGTTGGCATCAAAATGCAGTAAATCTAGGTAAAAATTTCCAAACGAACACAATTTATTTGCAACTTTATTTGCAGTAATTATGTAAGGATTTCTAGAAGTTTAGAAATATTGTGGTGCAAAAAGAATTGCTATTCAGTTTTGGGCAACAAACTAGCTCTTTATTCATCAAAAAACTTTACCTTCCTTTGAAAATAGTCACATTTTAATTATGTTACTTAAATTTTAAATAATTAAAATGCCTATTACAGTAAATATTTCAATTTTAACCTAAATGGAAAAATTGAAAATAAAGAAACAATTTTAAATATAAATATTAGGCAGGTTAAAACTTTCAATACGTAAAATTTAAAAACAAATAAAAAAAACATATTACATTTAAATGAAACAAGAATCAATTAATGAAATATGTTATATATATATATATATATATATATATATATATATATATATATATATATATATATATATATATATATACACAGGGACAGCGAGGGGAAAAGTGGCATGCATGCCCCAGGTGCCATGATAATAGGGGCGCCAAAAGATGCCTTTTTTTCATCTGGCTTTTAAGTGTTACATTTCCAATGCTTATGTCTAAACTTCATTAAGCACAAACTTTGCGACAACACTACAAAACTTGTTTTGTTGTAAAAATACAACAATTTTTTTTCATTTTCATCATTATGATCAGGTAAAAACAAAAATTGCACAAGGAATTGACCAACACAGTTGGAAACCACTCAACAAGGTTAAGAAATATTTAGATCTATGATTGTACTGTGATTCACTCTCTCAAAGTAGCCTTCAATGTAGTCGTCACTGTCCTTTGTAATGACATTACCAAGGACAGTATATATTTTGATAAAAGTCTTCGACTTGCTCCTCAGAGTAAGCATCCATATTTCTCCTTGAATTTGTTGATATGCAAATCAAGGGTATGGACTTTCAGAGATATTCTGCATCCTATTTAGATGAAGTTCTTTATGAGAGCCTGCACTAACTCCACATAGCTTTTAGCTTTGTGAATACTTAAGAAACTCTAAACAACTGCAACAACTGCTCTCTCAGTCCTGTTCAACATCTTTGAAAATTCCTTACACTCTATGATCTTCTTGATCTGTGGTCCAAAAAATATACCAGCCCTGACCTTAACTTCAGACAACTTCGGAAAAAGAACTTGGAGGTATTGAAATGCTGCTGAATCCTTGTCAAGAGCAGTGACAAATTGGTTAATGAAGCCTAACTTGATGTGCAGTGGTGACATAAACACATTATGAGGTTCTATCAGCAGCTACCCCTTCACATTACTCTTCCAAACAGAAAACTTGTTCCATTGTGGCCAGTCCTTTGTGCAATAATGCGCTTTAGTGTCACAGTTGTCACAGAGACAGAGGAAACAAAGAAATTTTGTGAAACGTTTATTGGTGACTTTAAAATGGTATTATTCCATAAGGAATAATACCAAGTCACCAATGATCTTTCATTCAGTCATCATACTTTAATGTACTCATCAACATAATGACATTGATATAGTCTTCTTAGAGATGCACAGAATGAGTCATTGGGAGAGATATGTAGTTGTTTCCATTGTGAAGCAACACAGCTTTAAGGCTTCGGAATGAACTGTCTATAAATAGATGCCATTCAATAGGATTACATACAATACCTATAGCCTGGAATAGACTGACAATATTGTTGCAGAAGCACAGACCATCACGCTAACCGAAGAAATTGGAGAATCTTTGATGCCACTTTCTCTGATCCATGACTTGTAAACTGTCATCAACTAAGTTCCACTGTTTGAGCCTAGATATCAAAAACTCAGCATTCGAATTTATAAGCAGAGCTTCCTAATTAAATTGTTAACCTCTTTCTGATTAGGGAAAAATGGCTTTCTATCCCCAATTTCATCTGCAGAATCGTAGTCAATATCTCTAGTATCTGCCTCGCTATCTGACTTGCTGCTGTCTCCTGAAGATGGCCAATGACCTCTAGGAGTAGGAACAGACAGATCGGAGCTGTGTGGTTCTGGGGCGATGGAAGAAAGTATGTCCGAATAATCAATCTGAGGGGCATTTTTGCTGGTGTGACAATTTTTAGGGTATACCATGCAGAAATAGCAGTTGCGCGAGTGGTCTGTCGGCTCTTGCCAAATTCGCTGGATAGCAAATAATACACAAGAATTATAATAATTTTAGGACAAGAAATTTCAAAATATGGAACGATTTCAAGATGGAATGTATTTGCCTATAGCAGGTCTTGTTTTAAATAAAAAATGCTTAACACATTTACCTAATGTAATTTTGTCATCATAAAATTCTATTTTTTTATTTTTTAAAGAAATATACTTTTTTAAATTACTGCAATATTAATTACTCCAAAACAAGTTAAATATAATTTTTTTTTTTTCATTTAAAATAATTAAATTTAATATTACATTTTAAAAAATGCTTGGTATTTCTTTCTTTTCTCAAATAAACAAATGTTTATTTGAATTTAAATATGTTAAACTTTTGAAAAGATTATTTCTTAAATTTCTAATTGCGGCTTTGCAACTTAAATGATTTTTTATTTTAAAAAAACTAGCAAGAGCAATCATTAAAAAATATTATGTTAGTTTATTTACTATATTAATTAATTGTTTATTATTTTATAAGCGATTTTGTTGTGAAAGCAAAGATTATTTTTCCAAATACCATTTATTAAAATTATATTGCTGTATATGTCATTTATTGAAAAAAAATCTCTGCATTTTTACTTGCTTTTTGTGCAAATTTTTGATGCTGCCTTGGAACACATTTACTTATAATATAATTTTAATTAAAAAAAAAAAAAATTTTAGGAAAGTAAACCGAAAAAACAATTGCGATAAAAATGAGGTAATTGTTTTTTTAAGAATAAAAAATTTTTAATCTTAATATAATTCTTCCAGTTAACGTTTACCGTTAACTGGAAGAATTATATTAAGATTGAAAAAGATTTTAGTTATGGTTCTGTATTCTGTAAAATATTCGCTGATAGTTTCCAATCTACTTCCAAAAATTTACGAGGCAAGTAATGAACATGGTGTCAGCTTATATATTTAAAAATAAAAGTTTAACTTTAATAATAAGATTAAGTTGTACTTACTTTTGAAATGTTTGTATTAGATTTTTTGTTAGTTTATGCTCTAACCATTTTCCATTATGTTTACTTTGTTTTATTTACTTTTTTAGTTTGCTTTCACGCATACTTTTTTGGCTTTTCATAAATATTTAATATAATATAACTTTTTATTAAATAAATGAATTTTGTTCATAAATATAACATATAAATTTGATTTTGCATGTTTTTTAATTTGTGTTAGGATATTTGCAGTAATCATTTGCATTCATTTTTATTTATGTTTTAATTTGTTTAGTTATTTAGATACTTTATATTTATTTATCTAGATACTATAAGCAGTATGCATTTCCTTACAATTGCAGAAGTTTATATATCACACACACACACACAAATATATATATATATATATATATATATATATATATATATATATATATATATATATATATATATATATATATATATATATACTATATATTTTAAAGAAACTATATACTATATACTATATATTCTAAAGAATCTGAATTTGATTTAGTTTTCACATTTATTCTCTTTTTTTTTTGCTCCTATAAATACTTCAGTACACATTATTTCATTAATTAAAAACAAATGAACTTTATATATATATATATATATATATATATATATATATATATATATATATATATATATATATATATATATATATATATATATATATATATATATATATATATATATATATATATATATATATATATAAATATATGCCATAGTAAGCCAAGGTCAGGTCGGCAAAAAACTTAATAAAATAATACTTCATAAAAGACTAAATAAATTTGAGAAAAAATGGAACAAAAATTAGTTAATTTTTTTTCCAAATTAAACTTTTCAAATGTTAGTTTTTTCAAAATTTATTCAAAAGGTCGGCTTTTGCGTCAGCATTGCTGAATGCCGACCTGAATTTCGCTGACTGTATATATATATATATATATATATATATATATATATATATATATATATATATATATATATATATATATATATATATATATATATATATATATATACATATATATATATATATATATATATATATATATATATATATATATATATATATATATATATATATATATATACATATATATATATATATATATATATATATATACATTTATATATATATACATTTATATATATATACATTTATATATATATATATATATATATATATATATATATATATATATACATATATATAAATATATAAATATATATATATATGTATATATATATATATATATATATATATATATATATATATATATATATATATATATATATATATATATATATATATAAGTATATGTATATGTATATATATATATATAAGTATATGTATATGTATATGTATATATATATATATATATATATATATATATATACATATATATATATATATATACATATATATATATATATATATATATATATATATATATATATATATATATATATACATTTATATATATATATATATATATATATATATATATATATATATATATATATATATATATATATATACATATATATATAAATATATATATATATATATATATATATATATATATTTAAAGTGAGAGAGAGATCCTGATTTTTATATCTCTTTATAGATTTTTTTATTTATTTGATCTCTATAGATATATTGTTTTAGCTACTAGAAAGGAAAATGTTTATATTAGTTTTGTTAATTTTTCTTTTAAATTTGTAAGAAAGATTTATTTTTAAAATTTTAGTTTAATTAAATTATTTTATTCTATTGTGCAATTTAGGGTAGTACAAAAAGAGATAAGAATTTGAATCAATTTGTCTTTATTTTAATAAATATGTTTAATGAAAGCAATGACATTGAAATGGGTGATAGGCTAGATGATGTTTTGCATTTACAAAATAATGTTAATGCTATAAGGGGTGTTGAAAATAATCATTGCCAAAATGAAAGAAACAGACTTAGACAAGATGAAAATAATCATCAACAAAATGTAAGAAGAGCTGGTATACGAGTTGAAGATAACTTGAACCAAAACATTGAAAGGGTGGTTAGGCGAGTTGAAAATAATCGTCTTAGGAATGCTCAAGATAGAGCTAGACGAGATTAAATTAATCAACTACGAAATGTTAGAAATGCTGCTCGACGAGCAGAAAATAATTTGAACCCAAATGTGGCCAATGCAGTTATGCAAATTGAAAATAATCAACGCAGAAATGATAGAGATAGAGGTAGGAGAAATTAAATTAATCTTAACCAAAATGCTAGAAATGCTGCTAGAACAGGAAGAATGTATTCTATAGCAAGAGGTAATGCTATTCCAGATAGTAATTATTTAGGAGAAATGAATCAAATTTGTCAGCACTGTGGTGCTAAGAAATTTCCAGATGAAACACATTTTTTATGTTGCCATAATGGTAAGGTAGCTTTACCTCCACTTTCACCATTTACACAAGCTTTACAGGATTTATTTACAGGGAGTTATGTAGATTGTAATGCTAATGGTTTAAAACATATTTGAAATTATAATGCATGTCTTTCTTTTGCTTCTTTTAAAGCAAATGTAGTTCAACCAATAAATCATGGGCCTCCATGTTTTAAAATATGTGACCAGATTTATCATTGTGTAGGTAATCTTAGGCCAGATCAAAATATTCCAACAATATATTCTCAACTATATATATATGATCCACTTGCAGCAGTAAATTTTAGAATGTAACAACGTGGTAATGATCTTTGTTTACGTGATTTAATGTTTCAATTGCAAACTATAATTACTGAATCAAGTTCATTTGCTCTTGCATTTAAAAACATGGCTGAAGTAAAAGATGAAGAAATTCCTCAAGCAGCTATAGAAGGTCACTCAGCTTCTGTTGTAAAAATGTCTTTACTTGAAGGGGGTGATAGACGTCGCTATAATCTATCTTCACACAATGAAGTCGCAGTTGTATTTGTTGGCGAAGATGGTGCTCCCCCAACTTCCAGGGAAGTTGTTATTTACGCAAGAGGTCAGCCTTTAAAAATTGTATCAAGTATGTCAACTTAGATCCTAAGATTTATGCTCTCTTTTTCCCAAGAGGTTTTCTATTATTGTTAACATAATCAGTTAGTGCATAACCCTGAGCGTGCCACACTGGTTAAAAATCATGTTACATTATCTCAGTTCTACAATTATAGACTTTCTGTTTGGCAATTTTTCTGTTCATTATTTTATGGCAAGAAACTATTTCGCTGTAGATGCATATGTCAAAATTGAAGGCCAGCGTCTTGCTTTTATCAGAAATAATCAAAATAAACTGAGAAGCGAGCAGTATGATGCCTTACATGAACATGTTAACAACATTGCGAACAAACGTAATGTTAGACCAGGGCGAGTAGTTGTTTTGCCATCATCTTATGTCGGAATTCCTAGAGCTTTAAAAAAAAAACTTTGAAGCTGCTATGGCAATTATTAAAAAGTATGGTAAACCAGATCTTTTTATTACTTTTACTTGCAACCCAAAATGGCGTGAAATAACAGAAAATTTATATCCGGGGTCAGACTGCGAATGATAGACCTGATTTGGTTACTCCAGTATTTAAACTCAAGTTAAATAACCTCCTCAATCATATATTCAAACATGGTGTATTAGGAAAAGCTGTAACGCATGTTTAGGTTATTGAGTTTCAAAAGCGTGGTTTGACGCATGCCCACATTTTACTTCATTTTGCCAATGATGATAAACTTGAAACCGCACAGGATATCAATAATTTAATACGTGCAGAAATTCCAGATCCGATTGGTAATCCTGAACTTTATGATATTATTAAAACTTGCATGATTCATGGCCCATGTGGGATACTGAATCCTAATTCTACCTGCATGAAAGATGGGGTGTGCAGCAAAAATTATGCTTAAGAATTTAATGCTAACACAGTAGCCGTTTATAATGGCTATCCACGCTATAGACCTCATGAAAATGGGTTGGTTATCAATATTAAAGGCAACAATGTAGATAACCGTTGGGTGGTACCTTACAATCCTTGGTTATCTAAGAAATATCAAACCCACATTAATATTGAAGCTTGTGTGTCTGTCAAGGCTATTAAAAATTTGTACAAATACATATACAAAGGGCATGATTGTGCGAATGTTTTGATAAATGAACAATTTAATCATGATAAAGTAAACACTTTTTTAGATTGTCGTTATGTTAGTGCACCTGAAGCACTGTGGCGAATATTTGAGTATCCCATAAATCATATGTCACACACTATTATCCGTCTTAAGGTTTTTTTTAATGTTTTAAGTATCGTCACTTGTTAACAGTGAAAATGGTGAGGTTATGGATTATATTTTAATTAAATAAAATTGCAAATATTTATAATTTTTAATAAATATGGCATTTTTTAACTGGTTGCCTTATACTCATATTTTTATTTCATAATTTTTTTTACGTTTAACCCTATTTAATTTACTCACTTTTTTTTTTATATTTTAGCTTCATCTTCTGTCAATTGTGATAATGGTGAGGTTATGCTTTATATTTTGATTAAATAAAATTCCAAATATTTATATTTTTTTATTATATTCTTCTATTTGTAATTTTAGATTCGTTAACATTTGAGCGATATCAAAGTTATCGCTTCCAACACTTAGGGCCTCTCTCAGAGAGGTCCTTCAATAAGTAGTGTAGAAATGGTGGTATGGATGAGCCCTCCTTCAAATGGAGGGCTCATCCATACAGGGGTGTTGGGAGACACCGAAGAAAAAGCGGCTACCAAAAAGTTGTAAATAACTTCTATCAGTGAAGATATTTATAACTTTTTTGTTGCCGCTTTTTCTTCGGTAATATATATTTTTTTTTTATAATTTTGTAATTTTTTTTTTTTAACTTGCAACATGCTTTTGTTAAAAATAATTAATTAGTAGTTTCATTTATTAAACTCACTGCTTTTAAAATTTACTATAAGCCAAGACAATTTATTTAGCTATATAAATGCAACTTTTTTTCATCAATTTGATTTTTTTATTTTTAATGTTTATAGTTTGGCTACTTAAAGTATTCTATATTTTGCTTTTTAATTAAAGTATTTTAAACACATTGTGATGTCTTTTAAATTAAACTAAAGTTTGCTAAAAGACAAGAACTGCTGCATCATGACAACAACTGAAGTATCACAACAGTATACCGAAAGCAGGTAAATTCTTTTCCAGTTTTTTTTTTCTTTTTTTTATGTCTACTTATCTGTTACAATTTTTATTTTAGGTTTGTCATTTGACGCATTAATGCAATATAAAAGATCTAAGTTTACATATTTTTTTAAATTTGTTATACACATGTTTGATTGTAAATTAATTTTTTTTTGTTTGAAACGTATTTGTATTCAGTTGCTTAGTCATTTATAATAAACTTAGTTATTTTTAATAAATTTATTTAGTTGTGTGCATTTAACGTTTTTAAGATAACAATTTTCTTTTCTAAAGAAAAATTAATCAAGGGGATACCAAACTCCTTTATAATATAAGTTAACTTAATCTTAATAATTAATTAAAGTTCATGTTATAAAAATTACTACAAGGATTTAGTGAATATTTTCATCAATTTTAAGCATGATGAAGTGTTATTATTTCGTATCAGTAACTAAAAACGTATTGTGTTGAACTTAGAAATGTCGAGGAAAATGGTTCTGCCTTACACTGTTATGAATTACATCAGTTACTCAAATAATGTTAAGTAATAATTGGTAAATTATTTTACTTTATACTTTTAATGTTAATTTTACAGATGGATTAATTTTTTCAATTTGAAGGCGTTTTTCTAAAAGGGTATTACTTAAGGTTTTGCAAAATTAAGTTGTGGAAAACAGCCACTATAAATTCTTTATGTAACAGACCAACCATAACCCATATTACGTGTTGCTTTTTGCTAGTATTTAATAATATTTTTAAATAAATTTGACAGTTAAGTTGAAACCAGTATTTTTTTAATCAGAATTATATTAAGTATATTTAAATCAAAATTAAATTATTATTTTTTTAAATCAAAATTAAATTATTATTTTTTTAAATCAAAATTAAATTATTATTTTTATTAAATTAGTTTTAAATTAAATCATATCTTTTTTATCAGAATTATATTATTTATCTTTGCTTCATGCTTTAAGTATTAGCGAAAAAATTAATTTCAAGCAAAAAAATTAATCATGACAATGAAATAAAAACAAAGTAAAATATCATAGTATAAAATAAAGATAAAATAAAATTTAACCTTTTTTTTTTATTAATTTATTTTTTATTGGTAAATAGATATCTAAGCAAACTTTTTTTTTTTGCAACCAAAAGTTGTATAAATATTCTTTTGCTCACAAGATGATAAATAAAAATTTTTATTATATATATATTTCTTTTCTGTTTTTTTTTATGTTTCATTTAATAACTTTATAACTTTCATTTAATAACTGTTCAGTTTACCTTTAGGTGTTTTCTTGCAATATGTGAAAAGCGATGCCTAAGATTTGTCTTCATCCCCGATCGGCACGCCGAAGTATGCCCTGTAGGCCTTGCACATTATATGACTTGCTTCCACGCAATACTTTTTTCATTCTTGTCTTTATGTATTGCCCGCACAGGTAGCAGAATGAATCAGCTGGATGCAAAAAACCTGTTGATGCCATATCAAATAAATAACTTCTCTTCAATTACAACAACTACAAAGGATAACTACAAATTGCTATACTTTCAGTCTGTAATAACACAAATTAGAATCTTGGTTTGAGACACCTGTGCTTTTATACTTGTACAGCTACTTTTGGAACATTCAAGAACATTCTAGAAAGTTCTGAGTTTCTCAAAAGTTTTGGAAGTTTCTTAAGTATTCTAGAGTGTTTAGGAGAATTGTAGAAACATCTGGACATCTCTAGCAGTTCAGGAATATTGGACATCTCTAGCTGTTCAGGAATATGTAGGAGGAAACATGGCATTGAAAGCAAATCAAGAATTTTCTCGAAAACACACAATTTCATTGTAGCAAGTAGTAAAGTATTGAAGTTTTTTTGGAAAAACAGTGATTTCCTTACTGTTCTAAATCTAATGGGTTAGAAAAACCCACTTTCAACCCAGAAACAGAACAAAAGAGAAAATTTGTTACATAGTATTATGAAAAGTTGCAAATGGACTTGACAGCACTGTAAATCAGTTGCACATCTGCCTTGTGAATTTTAACGCAGAGAAGTGTAAACTAATGAAAGTTGGTTGTCGCAAAGGCCAATTACCAAAGCTGACATTGATGATAACAGACACAATCTAGTTCCAGCATGCATTGAGCAAGATCTTGAAATACTAATACCCAACAACCTCAAAGTCAAAGTACAAGTAGAAGCAGCAGCTTTGGTTCACAATCAAATGATTGCTTGTCTCAAGAAGGCATTTCGGTATCGGAGCTCTCCAGCTATGGAATAACTACTGCATCAAAGATTTTGTGTGCAAGCCTGGTCATTCCTCAAAAATTTCTTCTCTCATTAAATATGTTCAACAACATGCAATATCATTAACACTTTAGTTACAATCAAACACTAAAAACACTCGGCTTAAATACACTCAATGAACATAAATACCTTGTACTGCAATACAAAATTGGTTGTCACTTACAACATATTGTAAATGACAAGCAACTTTGTATTAAAGTTTGAGGTAATTGGGTAATTGTGTTCTTCGAGGTGTTCAAAAGCTTCTAAAGCATAATCTTTTATCTAACAGGACTACAACTAAAAACAAAATTTCTTTATTTATTTATTAAAATAAACAATAAAACTTTTTCATAAAAAGTTTAATATTGATGAAAGAAAGCAACACCAGGCTTTCATATGTTGACAATTGACCTTTTAAAAGAGTTTATGATGTTGCTTAGGCTGCATCATAAACTCTTTTAGTTCACATCATGCGCTAATTTATTCCAACACGGTTTGCAAAAAAATCTTGATGTTCTGGATATACTTTGATAAGTTGTTTTAAATAAGCCCTAAATTTTTTTAAATTATATGCTGAGTTTGAAAAGAAAGACTGAAGTTGCAGAATATAAAATTCAACTTATAAGTTGAATTTTATATTTTACAAGTTCTGGAATTTTATATTCTACAGATTCTGGAAATACTTTAGAATTTCTCAAACAAATATACTCAGTGTCTATAGCCTATTATATATGCATTGCTATGCTAATGATTGCTAAGTTGAATTTTTTTGCATGCTCATTTTGAATTTTTTTAATGTTACGCTGCCCCTGTCGCAGAAGGTGAACGAACTTTAAGTAAACTAAATTTGATTTGACAAAATGATTGTAGGGCTACTTTAAAACATGAGCGTCGACAGAACATGCATGTTGAAAATGAACTGGATACAACTCTGCCGTAAGATGACATAATAATAGCAGTAAAAAGAAAAAAAATTCCAATATTAATTTCAAAGAACCTGAATGTTAATCAAAATCAGTGAATGTGTTGAGTAAATGACTTTTAATATATATATATATATATATATATATATATATATATATATATATATATATATATATATATATATATATATATATATATATATATATATATATATATATATATATATATATATATATATATATATATATATATATATATATATATACTCTTGCATGGTAGTTAAAAAGAGTTTCCATAAACTGTAGTTTTAAAGAACGCGTTAATAAACCAGACTAGAAAAAGTTTAAAAACTTAAATTTTTTTTTTTAATGATAGACTGCCTGCCCAAACCAAACCCTCAGTCTATGTAGCAGCACTCCCTTGCAAGTCAGGCTATTTGTCAGTCGTTGTAGCAGCACTCCCTTGCAAGTCAGGCTATTTGTCAGTCGATGTAGCAGCACTCTGTTGCGAGTCAGGCTATAAGATAGTCAATGTAGCAACATTAACGCATGTTTTAAAAATGTTTTTTAATAAAATAAAAACAAAAACATCACTAATAAAAAAAAACTTTCTAGTCGTTATAATTGCGGTTTTTTAAAAAATTTTCAAAAAACAATAAAATTTAATGTACTTCCGCATTAATTTAATTGCTTTGACATTTCGACGACAATCAAATACAGCTTAAGAGACGAGGTAATTAAAATTGTAGTCGAAAGAGACTTTTTTTACATTAAAACGCTCTTTCGACTACACTATATGGATATATATATATATATATATATATATATTTAATAATAGCAATAATATTAGTAATGATAATAATTATAAAAATAAAAATAATAAGATGATGAAGAAGAGGAATAAATAAATAATAATAACAAAATTTTAAATGTTTTTGAAATCACAAACAAAAAGCGATTGCTTAAAGTTTCTTAATTTATTTTTAATTATATTCAATTCATTTTTTTAAACCATAATTTTAGTGTTTTTAAATAAAGTAAAAATTTGCAATTAGAGCTTTATTATTTTTAAATTTTCTTGTTAAAAAACTTTTTTTAAATTAAAGACTTTTTTATTAGCTCTCTAAAAACCCTAGCAAACATTCTTTGAACCCACTTTTGGGCCCCCAAAATCATGAGGCACTGATCTACAGCCTAGTTGCCCTATAGGTAAATCTAGCCCTGACAATATGGCATACAGAATACACATAACTTAAGCCTGCATAAATCATATAAATTTTAAGTTTATTTTAAGTATCCAAAAAATAAAAAACTTACTTGGTAGAATTTTTGGTACATTTGCAATGCTAAGTTGAAATAAATTTTGATCTAAATCTAGCCTAATAATTTTTTTTAACTTAAAAACAAACATCGGCATTTCTGTGAGATTATTGTGAAAAAGATCTAAACATTGAAGACCCAAAATATTTTCAATTGATATAGGTAATTTTTTGAGACAATTATTATCTAATCTTAAATCTTTGAGGTTTTTTAAGTTTCCAAAGTTTTCAGGTAACTCCACTAACATATTTTTAGAAAGTTGCAAAAACTCTAAGTTTGTAAGTTCACAAAATGAAGGTGGAAGAACTCGAAGCATATTCTGACCCAAATCTAACCAAGTCAATGATTTAAGTTCACCAAATTGTAAAGGTAGTAGTTCAATTTGATTTTCATTTATATTCAATTTTTTTAACTTAGAAAGTTCACAAAATGAATCCGGCAAAGTTGTAATCCAGTTTCCATTTTGGAAATGGCTGCGTTCAAGTTCACTTTTTGTGCTCCCTAGGTGCAAGTAATCCAAATTTGTTAATGATCCAAAGTGTGGTGGCAAAGAAAAAATAAAATTTGCTCCTGCTTCTATTTTCTTTAATTTCAAACAACTTTTACAAAATAAATTATCAAAGGGTTGATGTTGCAATTCATTATCATGTATTGAAAGTTCTTCTAAACTATGTAATTCATGAAACCACAATGGTACTATTTTCAACATATTATTTTCTAAGAAAAGTTTTTCAATAGTTTTTGCACAACTCAAAGTTTCTGGTAGTTCATCTATGTTATTACTACCAAGATCAAGAAACTTTAGTGATGATAAATTGGAAAAACTGTCTGGGAGTGATCGAAGCAAGTTACCATTGCAGTTTAAAATTTGCAGAGTTTTAACACTCCCTATATCTATAGGAAGTTCTTCTAAGCAATTATTTAGAATGTCTAATACAATTAATGACTTTAAACCACTAAATTTAGAAGGAAGATAGGATATTTTGTTTTCATCGAGATGCAGCTCTTTTAATGATTCAAGCTGTGTTATACTAGGTGGTAGAGATCTTAGATTATTTCCAATTGCAGAAAATATTTGAAGAGATTGTAATTTTCCAATATCAGAAGGGAGAACTGTCAATAAATTTTCGTTAAGATTTAATTCTTCTAAATACAATAATGAAGAAAAACTATGACTTAATTCGGTTAACTCGTTACCAACAATACTTAATTTTCTTAACATAACCAACTTATTTATATCAAAAGGCAATGATGTTAAGATATTGTGGTCAAGAATAAGAAACTTGAGTCTATTGGTTGGCAAATTAAATAAAGAATGTGGAATTTCCTCTATGTCATAAGATGAAATATCAAGTTCAAAACAACTTTCATCATTTTTGAATGTTTCAAATAAATTCTGAACTTCTTCCATTACTTCTTCCATTATCATTTTTTTTTCCTCCCACTTAACAGTTTCTTACTTAATCAAATAAAAATAAACATAAAACGAATGAGTTCTGAAAATTTTTTTTTTTTAAATTCAAATTCGCTGTAATGAACACGCGCCGTAAAACACGCTGTTCATTTAAAAACAGACATTGACACTTTAGATAAATTATGTTTAGTTGGTAGTATTTATGGTAGTATTCGGTTCATTACGTTTTGTCGATAGTATTTTCTTAATCGATTATAAGTGTCGCCTAATATTTGGCTGCTGTCTTTTTTGTTTGATTGTTATGATTTAATTTCTTTTATTTGTTTCAGTTCAGTTGCATTCAGCGCCGTGCCAGACGTCCTCCCCCCCCCCTTCCTAAACCTTCATTTTGAAAAGTTAAGATAGCAGACAGAATATGTTAGGTAACTCATTCCACATGCATGATCAAAGTGTAAAATAAAATTTATATATAAGTGAAAAAGACTCTAAATAAATAAGATTGTTAAATGAAAAGTTTTTATTGACTTAAACAGTCAATACAACATTTCAGTACAGCTTTTATAAAAAAAAAAGGTTTTTTAACGGGTAGCACCGTTCCATTAAAAGGTACCCGAGCAGGCATTTTCACGATTTTCGACAAGTTTGTTGATTGTATTTTTTGTTGCTGCTACCTCTTTTTGTTTAGTTGCACTCTAAGTTGCACAAAGTCTAATATTATGAATGCATATTTACAAGATATGCATTCATAAAATTAGACTGTAATACTGTGCTAAATGTATACAAAACTTTATAGTTTTTCGGGTAAGGTTCGGGTTCAAAAGAAAATAAAATAAAGATTTTCTTTGTTAGAATATTATTTTCAAATACTTTACATAATGTTAACAAACAGATTATATAAATAATTTCATTATAAACCATAATTTTTTCAATAATAATATGTATTAATAACAATAATATATGGTTCTGTACATTAAAAAATTAATAAATAAAGTTTGAGGGGGTTACAAATTTTATATGATCATAATTTTTGAACGCTGAGAGATTACACTATGAAGCTTAAAATTTATCAATTTTTTTTTTTTTTTTATTTATTTATTTCAATTTTCAGGATATATTTTTCTATACCATGTTATTATATCCGAAGATATTATTGGCATAGCATAGGAACAGCTACAAATAGTCATCCAAGAGACTAATCCAAAGTAGCGTCCGTTATTGACCAACATTTTTGCGTACCGAAGTACTACTCAAGCGCTGAGTTGGCAGATTTTGAACTCGTATCATACAACAGTCAGGGTTTTAACTTTTCGTTTGAAGCTCTAACCAACTGAGTTATCCAGCCACAATCAACTAAGCTTTCCAGCCACTATGAATGAATCTATCAATCTTATGAATGAGTCTATCAATCTTAGTTTATCAATCAATGAATCTAAATCTATCAATATAAGGTAAGAATAGTAAAAAAAAAGTATTTTATCAACTTGTTGTTCTCATGTTTAAGCCTGGCGGGGGATGAGGGAAAGCCTCCTAATTTTTTTAGGGGAGGGAAGGGGGACCAGATTTGACTATTTTTTGATTGTAAAAAATTGATTGTATTTTATAAAAATGTTTTAATTCTTTAAACGACTTGTAATTGATAAAATGGTCACTATTGCTCAAAATATGATTTTTGCAAACTAAAAAAATTATTTTCTGAAAATACTCAGTTATCGTAATGTATAATTTTTTTTTTTTTTTTTTTTTTTTTTTTTTTTTGTTATTTAGGTGCCCTAAGAAGTCCTTACGGTCTTGTCACAGAGCACCGCGGAATTGCATTTAACCAGGAAGTTCACGCCTCCTTCCTTACCGTGACGCGAAATATGTCTAAAGCTCGTTTCGAACCTGGATCTCCTACTTATAAAGCAAGCGCTCTAACCACTGCGCCACGGCCGCATGTACATAATATGTTCATGTTTTTACAAAATTTGTGAAAACAATTTCCAAGATACTGCTGTGCAAATTTTTTTTATATAATTTTATAAATAACTTTTAATTATAAATAAACTTAATAAATATTTAGAGTCAAAAAATTTATTGCAATAACTGTACAATTCTAAATGTTTTTACAAAGATTTCTGGTTATGAAAATAGCTGTTTAATAAAAAAAAGCTTTGACATTACATTACAACTTAGAAAAGTTTTATTTAAAACACAACTCATAACTATTTATAACAAACTTGTTAAAAACTTGTTTACTATCTATAGACTAGCTAAACTAAACCATTTAGACTTTATCTGTCATTTTGCTTTGCAACGTCTACTTAATATTCTCTTATAACCTTTTAGACACCTCAGTAAAGAAAAGGCTTGTAACGTTTCAGTATAATTAGATTAAAGTTCATTTTTGAAATTCAGGCAGTTAAGTGAAATTCAACTAAACTTCCACAGGTGAAATTCAAGTAATAAAGCCTTTGGTTTAAAAATAATAAATAAACCTAATAAAGACTTTGGTTAAACAAAAGACACTAAAACATATGATTTGGTCTTCCCAACTAGTATAAAAAAATATTGAACTTCTGCAATTGTTTTTATAAGAAACTGAATATTTGAAAGAAGAAATTAAAACACAGGTGCTTTATAACACTTCAAAATTGTATCAATCAATCAAACATTGTGTTAAACTCAGTAATCAGACAGTCTAGCAAAGAAACAGTAATAACCAAGTTAAAATAATTTGAAATGCAATTGTTAGGCTTGTTTAAAAGCATATTTGAAGGTGTTGATTAATAATATTTCTAACAAGAGACAAAACCTTTTAATGCTTGAATAAGATTTAAACTATAAAAAATATCATTATTACTTGCACAATCGTGTAATTAAAAAAGTTATATTAAAAACATGTCTTGTTATACACAGTAAATGAATAAAATCAAAATTAGTTATTAACTTCAGTAGAAGAAGCAGTAGCAGAGGCTGCACCATTAATGACATTCTTTGAGACAGAAAACCACAGGTTTATTTTTGTAAAGTATCCATGCCACAATTTCACATTCCATAACATCCAAAAAAAAATCAGTAATAACATTTATTAAAATACTAAATAAGCAAATTTTTCCTTTATCATAAAGGAAAAACTTGTTTATTTAGTATTTTATGAGAATCTGATGAACTACATAAAGTTTATGTCGTTCATCATAGTTTCTATTATGATTATCATGATTCTCATAAAGGATAAACAATATGGCTAATTTATACTTCCAATAATGCGTCTATTTATACATCTAAAATCTTCTTCTTAATTATCAAAGAAAACCAAGAAACCAATACTAGTTTTTATCGGTGCAACTATAAACAGCTTCTACTTGTAATAACTTTCTGTCTTTGTTTCTTGTATCCAAAGGATATTGTGATATTAAAAATTCTACACAATTAATATAATATTTGGTCGCCTAACTTTAAAGGAAATGATGCCTTTCTTTTTTAACATACTCTATAATGCTATATACTCGTGAATTAAGTGACATTTTGAACTAATCATCGGCCACGTTATGATTTATAAAATAAATTGATTTAATAAAACACAAGTTAGGCAGGGTGTATGGCAAAAAGAAAGTATTATTTTTTAACAATCGCAAAATTATGAAACCGATATACAATTATATTTTCCGGTTTTTAACTTTTTTCCAACCCTTTCAGATAATTAACCGTGCATAATTTGTTTAGTTTTAGCTGTATTTTGGTTTTAATAGTTACATATAGTAAGACTTTTTTCAACAAAATAATCAAGTTGAAAAACTTTTATTTAATTTTTTTGGGTACGTCCAACGACGTAGCAGACATCCCCTAGACACGCCTCTGGACAGGACTCTTATAATACCAAAAGAATTTTTTTTTGAAAAACTTTCAAGTTATTTTATAATTAATGAGTAAAACTTTATTTCTTATTTAGGCAGTTGTTATGGACAATTTTATGGTAAAATATTGTGAAACAGATTATAAAAATTTTAGAAAGCCCTCTTTGAGAAACACTTTTTTTGTTTTTTTTGTTGAGTTTTTTTATTATAACTTTAAGTAGCAACTACGATAATTTGTTTTCAAAATTTTCTAAAACTGTTTTACCTTAGCATATTGATGTTCATTGCCGTAGCAAGCTTGGTTTAATGCTTAACATAATTTGCAACCCCATCCCTAAAGGGGATAGGGCATTTCTCAACCCAGTACAATTTCTCTAATTCGAACTTTATCGGAAAAAATAAAAGTTCGAATTAGAGAGCTTTCGAATTATAAAAAGATGACTTATTACGATGACATTATACATAGTATCTATTAAATTAGTTTGACATTTGTATCTATTAAACTGGCTTACTGACAACTGTAAAATTATATATAAAAAAACTTGATTGAATATTTACAGGTTTTGCAATTTTTTCTTAATTTAAAGACGTTATTGATTAATGAAAGGCAAAATGTAAAGAAATTTTTTTTTCTAAATTTGAACTAATTAAAAATAAAGTTAGCAATAAAAATAATAAACTAATGATTTCGAGGTCATAAATTCCACCGCTATGTTTAAATAAGTGTTTTTAAGACTTAAGTCTCACTCACCACAATCTTGCTAGGGCACTTTTGACTTTATAAATCAAAAAATTAAAAAAAGAGAGGGGCTAAATCCGTAAAAAGTACCGACTGGTTTCTTAAAAGTAATAAAAAAAAAAGGTCCTTAATAAACTAAAATTCACCCGACTGAATTGTGTCAAAAAATATTAATATTGGCTCTTTTGCAAACATTCTAGAACTGCTGTACTTCATACTTAAAACTCTGGGTTGTATATATAAAAATATACAACCCAGAGTTAGGGCTAAATATTTGGCACCCAAACTGATATACTAGTGTAAAAATTGATCTGTAAACGTATATTTACATACATATATACAAATAAAATAAATAAATTTTAAAGTTATGGTCGGTATTTTGACGAATTTAGTCAAAATACCGACTTTTAGTCGGGTTGTCGGGTAATTGACACAATTCAGTCAGGTGAATTTTAGTTTCGATGACCTTTTTTCTTTTTATAAAGAACCAGTCGGTACTTTTTAAGGATTTACCCCTCCCCCTCATTTTATACGTAGAACCACCTCTAAATGTAAGTAAAAATAACATATAACAACTTGAGCGTTTTATTTTATTTTTTTTAAAAAACGCGGTTCTTAAATTGATTATTAAATGAATATAAAATTTTAATTAAAGATGTGCGTTTTTTGCTTGTCGGTCTTTATTATTTTATAACTTAGTTGAAATATTTAATAAATACCCAAATAATACGATGATAAAACGCATATTTTTGAAACAAAGAAATGAATTTTATAAAACTTTATTATAACTATAAGTTTATAGCAATAAATTTTTATTGAAAACTTCCTGAAATTATGAGAAAAATTTCCTGGAAAATTTCCGGAATTTTTCAACCCCAATAAAAATTATGGTTTTTTACCATTAAAAAACAAAAAAAAGATTTAACAGTTTTTTTAAAATTTTTATAAAGTTTCGCTCCTTTTGAGACCCAACATGACATAGTTTTGATTTTTTTTTTTTGTGAATAATTGGGACCTATTAGAGACCTGTCTGATTTTAAAATTTTAAAATCCAGTATTATTTTACTTTATATCTTTGAAACGTTGATAGTTTAACCATCTATTATCTTGTATGATTAGGTGTTAATGATTGTTGCTTAGTTACATGTTAGTGCAAGTATGCCATTTTTTAAATTGAAAATTCAAACAACACGCGCTAAATACATTCTAAACATACTTTAAATGGGTTTTGTTTTTCAAATTTTATTAGTCACTAATATATTTATAATATATAAAAATCTAATGTATAAAAGTCACTAATATATTTTTTATTTATTTTCTTTTTGTTGTTATTAAATTGCTCTAAAAAAAATTTTAAAACTAATTTTTGGAATGCAACTTGGAATGGTTGCGTTGTAAAATTTATTAATATGATATTTGAAAAACACACCTAAACTACGAATCGCAATATTATTCGGTATTTCGGTAACGAAGTTTAACGAATAGCAATTCGCTATTCGCTATTCGTTTAATGAAAACAATATTCGCCGTCGCTTATCGGAGAGTCAATCCACGCAATAAACATTGCAAAAAAAAAAAATGCAACAAGTGACCAAAACGATGGAACGAAATACAAAAAATAAAAACAACCAATGGACACATTAAAACTTAATTTTAAAATGTTAAAGCTGAGTTTATTTTGCATGAAAATTCTCATTTTTTTGAACAACCAATGGACACATTAAAACTTAATTTTAAAATGTTAAAGCTGAGTTTATTTTGCATGAAAATTCTCATTTTTTTGCCAAAAAAGTACACATTTGGCTTTAAGTTCTTATGTATCAAAAAATGTAGCGACTGATATTTTTTATTTTACTTTTAATTATCTGTTCATGTAATCTATTTAAACGCTTTATTTCTATTAATTGTATAACTTTAAATGTATGGTAAATTAACACATTTAAATTTAAAAAAGACAACCATTGTATAGTTTAAGATTTTTTCAACCACAAATGCTTTTAATTTAAAATTTAACAAAACTATAAATTTTTTATATTTTTGCTAATGCTTTTTAGGTATAGCCAAAAATCTTTTTATGAAAATAAAATCAATTTATTCGAAAATTGTTCAACAAGTTTTAACTTTTTCAACGTAAGAGTGGTTACGAAATGGTTAGCAAATCATCTTTTTTTTTTTGCTGTTTTTTTTTAATGCTTTTGGTCATCACTGCTAATAGTCATAGATAAAAATTGTGACTGCTAATAGTCATAGATGGAAATTATCACTGCTAATATCAATAGTATTATTATAGCTTTTATTTACTATAGCTATAGCAACAATTATTTATATTAGGTAAACTCTTAGAATAGTAATATTTTTTATTTCCATTATTATAATAGTTATTATTGCCTATACATATAGTTTTATATTATATTAATATTAATTATTATTTTTATTAATATCTCTGTTAATATTATACTTATTATTACTTACATTATTATTGTTGTTATTAATATTATTGTTTTTATTATTAATATTATTTTAAATTATTATTAATATCATATTAAAATTAAGCTTCTTTTCATATTTTTTTCAAATTTTTTATTTAATTATTGTTTTGTTTTAATTTAATTTTTTTTTTTAATTTTTTCTTAATTTGTTTCTTTGTACGTTTTTATGTTTTTAAGCGTCACTTATTTGACTTGTTAGTAACTATGGTGTAATTCCTGATCACCGATAATTATGTATTTTATTTGAATGGTAACTAGCCATTTTAATTTGAATAATGATTTATAATAGTAACAACAAATTTAGTTCAACAATATTTAATTCACGTCTATATAATTCAATATTTAGTAACATTATTCCTATTTATTATACGTGTCATGAATATATTTCCTGTTTAAAACTTCTTTAAAAAATTAAGTCAACAAAACTTGTAGCACTTATGAAACAGTGTTGTTTAGATAAACTTTATTTTATTTACTTTTAAAAAACGTACAAATGAGGCAATATGTGCGACAAGCAGTTTTTATTTTAATCATAGTAAAACTATTTATCATTTATTTTGCTGTTGTTCCGAAGTCAGTTACTAGTCGACTAAAAAGTTTTTTTTCTGTATATAATAGTCGTCAAAATACGAGTGGTATCCAAGAACAATTACCTTGGCATAAAAAAGCAAATAAGTTTGAAAACCTTAATGAAAATATCATTTATGCAAAATTTAACATAAAAAAAGCCAAAAACCGCAAAAAGCTTAATATTATAGCTATAGTATCCTCTGCACCAAATAGAAAAGATAGAAGAGATGCAATTCGTGATACCTGGTGGAATCAATGCAAGTCAACTGACAGGGTAATATTTTTTATTAATTAATTGTATTAAATAAATTGCAAATTTTTCAGTAAATTAAGTAGTTTAAGTATAAGTTGGTTTATTATAAAAAATGTTTATTTTAAACAATTATAATTTGACAACCCGGGGTTTTTATAAAAACACTAACACTTTTTTGATGAAATTTATTAAAAAAAAATTAACTGAAAAACGCATGTAAACAAAGTTTTAGTATTTAGTAAAACAAAGTTGCAGTAACGATTAGTCTCAAATTAAAAAGTATTATATAAAAATAAAAAAAATTTTACTAAAATTTTCTTTTATTCATGTAAATAAGTTTATTGATTAATTTTTGTTAAATTTTTTTAATCGCAGTATTGGTCTAATCTCAGTTTGTTTGTTTTTTTAAAGTTTGTTTTAATAAATTTAATAGACGTCTTTTGAACGTTCAAAAGACGTTCGATACGTTTAAAAGACGTCTTTTTTATGTCCTGCGCCCACTGGGTTTTATTAAATCGTTGTTTGTTTTATTGAGATGTTATTCGTTTTATTAAATGTTATTTCTTTTATTAAACTGTTATTTCTTATTATTTTTATGTTTCTTTTTTTAAAGAACCATAAAAATTGTATGTTCCTTTTATATGTATCTTATCATACCGATTCATATTATACAATATTGCACACAATATTTACTATGTGGATGTCGAGGTGCTCTGCATCCGGGGTACTGGAGTGAAACCTCTAGAAAATTTTATAGAATTCAAAATCGATGTAAATGAGTTTTAGTGCCATTTCGTAGAAAAGTGGTTTATTGAAAAAGAAAGTGAGAAATGCTAATGACCCAATAAACAAATGAACGTCGATTATTTGTCGATAAAAGTTTAGCTTTAGATTCAGAATGACATTCAGAATAACGTTTAGAACAACATGATCCAGAATAATATTTAGAACAACATGATCCTGAATAATGCTTTGAACAAACGTTTGAAACTATAATGTTACAGATTCGTTTGATTTTTATAAAATTATAGTTTGTTATTCTATAATTTTATTGTTTATAATCTATAGGGTAGATTAGTATCATGGGCACCTTAAGCAAAAATGAGAATACTTTCAAAAATAATTATGCTGGATCCAAATTTTTTTCAAATAAACAATTTTTTGTGATCACTACTCTTGATCCACTCAGATATTTGGGCACCCGAAATATTTTCTTAAAAACACAGAGGTTTTAAAAAGTTAGCAAAACCACTTGGTAATATGAGCACTTTAAATTTGCTCAAAAAGTAACATTAATTAAGTAAAAAATACCAACCTGACAACTAGAACTAATTTGTGGAATATAATAATTCCAAAGGATCCAAAATCAAGAAAAAACGGAGTCGAGAGAAATCGAGTAAAAACTCCGTCGGAGTCGAGAAAAAATAGAAGTTTCGATATTATTTTGTTATAAATTAAAAAACTAAACTATCTAGTTGATAATTAAACATTGTTCTTGTATTTGTTTTATATATTTCGATTTATAATTCATTATAAATTTTTTAAAAATTTATATTTTTATATTTCTTAGTACTTTAATATTTTTTTTATCACAATTTTTTAACGAACAAGTTTTATCTAACAAATGGCTTTCTAACCGGTATCGGTTAGGAACCCAGTGGGCACGGATGTGAAAAAAACGTCTTTTAGACGTCTTATACACGTTTTGGACGTCTTATGAACGTCTTTTGAACGTTTTGGACGTCTTTTGAACGTTCAAAAGACGTTTTTTTTTTGGTGCGGTGCCCTTCCGCGGTGCTTAAATATGGTACCCAATTTCATCATCAACCTAAAGCCGTCCGTAGTTTTACCAAACGCTTTTAGTTTTTCCGTTATCAAAATTTTTTAATGTTTCGGCAGAACTAGGAGATGGCAATCTCACCAATCCTAAACAATACGTTCTGTCGTGATAAATATTTGAATTTTAGTATCTTCTACCTCTATTGCTATACCATTTGTCACCTGTTAGTGACGAATGGTATAGCTATAGAATTTATCCCCTTTCGCTTTCAATGTAGCCAATTTAGCAATAGAATTTATACCCTTTCGCTTTCAATGCAGCCAATTTAGCGATCATTAAATATTTAGCTTCAGCATGAAATATCCTAATTTTTTCTGAAATTGTGAACGCTGACTTGGGCAAACTATGCCCATAATTTTCAAAAAGCATTCTTAGTATTTCAAATTGAGTTATGGACCTAATCAAATACCCATCAAGAGCTGTCAACTTGGTAAAAAGATAGTTTAATGACATCGTAGTCAAAACTGGTCTAGAACTGGATGGTTTTAAATCTATTTTCTCGCTACTTTTGACGTGTCCAATTAGGCCGTTTGTGCTGCTTCCTGAACAAGCGATTCTTTTATCATATTTTTTGCAATCTCCGTATTTTTTATCATTTACCACAACTTTATCAAAGTAATTCCACGCGCTACTGAAACCATTTTTCTCTATGAAAGAAAAATTATCAATATGATTATGACCACAGATTTTTGTTTTTCATTTTATTTTAATTGTGATAAGTTATCACATTTTAAGTTATTAAGTTATTTAATCTAATAGGTAAGTATAATTAAACATTAACTGTTATCACTTGTTATCACTGCTTATAACTTGTTATATATGCTTATAACTTACCTCGTTAATTTAAGACCAGTTTTTGCTTATATTATAAATAATGATCTTGACTAAATTTTTTTTATTTTTTGAAAAGGTAAATGACTGAATAGTTAAAATATATTAACTAATATAACATACGAATAATATTTTTAAAATTCCCAGTAAGTACCGGACCAAAAAAAGACCTCCAAAACGTTCAAAAGACGTCCAAAACGTTCAAAAGACGTCCAAAACGTGTATAAGACGTTTAAAAAACGTCTGTTTTACGTCTGTGTCCATTGGGCTACTGTTTACTATATCTTTGCTAAAAATTAAAAAAATTCTTGCTTTTTTGACAAAAAAAAAGGTATTTTATTATGCATTACATTTAATTATACCGCAATTGATTTTTGTGGATTTAAAAAGATACTATTATTTAAAAGATACTCAAAAGAGTTTTTGAAATAGTGGAAAAGTACGAGTATGATTCATTATATGGTTTTGAATAGAATAAGCTTTTTGAGGATTTTTCCACCACCACCACCACCACCTGGCCCACTGTGCATTACCAATTGCATTGCGATGCAAATTAGTATTGTTATTGAACAAAGAGAACACTTACATTTAAAAAGAACAAGAACTATTGTAAAAGCAGCGTAGAAACAAAATAAGAATTTAATTATTTTACCAGTAAAAAACTGATATTTTCTAAAAACTTCGTCGAAGTTTCGTCGAAGTTTCTCAATTTCTCTCAAACTCTAAAACTCCGAAAAAACAAGAAAAACCCGACGAGACGGAGTTCCAAATAGATCCATTTGATTTGTTATCAAAATCCTATCATTAAAAGATTAAATTTTAAACCACTTTTTATTTCAACAATACCGTGAACTGGGGGTTACATTGAACGTTTTTTATGTATTTTTACTTGCTCTTCCTTCGCTTTCTTTAATTAGTCATTCAAGGCTACCCCACAAATTGGGTAACTTTGAATGCGTTTTTTGTAAAAGCAAAACCTATTCAAAAACGCAATATTTTGTTTTAAAATTTAATAAAAATAACAGTCTAGTTTCACATGAATTTATTATTGCTAAAAATTATAATATATTTTCATAACTAACTCCCATTCGGTTTTTTATTGTGTTTTAATGGGTATGTTTTGAGAGGACTAGCATAAAAAGAGTTGCATTTACATCAGTTTCACTTACAGGCAATACAAGTGAAATATCTTTACATTTTGCCAAAAAAATCCTCAAAAGAAATAATTTTTTCAAGGTCAAAATTAGTTTTTATTTTCCTTTGAGTCTCCTTTTTCCTTAACATCAACATAACACAATAGTTAAAGTATATTAACTACTGCATGGCACTGGCGTTACCGCATTGGTGGGTAATACAAAAGCGATTTTTTTCGATTATGCAATAAAAAGCAATAAAAAATCGCATTGAATCGCACGCAATTTTTTAACGCGCAATATTTTGCCCGGCGATTTGCTCTATAAATATCGCTTTAAAATTTATCGCAGCGATTTTTAAAAAAATTTCCGCTATTTTTGCGGTTTTTTGCGATTTGTTGGATTTATGGCAAATAGTATTCATAATAGCAATTAGTTTGCTGTAATGCAGATAATTGATAGTTAATGGGAAGAGTTGTTCCTATTTGCTATAAATAAATTGAATTTGATAAAACCAATTCGTAATTATTAAATTTTTATTAGTTTTAAAGGATATTAAAGAAGGATACACTTAAGAATCTTAGTTAAATTATATATATATATATTTTTTTTTTGTATGTATTTAGGTGCTCCCAGAAGTCCTTACGGTCTTATCATAGAGCACCGCGGGAGAGCATTTAATAGGAAGTTCACGCCTCCTTCCGTGCCAATGTCGCTTTTTGGGCTGGAGCTGGCGTCGAACCTCGGACCTCTGGGTTCTGAGCCAGTACTCTAACCACTGCGCCACGGCTACTAAATTTTATCTTTATCTCTAATAAATATTATAAAAATTCAAAATCGTGAGCCTAATCTTTTAACACTTCACAAAAAATCTTCAATCAATTGAAGGTACCAATGGTAGTTACAAAATAAATTTTGTAGCTGGCAAAATAAATTTTGCCAGCTGATCAACCTCAACCAAAAGAACTTCAACCCTCAACTTCCAAATTCGAAAACACTAAATTCACTCAACATTCACAAGACCCTTCAGTCTCTCTGCTTGATTCAACTATCAACTTCAAAACCAGCCTTTAAGAGAGGGTCCAAAAGGACACGGCGTCAATTGAATCAAAGCTTTTTACAAGCACACAAAAAAACTAAAACTCCAATAAAAATAATAAACTCTTGTTGTAACGCATCCTTTGAATTAATAGATGAAATCAGTTTTGAAATTGATACACCGACATCTACAAATTAAATTCCAGATTCGTCAGGACTTTCGCATCTTCTAGAAAATCTAGATCACAGACATCTTCCTCTTCATAAAATGTATTAAAATAATTAATTTTTTTTTTTTTGTATTAATAAATGAAAGAAAGTCCTGTTCTTACTTCTTTGAATTAGTACCTTGGATTTTTTGCAAGTTTTTTATTAATTGCGAGAATAATAAGTATAACATTTAATTGGTAAAATTGGAAATATCAAGCGGTAATAGCGATTTTTGCAACAAACAGTGATTTTTTGGATAAAATTGCGTTATGTTGCGAGAATAACAATAAAAACGCGTAATTGCTGCGATTTTTGTGCTTGTAAATCAAAAAAAGTCACGTTTCGATTAGTTAGCGCTAATCGTAATATAAAAAAATCGCTTCGCAATTATCTAACTAAATACTGCAATCGTAGATATTAAGCCCGCGATTCCTTTTCTAAAAATCGCTATAGAAATTTCCCGCTTAATCGGGTTGCGGTAACACCGGTGCTAACTATATACACTCACATAGAATGTATGTATACATACATTTGTATACATATACATATAGTATGCATACAAATATATAGAACATTTGTATACATATGCATATAGCATGTATACAAATCTATGTTTACATTTGTATACATTATGTATACATTCAGGCCCGTCAGACGAAGAACAACAGTAATGTAACAAGTTTTCCTTGATTTGGTCTTCCCATGGGAACACCAAATTAAAGAAAACTTGCTACATTTCTCTTCTATTACTTTAAATCTTGATCTCATTCGACAAATTTGTCAAATTGTCGAGTGCAATGTTGAAGACATTACGCTTTTAATGTTTCTTCGTGGTTGTAGCTAGAAGTTTTAACAGGGAAGACCTTTTTTCGCGCTCTTTTCAAAGCAAACATAATTTCATTAAGTTTCAAGTTCTTTGCGACTTCTGTTGCCTCTATAAGAATCAGGTCCCAAGACAAATGGATTCGATCCAGATCCGTCAAAAGGTCATTTAGAATCTCCACTTTATTATCGGGAATAGTTGAGTGGATTGAAGCAGAAGACTCACTTAGTTAACTGCCATCAAACATTTAAACCAAAAAGTAGTGAAAACAAAAAATTCATTCATTGAACTAGATAATGCACTTCATCATTACTTTTCGCAAGGAAAGTCTAACTCTTTTAGACAATGTAATGATTTTGAAGATCTCTCTTGGCTTTTTTGCTAGTGGTTTGACTGCTTCAATCCTTGAGCTCCATCGTGAAACAAGAAATTTATGCAGTGATTTTTCAACGAACTGGGCTGCAGCTAAACAAATTGTACAGCTTTTGAATATTTCTAAAATAAGATTTCGCAGGAATCAATGATTCAATAGCGTGCGTTTTTATTATTATTTTCCATTTTCAAACTTTTTTTATTAACTTTAAATTTTGTATTTTGTTTCTAATTTTTTTGTTCCTGTATTTTTTTCTATTCATATATATATATATATATATATATATATATATATATTAGGTATGTGAGATAAAATTTCAAAATTAATCACACACTAGTTGTATATCATTGGAAAGACCTTGAATACAGTATTTTAAAGGTGAAAAAATTATCAAAATCAAACTATTCTACAAAAAGTTAAAGCATTTTAAGTACCAAACTTTTGATATATGGATTTATTGAAGAAAACGGGACCAAATTTTAAGTTTTTCTTAACTTAAAATGTCATAACTTTGTCAATTTTTATCAAAATTCATAAAAGTTAGTATCAAAATGAAGGTCTTAAAAAGCAGATTAAGGATACATAAAAAATGTATGCAGCAGTGGCGGATTGAGGTTTAGTGTCGCGGGGGGGGGGGGAGAAGGGGCAAGTCAATAAATAGGGGGCGACCGGGGTTGGGTGTGGTATTTTAAACTCCGGAAATTATTTTTATGTCTAAAACACTTTATGTTTTTTATAGGCTTTTTATTATACATATTACAAACATATAAGACACTAAACAACTTAATTTTTTTTTTTGAGTTTCTTTTGTTTATTTTAGTTAACAATTATCTTTTATAAAATAAGAAAAATTTAATATTATTGAAATAGTTTGGTCATTTAAAAATGTATTTAACTAGACATATTACAAAAGTTAGCATTTAGAAAAAAAATTCACTTTTCAGGTTTACACAAATTTTGCGTGATTTCATTGAAGCAAAACGACTTATCGAAAAGTCAAAGTCAATGTTTTCAGCATGCTTACGTTCAATAGAAATTAATGCTGATCTAGAAAGACGTTTGTTCGTCATTGTTGATCTAAAATAATTTTTTGTAATCTTTAGTTTACTAAAACTTCATACAGCATTAGCAGATATGACAGGAAGAGTAAAGTAGATTTTGTAAATTATAGACAAGTTACGAAGACCGGGTGCTATCTGTTTCTCAATCAAGAACTGAAGTAAATCTCATCAACTCTTTCATCTCTCCGAGTTTTCTGAAAATTCAGTTCGGCACATTTTTCACTAATAAATGATTTGACTGCTAAATTTAGAACTTCAGCTCTCCTGTCATATGTTTCTTTTTGGCATGATGTTAGGCTAACTGAATTTAAAGAAAGACGAGTTTTCTGAAAATTCAGTTCGGCACATTTTTCACTAATAAATGATTTGACTGCTAAATTTAGAACTTCAAAAGCTTCATCGTTTCTCACACGACAAACTTTTTATTTGTAACATCAATCAACTGTTTTCCAAATAAAACATCTATATCTTCTCGTTGCAAATAGTTAGATAACACAAAAAGATTAATTAATAACTTTGGAAAAAATAACATTAGAAAAACAAATGAATGTTTTTTTTTTAATAAAATTGGTAGACAAATAGTTTCTGCTCTGTATGTTATTTAGATTCTTCTAGATTTATATCTTCTAGAGTGGCAAGAATAGCAGAAAAAGATTCAACATCAGCGTCAACTGCATGCTTCCTACTTGCTCAGCTTGTATCAGTAAGTTGTTTCAGAGTGTCTACTGTTAATGTTTTTGGTGCTTTTGGAGAATATGAAGTCGTGGTAAACTAGACGTAAGGTACGTATACAATTTTTCAGCTGTGCCTTGAAACATCTGGACATTTACAGACATTTACTGGCTGTTTACAGACATTAATTTGATGGTCACCAAATTTAAAACATGAACATAGATGGCATTTGATGAAAGTGCTTTTATTCAAATTCGAAGACCACGTCACTTTTGAAGTCAAGTGGATAATCATTTTGTTTAATGAAAATTTATTCTTTGAATCTGATTTAAAAAAAACCATACACAATACTGCTTAAATGTGTAAAAACATTTTATCTTTAATTTTACAAAAAACTATATTTTTTTATGAGCCTATGTAAGTCGATATAACTTTTGAAGTCACTTTTAATTCCAAACATTAAATAAGCACCATCATATGCTTGTCCTCAGAGTTTAATATGAATGTTTCTCTTTTAAGAGTTTAACATCAATGTCTCTCTTTTAAGAGTTTAATATCAATGTTTCTCTTTTAAGAGTTTAATATCGATGTTTCGAAAGGAAATATTTTAAAACCTCTGTTTTAAAATAATTCCTCTTTCTTTCCAGTTGTACTTATTTTTATTCTTTTCATTTTTCATTGGTAATTTGAATTTATAATATTTTGTAATAATAATGTTTTAGAGGGCGCCGTTTGATTGTTCTAGGAAGCGTGGGGGACAACTCGCCCGCCCCCCACGTCTTATACTAATCCGCCACTGGTATGCAGGGCGTTAAAAGGGCGTTTATTACACCCTTAACCATATTAAAAATTTAGGTTTTTTCAAAAAAACGTTTTATTTTTTATTGAAATTTTGAATTTTATTTTTTACAATTTTTCTATTTTATATATACTATTCAATATTGTTTTAAATCATAATATACATTTAAACATTATTAATGTTCAAATGTTTATTATGATACGCCCTCCACAACTACCCGTGTGTATAGCAGAACTCAAATCAAAAAATAGGTTCCTATTTTTGGTGAGTTAGAAAGGTGTCTGAGGGTGCTTTTTTTTTCATAAAATTTTGCAGGTAGCAACAAAAAAAAGGTTTTGCTGTTGCCTGAATATATTAGAAAAAAGTCTCAGCATTTCTTCAATACATGCCTTCAATACAAACAACAAGGAAGTTTTAAACAACAATAAATTCATCATAAACGAAATTTTTCAAAAAATATTTCCGTGCAGAATTAAAGTTAAACTATACTAGTACTCAAAAAAAATCTATGTTGATACAAATTTCTAAAAAGAGAACACAGAAAAACATATTCTTATCATGCCACTCTTAAAATATAAGAGTGAAATACAAAAATACTGAAAAAAGCGTGACACAAAATTTGGACGAAAAAAACGGCTTCTTTATGATTTACGCGTACCTATATATATCAATATTAATTCAAGTTTTCTTTTAACTAATTTATTGATTCTTTTACCATTTTTAACTTTAATTATAAACAAAAAAAAATTTGTATGTTTGTAATTAAAGATGTGTAAAACTAGGATTAGGACTATTGTAATTGTAATGAAAACAATAACAGTAACAATAACTATTGTTATTGTATTAACTTAATTTAGAAACAATAACTATACTTGTGATTTACAACTTTTGTAATACTGTTATACAATAACAATAAATATTGTATTGCAATTCATCTTTATAAAACAATAACAATATCTGAAAAAAAAATGTCTTGTAATGACCCACTACAATAACAAAAATCTTGCATTGTAATTCGTGGTTATAATACAATAACAATATATTGTTATTGTAATAAAAAAAATTATTTTAGTGTCAAAATTTTATAAATGTTTTAACAGTCCAGTCTCCGAGATAAGTGACCTTGAAATAGGGTACAACTAATATATAAGTATTGATTCTGTTTCTTTTTTATTTACTGAATATCACTTGTCCTCATTGCAAACTTTATATAACTCTATAAAAGTTAGTTTAATCGGGCCTGTATTTCTTTTACTGCTCGGGATAGACATGATTAATTACTACCATTTCTTCCACTAAGTTATTTGCTTTTACATTAGGCACTTATCCAATTAATTCGAAACTTACTCAACTCACACTTACTCTAATATAACTTTGTCATTTGTTTCGCTTCGGCTTTATGGCTGTATGTGTTTCATAAAGTAACTGGACATCTAGTTGCAAAGTTTTAAAAGAGTTTTGTTACATAAATCGAGAACAATATTTATTTAGTGTTCTAAACTGCCTCATTTTTCAAAAATGATCCACACAAAATTTACTGGTACGGTCTGATAGGTGATGAACAATCTGAAAATGTAGAAAATTTTTTAACAAAACTAAAGTAGTTCACATTTTTAGACAATCTAATCGATAATTACCCCCGTCAATGGTTCTCTGATTCCATAACGATCTAATTGATTACACATTAGCGGTTAGATATATTGAAAAAATATATATATTTTCACGCACTTAATGTAGTTAATCAATTAGTTTAGACGTCATCTTCCGGTGAAACATGTCAATATCAGTTTAGACAAAATTATAAAAAAATAAAAAATTTCACTTCCTAAAGTAAATAATTATTAATATTACAAGCATATGATAAATTATATATTTGTATGATTTTAAATGAATATTATTAATGTTAATTCTAAATAAATTATTATAGACAGTTATATTATTGAACTCAAAATAAATAAAATTTATATACACATGTATGTATGTGTGTATATATGTATGTATGTATGTATGTATGTATGTATGTATGTATGTATGTATGTATGTATGTATGTATGTATGTATGTATGTATGTATGTATGTATGTATGTATGTATGTATGTATGTATGTATGTATGTATGTATGTATGTATGTATGTATGTATGTATGTATGTATGTATGTATGTATGTATGTATGTATGTATACATGTATGTATGTATAATAAATTTATATATGTAAATGGTTGCTAGAAACGGGTGCCACGCGCGCCCCTGAACCTAGTATTTATTAAGTATACATAATATATATACTTCTTTGGCTTTCCTGGCTCTACTTCACTTCTCAAAATAAAAAAAAATTATATATAAAAATGACTGCTGAAAACAAGAGTTACGGGCACCACTAAATTATCTAGTGCCCAAATAAAAATAAATGCGTAAAAAATCTAAATACTATTAAATACAATAGCTATTAGACTTCGAAATAGTAATACAATACACCACAGTACTTATTGTAATTGTTTTTATCCTAGTAATACAATACAATAGTTAATATAATTGTTTAACATCAAAGAAAAACAATACAATAATTTTAGAGCTTTAATGTATTGTTAGAAAAACAACAACAATACAATAGTTATTGTAACTGTTTTTATTCACAGCAATACATTTACCATAAATAATGTTTTAATTGCATCTCTGGTATTACAATACAATACTATTGTATTGTAATTGTTATTGTATTTAATTTTTACAATAACAATAACAATAGTCCTAACCCCATGTAAAACAATGTTATATAACAAAACACGGATTCTTTTTAATAACTATAATTAATAATATTAAAATTTCTTTCTGCAAGCAAAATAAAAAAAGACCAAAAAAACTTAAATTAATGGTTATCCATAAATCTAAATTATGCTTAAGATAACTTGTAAATAGCTATTTACAAACTTCAAGTAAAATATTATATATAGTTAAATATTATATATGAATAATTTTTAAATATTAACACTTTTAAAATACAATAAAATACAATAAAAAAGTACATTTCGCTGGGCGATAAGCCATTATTATTTTTAAAAAACCTTATAATAATCTGCCTCGATATCAAACAGAAATTAAAAAGACACGTCGTTTTAACGTTGAATAATTAACGTAAATTTATCAACTATAAATCAACGTGGACGTGACGTTGATTTCCGATGTTAAACTTTTTACATCACTAAGAAGTTGAAATGACGTCGCATTTTTCAACGTTACTTTATCAACGGTAAATCAACGTGGAAACGACGTTTTTTGTATAGACATGGGATAGTACTGATTTGAGATGTTAAACAAAAGCAAATTTTAATAAGAAAAACAGTACTTTCAACAAATTTAATTTAAGTATTGAATGTACACAAGTGTACATTAAATACTGTTGTGCCGGGTACCCGGTTTGGATTCGGGAACCCGGTAATTCGGCTGTTTTACCGGGTACCCAGAATCGGCCATTTTGTTGTAATACCCGGTACCAGGTATCTTAAAAAAAACTTTTTATAAAAATTAACCTAAAGTGCAGTAACTATTTGTTTAAATGTAACTTTAAATTGTGTCGAAATATTATTAACAGGATTGCTTTTAATTTAAACATCAACCAATAAACTTCTAAGAGTCAACAAAGTCTGAGAGTGTCATGGAGTCAATAACAACAAAGTCTTATTTACTCAATATAGATGTGTCTCATCAAAAATATTTTTTAAAATATATTCTTGCAAAACAACCCTACGGGCATTTGTTTTTAAAAGTTATGTTCTAAATGTCTTTTAAACGTTTTTTAAACGTCTTTTTAACGTTCTTTTTGTAAGAATGTTTAAAAGACGTTTAAAAGACATTTAAAATACATTTAGAACGTAACTTTTAAAAACAAATGCCCCCTGGGAATCACAATATATTGCAAAAAACAAACTGATTTATATGGTTATTTGAATAGTTTCTTTTTATTGTGTAAGAGAAATTTTTCACCAAAGAATTTTTTGAAGTTGATGAGATAATTTTAATTTTAAAGCTCTTAATGTTTTTGACATTAATGACGTCAGACGGCAAGATTCCAGCCATGAGGGAGAAAGAATATTTACGAACATCGAGTTTACACTTTCGTTTGCGTATTTGAATTTGTGACCTGTGAGTGTAAATACAGTTGTTAATTAAAAAGAAACTTGATATATCTAAACAAACCTAATTAGCGCAAATTAACCGGCATTATTTTTTGAAAATAATTCAGCGCTAGAAATTTCACAAGTTTTTATTTCAACTATTTAATATAGAACCTATTTATAATAAATAATTTATAATTATTTATTATAAGTAAGTTACGCGAAACAACACATGAACCGTAAGTTTATCATTAACTAACAAAGCTATTTCGTATAGCAGCATTGAAGCAGTCACGGAAAATGATGTGCTATGGTTTTAGATGCCAGTTATATTAGTTTTGAACTTTTTCACTGAGTTAGTATTTACTGCATTGTCTAGTAAAGCATTCCACGCGTTCGCTACACAGTTGTTAAAAAAGTTATATCGGACTTGACAGTTTTTGTTGATTTCACGATGGTACCGGATGCGAAATCCATAGCTGGGGGAATGTTAATTGGATTAATAAACCAATTAACTAACTAAATTTTATTATCTAATTTAGTCTAAAAAAACTTTAAAAAAAGACCTAATAGTTTTCTTTGTTCGCATAGAGAAGTGAGACCAAGTTTGATACATCTCGACTTATAATCAAAAGGCTTCATTTCTTGCGGTAATTTTGTAACACGCTGTTGAATGCTATCAATTACAGAAATGTCCTTTTTCTAAATAAGGACACCAAGCGGTAATGGAAAATTCTAAAAATGGACGTATATAAATTGTATATAGCTTTTTCCAGAGTTGTGCATCTCTGTGTGGAACCGATTTGGATTTGTTGAAATACGTTATTTTACATTTTCTAATACTTATTTCCACAAGCCATTCTTGAACCCAATTAATAATTTTGCCAATGTCAACTTGCAGACAAAGTTTTTATTTTTCAGTGCTGACCACACTAAGGATTTTTGTGCCGTCTGCGTACATTTTGTATATATTTTTGCTACTAATTTGTTCTGGTAAATCATTAATGAAGATAGTAAAAAGCGTTGAATCAAAAACTGAGGCTTGAGGAACGCCACAAGTATTCCAATGTTACATTTCCAAGTTGGACACGTTGAGTACAACTTGAAAGAAACGCTTTAATCCAGTTTAAAATTTTACCTTCAATTCCATAGAATTTCAGCTTATGTAGCTGTCTAGTGTGAGGAACTTTGTCAAACGCCTTGTCGATATCTACAAAGACAACGTCAACAGGAAGCTCACGTGATATATAAATATAAGCATATGTATGTATATATATATATATATATATATATATATATATATATATATATATATATATATATATATATATATATATATATATATATATATATATATATATATATATATATATATATATATATATATAATATATATATATAACTATATATATATATATATATATATATATATATATATATATATATATATATATATATATATATATATATATGTATACGTATACGTTTTAGTGCTTGCATATACCTTCGTGAGAGTGCTCGATAAATTAAAGTAAATTAAAATGATTTAAATAAAAACAGAGTTGTATTTGCATATACTATTTATAAATAAAACTTCATATTTTTTACAACTATAAATTTCATGCTAAATGCAATCATCAGGTGTAAATGTTTTTTTTTCTCGTGAAAAATAATAAATCTGTACAAAAAAAAATGAGTTAAAAAAATCTTATCTTTTGGTTTGTGGATATCCAACAAAAACTTGTTCTCATGGCGACATTTAGATATTAGTTCGTTTTTTTTATTTAATAATTCTTGAGGATTTTTATACAATAAAATAATTAGTTTTTCGTACAAGCATAACAGGCATTTTTTGGTTATGTTGTTGTAGGCGGGGGCATATTTTATGATGGACCATTTTAAATTGGGTGTTGTTATTGATTTATTTTGTGTATCCTATAGATATTTTGAAAGCGTGGTTGAGTTTGTGAGTTTTTTATTTTTGAAGGATTACTTGTGATTTGCCCATCTAGTTTTCCACATGTCTTCTGTTGAACCAATGTATGTTTTGTCGGGTGTGTTTGGGAATGATGCAATGCACTTATAAATTACATTTGTTTTTCTGCAATTTCCGTTCCTAGAGCTTAGTTTACAATTGCAAGCTTAAGTTGCCGTTGGGTTCATCGAAATAATTTTATTGTTGTAGTTCTTTATAATTTTTGCTAATCTTTTGGTGACTTTTGTTGTATTACAGTTAAATAGTTTATGAAGCGGATTTGGTTTTGGAAAGTGTTTGTCGATTAATTGTAAGAAGGTTTTGCCTATATTTGTGAGAACGTTTTTATTGTATGGTGGGTTAAACCAGATTATATATTTTTTTCTTTTACATTTGAGAGTTACTTTGGTATCAATTTTAGGCTTGTATTTGAAACTAAAATCTTTGAACCCATTTCTTTTTAGGGCTTCGTCATATTTTGCCCTTGCCGAGTTAAATATTTTAATTCGTCAAAAGAATTCTGGGATAGCCTATCGTTGATAGCAATCGGAATTTGTTCAATAATTTGTGGGGGTGGTTGGACTCAGTATGGATGTAAAGTAGGTTGCTATTTGGTTTTTTGAAAGGATGATATGAAGGTTAAATGTAACGTCTAAGAAGTTAGCAATTTTTAGGTTTGTCATAATTTCTATTTGGAAGCTGATATTTTTATTAAATTTTATAATATTTTTTCGGATTCTATCAATCTGTGCGGCAGATTTTTGACGCATTATTATCAGTCCGTTTTCCCAGTAAAGGCCCATATCACTGTTGGTAACAGTTTCAATTTAATATATACAGACCAACCAGCTCGCAAACCTCGGCTCCATCATAAGAACCCATTGTAACGTCGAAGCAGCCGTTATTTGACTTTTTTTTCCAAGTTTCGTTGTTGAAAAATAACAAAGACTTTCTGCAATTGATAATTGTTCTGATTTCTTCTTCGCTAATTTTTATAAGTTGTTTTGCAAACGTTAGAGCATTTTTTAGAATTGTGGGTGTGATGGATGGGTGTGGGTGTGATGTTTGGGTGTGGGTGTGATGGATGGGTGTGGGTGTGATGGATGGGTGTGGGTGTGATGGATGGGTGTGGGTGTGATGGATGGGTGTGGGTGTGGGAAAAATTTAGTGATGTCGAGTTGGATAAAAGTGCAGTGTTTCTTTTCTTTTATGCCAAGTTTGCTCTTTGCTATATTTATTAGGCGGCAGGGTTTTATGTTTTGAAAATTGATTTTATGGTTTTATGTTTTGAAAATTGATTTTAAGCGTTCATCACTCCTTCAGAGTGATGAACGCTTCTGATTTGGCAACTATTTTAGATTTGTTGGATACATTTATTGTTTTTGCTATGCTTTTTGCTTCAAGGTTTATTGCGTTTTCAAGTTTTAATGGTGCTTTTTTATACGATTTAGTGATTTTTTTCAGAAGTTTAGCGTGGTCTTTGGGAGTTAGTTCATAAATATTGCTAGTTTTGTCTGCAAATATCAAGATATTGGGATTTGATTTTATGTTTGATATGTCATTCTTTAGTTTTTTTTGAAATTCGGTGGAAGTTTTTTTAAATTTTATTGATTTTACTAAAGCAAATAATTCAGCTTCAAAGTGCTCAAGTTCTTTGCATTGCGGTGGTGTTTTGTTTGTTTTAAATCCGAAGGTTTCAATTGTTTCTGTCACATTGTTATTTTTGTTGTTGTAAAAAAATGTTTTCCAGCGCATTCGTTTGATAAAGTTTTCTTTTCAACTTCATTTTTTTTTTTCAACTTCATTCTTTTAAAAGTATCAATCTTTACTAAAAATTAATCTAGTATAAAAAATAAAATATATATTTTAAAAATTTACAAAATATTAACTTAATTGCCTTTATGAAAAGAGACGCATGCCCCCCCCCCCCCATCCTACATGCCCTAACCTAAAAAAAAAAAAATTTAATGAGTATTTAACAAAAAAAAGTATTAAAATGCTTTTTCAAAAAGAGAAAAATTATTATAAAAAACTATTTACTACATTACAAGATACGTCTAAGTATCTATTTTGTCATGTAAAGGAACAGATTAACCACTCCAACCAAAAAAAACACAAAAGCAATAAATAACACACACACTAAAGTCTTTTGAAACTAAAAATATAATTAATTCTTGTATGGGATTTTAGTGAACAATTTCCCCACTTTGGATGATGAAAAGGCCATGTAAACAATGCCTCATCCTGACCTCCAATCTAGACCCACCACAAACATGATCGGTTGCTGGTGGGTCCAGTATGCCGGAACCTATAAATTCTATAAGCTTTATATGTAAGCTCTAAATGACAATTAATTATAAACATATTAATAATGAATGGTATTATTTAATATTTAATATAAACCAATTACTTGTGAAAGTGATTGGTTGAATAAAATAAAGTTAACCAGAGTAAATAATAAATGTCAAACCAGAGTAAATAATAAATGTCAAACCAGAGTAAATAATAAAAGTTAACCAGAGTAAATAATAAATGTCAAACCAGAGTAAATAATAAAAGTTAACCAGAGTAAATAATAAATGTCAAACCAGAGTAAATAATAAATGTTAACCAGAGTAAAAATTAAAATACTTTTATTGATTTTCATTCTATAAGACTTTGAGGGATAGCACAATGCAAATGTATTAAACAGTATATATAAACAGAAATAATATGAATTCAATAATCATTTTTAAAGCATAAATTAGCCTGCAGAAGGTTGTGCAGGTGGGACTAAAGGTAAATAAAAATGAAATAAAAAATAGTCTTTGCATTTGATAAGAAAGGTATACACATATTATTTAGTAATAATTTTTATACTTACCAGTCGTAGCAGCAGAAAATGAACCTAAAGATTAAAAAAAAAACTACTAAAAAATGGAACTAAGGTTAAAGAAGGTGTAATAAAAAATAAATATTACAATTGATGAGAAATACATACACATATTAAAAAGAGTTTTGTAGGATACAATAAAAAAAATTTTTAAACATACCACTTGTTGCAGTTAAAAATGCAACTAAAATTATAAAAAATATCGCAATTGACAAGAAATGCAAAAAAAATTTAAAAAACAATAGTTGTTTAACTTACTATTTTTTGCAGTTCAAGATGGAAGATGTAAGATGGAAGTAAGATGGAAGAAAGTTTAAAATGTTGTAATAAAAATTAAATTTGCAATTGATGGGAAAATAATGGTTTTTAAATTTACCAGACATAGCATATGAAAATGAAATTAATGTATGCAATGAATCGAAAAATCTTTAAAACTAGAATTAAACCTGTTCACTGATTGGATGAGTTTTTTAAATTACTAACTTTAGTAACTGATGAAGGAGTTTAAAAAGATTAAAAAGTTTAAAAAGATTAAAAAAAATATGATTTAAACCATGAAGCATAAATGTTTATATTTGTATATCTATAATGATTACCAAAACTTACAAAATACTAACTTACCATTAGTTGGCTGAGTGGAACAAAGTAAAAATAAAAAGAAATCGTACCATAAAATAAAAGTTGTCAACAGTAAATTACAAATGTAACAATCTTTTGTTAAATTCTGCTTAATGTGCAACAATTTCACTAACAAAATTAACAATCAAAATATAAAGAAAATCAAATTACAAACAACAAGTTAACACTTGGGATATCATTACAAAGATAAAGTAGTATACAATAAGTTACTGAGCCGACAACACCGGAGGAGGTAAGGCGGGGGGGAGGGAGCACGTACCCTTCACTTTTTTTTTAAAGGACTTTTTTTTAAAAAAAAAGAAAGATCTAAATATAGAGGACTTTTTTTAAAAATTGACGATTGTGTCCTCCACTTCGAAACCCATGTCGTCGGCCCTGCAGTTAATGTTAATTTTTTTATTATTATTAATTTCAAAATTATGATTTAAAAAAATATTAACTAAATTAATATGATAATGTAGATGATAAAATTGTTATTGACTATTAAAAGTTAATATTTGTATACTACTTTATCTATTTATTAGTGTTTTACAATACTCTATTATGATACAATAACTAAAAGTTTTTATTTTAAAATAATAAAAAATGATAATAATAGTATCTTTTAAAATATATTTTAAAACACACACAATTCTTTTGTTAAGAAAAAAACCAATAAGTATGCGATTTGTATACTTATTTATGTATGGTGTTTTAATTAAAATCTTCACTGATTATCAGTGTTTTGTAATATCGTCTGGGCAAGCGCATCTATCAAACTAACGCGTATCTATAATTTTTTAAACTATAACTTTAATTAGTCATACTTTAGTTATTTTCCCATTCAAAACCACGCGGAACATCCAAGTAAGAGATCAATAAAAGTTTCTTTTTTTTTTTACAAATTTAAAATTCCGATAAAATTGTTAACCAAAGCTAAAAATATTATTAAAACTTTTGAAAGAGATTTAAAGAACATTCCGAGATTAAAATTTTTGATTACATTTTTTTAATTATCAATTTCTCATATTTTTTTAATACATTTGTAAAAATTTGAACAACCAAATCTTTTTTTGTTGTTGATGCAGTTATTAAGGTGCTTCTGGAAATTCTTACATTCTTATCAGAGAACACCACAGATGAGCATTTAACTAGAGAGCCCACGCCTCCTTTCTTACCAATGTCGTTTATTGAACTATATGCATCGAACCTCAGACCTTTTGGTTCAGAACTCTAACGATTGCGCCACGGCTGCACAATTATTCTCTAATATAAGCAAGTCGGTAATAAATGTTTGTTTTCAAAATAATAAGATGCTCATTTTTCATTCAAAGGTTATTATTATAAATATTACCTTTATCGGTAAATAGCTTATGTTCGTTGCCGAGAAATTACAATAAGTTACCGGTAATTTAAAGTTTTTGTACGGATGTCTTTATTACTATTTATATAATATTTGCGGATTATTCTGTTATATAAAAAACATAAAATATCTCAATTGAGTTTCAAATAAAGTATATTTTAAATATCGTAAATGAAAGTTGAATAAGATAGGAATAAATTACTTTAAATGAGTTTTGAGACCACATGTAAATGAATTTGATTTGGATTTAAATAATGACTTCATTTTCAACCAAAATCACTTTCATTCAACCAAATCATTTTTATTCAACCAAATACCAATTATTCTTCTTGGTTGAAGTTTCATGAGGTTCAACGCCGGCTCTAGCCCAATAAACAAGATTGGTAAGAAAGGAGGCGTAAACTTCCGTGTTAAATGTTCAACCGCGGTGCTCTGTGATGAGACCGTTAGGTCGTCTCAGAGCACCTTAATAAATAAAAACTTTTTTTTACCAAATCAAAAAAAGTTAAATAAAAAAGTCGGTAAGTTTGCAAATCCAAATGGCCATTTAGGATAGAGCTCTTAAATGGAAAGTTTTTTTTTATCCCTCATATTAACTACAATCTATGTATGTAATAATATATATTGTTATAAAAGATATATTTAGTCTAAATTAATTTATAACTACAAAATCAACTTTCTTTAGGTTTCTATAAAATGCGTGTTTCTCACGGATCGGAAAAATCTAGACACAAAACTTGGTGAAGATCTTTTGTTTGAGGCTAAAAAGTATGGCGATTTATATTTTCAAAATTTAACCGGAGGTTACGATTTCGGTATGAGATTTCTTTATCATATGGTTTGGTCCATGCAAAACATAAACTTTGATTATTTTTTGCGTCTTGACGACGACTATTTTGTATGTATGGAACGATTTCTTGATGAAGTTCCTATGCCTCCCAAGAAACTTTATCATTGGGGCTGGGTTCATTGTTCGTTAAATATTGTTCGTCCTGAAGAAAGCATAATTTTATTATCAAGAGACGTAATTGAAATATTCTTAGGTCAAGATCCTGAAAAAATACTATGCAACAGATGGGCAGATCAGATGATTGGCATTTGGAACAACGAGCTTAATCTTACAAAATTATATCATCATGATAACCGTTTGCACCATCATCCTCCAGCTCGAGATATTGAAAGTTTTAAATCTCGAGAAAATATTTGCACTGATTATATTGGTGTTCATGGAAGTTATCCAATACAAATGAGAACATTGTGGAAAAACAGAGGTCCCAAAAATTACAACAAAAACAACTCCCTTGAAAACTTTAGTAGTTTCTGTATGTATGACTCAATTATGGATTGGAAAAGTTTTGATCCATATTGGAGAATTGAACCAAAGTTATGCAAAACAAATCCAAGTTGGGGTGGACCATTTGGCACTACATATATTGGAAGAGAGGGCAGTTGATACGCGAATAATAATAAAAAATAAAAAATGAAAAAAAATTATCCATTTATAAAATCACGTGTTCTCAGTGTATTTTCTGTGTATGTTTGTGTTTGCGCGCGCGAACTAAAACAGTTCTACAAAAAATGTTGAACATCATTAAAAACTTAGCAGTATTAAACAAATAAAACATTAAACTTTTATTTAAGGTATGATTTCGTTTTACATTTATCTCAAAATATCATTTTAAAAAGTCACGGTACAAAATGGAGGTTATTTAAGCCATTTTTAAGTAGAATTTGAATCTTTAATTGTTGAGAAATTATTATAAAACTAATCCGGATCCGTAAAATACGGGTTTTTGTAGACCGACCTTTTCTATACATATTCCTTACTTCAATATTTTTTAGTTGGCGACAGAAAACTAACTATATCCATATACAAAAACTATACTCATTATTTACTTTTTAAAGCTTTGAACACAAAAAAGTTTAACTTTAAAAATTTTTTAAACGTTTCGGTAGCCGTTACGCGAATCCCGATTTATCAACTAAAGGCGAGTTTCCACTCATCCGTTTTTCTACGGGAACGGGATAGGAAAGGAAAAAATAATTACGTGAGCATGCGTAAAGGCGAGTTTCCACTCATCCTTTTTTCACGGGAACGGGAAAGGGACGGGAAAAATAATCACGTGGGCATGCGTAATATAAGTTTTAATTTGTCCGAAGGAAAACTACGCATGCTCACGTGATTATTTTTCCCTTTCCTATCCCGTTCCCGTAAAAAAACGGATGAGTGGAAACTCACCTTAATAAAAGATTTGAAGGAAGGAGATTGATTATTTTTTTCTTTAATAAGTTTCTATTAATTTTTTTTCAGACCATCTGCAGTTTATTAGGTCTCTTGCTCCGTTAACTTTGAAGAAAGTTAAAATTGACATATAAAATATGCCAACTTTAATGGCATATTTTATATGCCATATGTAATGGCATATAAACGCGGAAGCTAATTACTTAAGCACATTAACAACGTAAGTTGTTCTTAATTAAAAGCACATAAACTTTATGTGCTTATAATTATCTCTATCATGACATACGTGCAAAAATTTTCCAATGGTGTTTTCATGTTTTTAGAAATTTTAAAAAGCTTTTTAAAAAACTCTCTTCCTTTCGTTTGTTACAGTATGTAATGTTTTTATATATGTTATGCATATAATATCCATAGTATATTTTAAATGTTTTATTTTTTATAACAAAACATAAAAATTTTCAATAGTTTTCAATTGTATGACTATATTGAACAAACACGTCATCTAATTAATCTAAAAAAATTAATTTATTATCATTTAAACCACCCAAAAGATACTTCAGGTAAATAATTTTCAAATGGGAGACATATAGTTCTAACTGTCCTTTCTATGCACTTCTAAAAGTACTTAGTGTTTGAGGAAATAACTTTTGCGGCTTTCATGCAATAGACATTAAGGTGCAAAATGGGCCAAAGCCACCCGATTATACGGTAGCTACAATGACCAACAGGGTAAAGAGGACAAGCTTTTTAGATGACCATTTTTTCAAAAGAATTAAAATTCTACCAATACAGGGCATACATGCTGGTCCTATCGTTTTCCCTTTATCTTCGGGGTCATCATCCGAACAATTTAATTGTGAATTTATTGGCGGGGGTAAAGTCAATCAAATTACAATAAAACTCAGTCCTTTTTCTCTAGAATCTGGACTTGGTATGGAAGCTGCTAATTTTACAAGTAAACTAACGCAGACATTAATAAAGAAGATTCAATACCCGCGACAAAAGATGATAGCTGTTTCCTAAAGACTAAAAATACCCTAATTTTAACACATCAGGTAACTGAACAAGATAAATGGCGAATAATGAAATGCAATTGGTTTCCTGGTCCAAATTACAAATATCCATTTTCTGTGCATTTAAAGAAGGGTAAAAATGTTAATTGCTTTTTGTCCGAGAAACATAAATTTCTGTGGATAATAATTTTTGTCCGAGAAACATATACATAAATTTCCGTGGATAATGATTTTAGAAAGCCTTTATGGAATTTTTGTAAGTATTGCTTTCTTTTTGCAAAAGTTGGGAGAATACACGTCAAGTGCAATTACTCAAGTTAGTTACTTTACCTCTTAAAAGTTATTCAAAGCTTTTGGATGGAGCGTAAGGATGGAGACTTACAATTACAAAGTTGCTATGTTGGCAGCATCAGATTTGATCAGAACATATGAATGTCCGTTTACAGATGTACGTAATTTAGTTAACGAAGGAAGACTTAAACAGGCTAAAGAAAATCAAGAACATCTAAAGCCAATAATTAAATTTATAATATTTCTTGGCCAAAAGAATATTGCTCTGCGAGGTCATCGTGTCGAAAAGATTATTGATAGTTTTGCATCTTCAAAAACTAGAAAGCTCAATTTTATATTGTAGTTTGTTAAATTTATAAAAGTCTTTATTAAAAAAAGAATATACTAAATATATTATTTTGTCTTTTGTTGCACATTACAGACAGGGCCAGATTTACCTATAAGCAGACAAGACTTCAACCTGTGCACTATGATTTTAGCGGGCTCGATACGGCCACGATAATTTTTAAATGTATCGTGGAAATAAAATCCGTCCTTTATTACAAACTAAATATTTATTTTTAACGTTTGATTTTTTCAAGATATTTATAAACAGATACATTAAATATATTTATTAGCAAATTTTTCTATAAAAATTCTAAATGATCAAATAAAAAAGTGGTTTATCTGAAGAAAAAAAAAGCGGATTTTTTTTTGGTCAAATTACCCTCCCTGGATCCGCCACTGTGGTAGAAAACATAGTTTAGAAAGTTATTTTTATTATTTTATATTTCATTTATTCTTATAAAAATGTTGTTTTAAGTACTGAATTCAATACTGGTTTTTAATGGTCTATCAACAAAAAGAGTTGCAATGTTGTAAACATGGTTTTAGTTTCCTAATGATTGTAATCAAAACTCCTTTTTACTAACGGTTATTTGAAAAGTCATAGAGTCAGTTTACATTCTGTAAACCCAAATGTATTTGTTTTATTTTTAGTTAGCTCAACTGTTGTTGAAGAAAAATATTTTATATCCAAAAATTATTGATCTATTGTCAAGTTGAAAGGATTAAAAAGATTAAAAAATAGAATTTTAATAGATCAACAAAACAAGATAGAACTTATTTTGCTGCTAGCAAAACATCTTATGGCTGCAGGGCATAGAATACATCTATACCAAGGTTATGCTTTAAAGTTAGCACCAAGTATTAAAGTTGTAGTTTTAGCTAATGATACTCTTATAGTGGGGAAGAGGTTAAAACAAATAAGACAATTGTTATACATTTTACAATGAAAAAGCATTCGATCACTGCAGCTATAGGATGCTAACTAAGTCAATGTTGTTCCAATTTTGTAGGCTAAGTTTAATGCATATTGTCTAGTAGTTGAAGCGCTTCATAGGTGCTGGATGCATTCTATGGCATTCATGTCTTTTTCAAGGTGCGGTAATCAGGAGGTAACCGCGAACTCGAAAAACTCGAAATGTCGGCATACATAGGTGATGTAAAATTTTTTCCATACTTAGATGTTTCACCTGATGAAGGTGTATTTTTAAGATTCTAAGGACTTTATTGGCTTGGCAGCGGCGACTTTTACTTAATCTTCGTGCTTTAAGTTGCCGGAGATATGAACAACAAGGTCTTTTTCGGATGTTGTTAACTAGAGTTCTATTCTGGTGCTTTTGCCGTTAGCGTTGTGCTCTTTTGTTGAATACAAGGTGCCACATTACCTTGTCTTTAAACTTTTTTCTATTACTTTGCATGGTATGGAGTGATGGAGATCGAACAATGGGTTACATTTCTTTTTTGAAAAATGGGTTGGGTTAAGTGGATCCAATGATTTCTAAAAAATGAAAACGAGAGAGACAGCCCCCGCATTGGCACATGCTTTAAGCACAAATGGGCTAATCAAATCATCTCCAGTTACCTGGTTGGTGTTGAGAGCAGATAAGTGTTTGTGAACGGAGTCGTAGTTAAAATAACGGAGAAGAATTTTTTTTTTGTACCAAAAGAAGTTCTTATGGTCTTATTATATAGACCGCGAAAGAGCATTTAAAAGAAAGTTCACGCCTCCTTTCTTAACGATTGCACTTTTAAGAAGAGAGGTAGAGATTCATCGGACGGCTCGACCCTGACATCAACTGATTGTTTCGTATATTGGCAATAAATGCTCAGTTGATGCTTATTTCCCTATTGGGTAAACAAATACAATTTATTTGGCTGCTGACGACACGATTGTTGTTAACATAGGCGTAGAAACACTTAGGGTTCCGTTTGTCAATGGTTATATTGTGTTCAGAATGCTCTAGTAGCAATGCAAGAAACTTTTTTTGAAGAGGTTTTACTCTGACAGTTGGAGCGATTTGCTGTTATGGACGAAGTATGAAAGTGTTTTCTTGAGTTTAGGTTGCGAGAGAAGTTTGCTGGTCAGGTAAGACTGTCTACATTTCGCGAGGTAAAAATTATTTTGTTTCCACTTTTTGATAAATTCGAGTTATTGATCGTATTATGTACCTCAAAATAATATATTTCTACTATATTGAAACCTAAGTTATAATCAAAAAATAGTTGCAGAGAAAACATAAGAAATAAAAATATTTCTATATGACGTTTTCTAAAGTTTTTATTTTTTAAATCTCAAAACTCAAAAATGTGGAGATAAAACAAAATAATTCTTATCTTGCGATTTGGTCGGGTTAAAGGGGCGCGCAGAATGAATTTGTCACAACATTTGATATTGTTGTCGCAGCATTTGATATGTTAGCCTTCATTGGCATTTTGGTCTCTGAATAGATTTACCCAATCAAGTTGGGAAAGTTTTTCTTTTAGTTTGGCGTAATTACCTTTCTCGTATATGAATTTTGAGATGTTAAAACGGGAAGAGTTGTAAACGCTTTAGTTAATTAGTCTTGGTTAGAGGCGGTGAAAAAAAACACCCTAGTTTGAGGATAAAAAAGAACTTTAGTGAACATTAGGCTAACTAGAAAAGCATGACTTTTTGATCGTATTTTTATTTAGACTTTGAATTGAATGCATTATGGTATGATGAATTCATGTTTATAAATTCTTTCATGCCATGATATTTTTTATGTCGTTCAAGTTGTTATTAGAATAAGTTATAAAGTTGTAAGTTTTTTTGCTACTTTTTAATATGTCGATACTTTATTTCTTTAGTATTAAAATTTTTTCAACTTGCAATTTTTTAGAAATAAACTTAGACAATTTTTAGAGATCCAAGGTATTAAGTTTGATTTGTTTATTAGATGTTTGCTTAAATCAACTTCTTTAAGAAATAAACTCTATAAAAATTATTATTAGTAAAGATATAAAGTTGTAAGTTGTTGGAAGTTTGAAATGTAGACATTTCGTTTTAAAACTGTATCTATTTTCTAAGAAAAATTCGTAAACGAAAATTTTAGAAGGGTTTAAAAAGCAAGAACATAAAGAATCGTTTACAAATTTTTTTTATAGATTTAATTGTTAATTGGGAAGGTTTTTGAAAATAAGCACAAAGACAGATGAAATAACATAAAAGTGAATAAGGGTGAATGACCTTAAACGACTATACAGTGAGAGTGAATGTAATTGTCAAAAAATAAATATAATAAACGAACAAAAAAGCACCAACTCTTTTAAATATATTTTCAAAATAAAAAACGTAAAATTTATAGATAATAATCTTTAAGGCTTTTATAAATATACAGACATACGTTTTAAATATTTGTTTCTAATCCCAATTATTACATTAGTAGATATACAATAGTAAAAATACACTTTATATTTACTTCGACTAATTAAGAAGTAATCTTTTATAAAAACTTTTAATAATCTTTTCAATAAAAACAAACGGTGTCGGTTTCGACAAAGTTTTTTAAGAACTTAAAACAAGGTTTTAAAATTTATATAAAATTATATATATTTTTAAAACCAAATCAATGATCGTTATCAAGTTAAAAATCCAAGTTTTGAAATGCTCTCGGTTTATTAAGTAGACGCCTGCCATACGTGTATAAATATTTTATGAATTTTAGGAGAAAAGAAGCATTCCGGGAATATAAAAGCACGATTAAAAATGCGTTAGAAAACACCTTCTTCATATTCGTTTTTTAATTGAATTATTTAATTAAATAATTTTTTAATTGTTTTGGTAATTTTTTTAACTTTATGCGAACAGAATCCAAGATCTGAAAAATTTCCCTTTTTTATTTTCAAGCCAATCCGTTATATAGCTCACTATTTAGATGAGTGTTTTTTTTTTTCTTTAAATTTCTTCTTTATACGTTCATACCGACAATAAAAAGGTTCAAAAACAACCAATTAAAAAAAAAAAAAGAGGTGGGGGGGGGGGGGGGGAAGATAAACCCATTTAGTGCTTGTCCTTATAAACAAGGCCATAATAAAGCACCATTTGAAAAAAAAAAATCAAATTTAGACTTAATACGTCCACTGTGATTTACCATCAAATACTGGATGTTACGTAATTAAACTTAATTCTGAGTATAAAATAATGCAAGTAACCAAACATAAAAGATGCTTTCTTTAAAATATCGTATATTATGTCTTTCTACCTAAAACATAAATTTCTATAGGGACAACTAAACAGAAAAGTAGAAACAAGGAAGAAAGCGAAAGAGAAGGGTAAAGTAGTGAAACTATTTTCCGCAATTTCTACATTTTTGGTAAAAGTTCTTCTTTCAACTTGTAGATGATAGCCATCGACTTAACCAGCACAGATTGTGGTATAATATGAAAATCAATTAAGTTATTTAGATGAAGCATAAAATTTTTGATTAGATTGTTTTGAATAATTTCTTTACCATATTCCTCGGCAAAAGATATGCACCCTCTAGCACAAGTGAAGTCAGCAATATAACTAAAGTGTTAAACCATAAAATAAATCTCATAAATTCAATATAAATATGATAAACAGGATACCCGACAAGAAAATTTGATGCGCACCACAAGTGATAGCCGTACTCGATTTATGGGATGGCATAAATGTGAGCCATGTATGACTATGATATTTATAATACATAAGTGGCGTAGGAATTATAGCTACATGTGGACCATATGTGGTTACCACCAAAAATGTATAAATACCATAAGCACATATGGCCCACATTTACGCCATCCCATAAATCGAGTGCAGCTATCATTAAATAGCACATGCGGCCCACACCAAATTTCCTTGTCGGGTATACGTTGCCGTACGGCAAATTTGTCTAAACCAACTATTGAACAATAATAAAGCCCTTACTTTTTTTCTAAAACATGAATGTTCCACAATTTCATCAGTTGCTTCTCACCAGCATTTAAATCAGTAAATTCTTCAATCATCTAGACAAAGATTTAAAATAAAATAAATTTAAGTAAAAGAATAAAAATCGAACGCAACCTTCTTTAACTCAGGAGTAAAAACAATTGCCTCTAAAGTTTTCTCCTTTAACCACTCTGGAGCGATATCATCTTCAGCTTTTATATCATGATGTGCCAGACTAGGTAATAGCTGGTTGTTAAGCGTGTGGTAATAAGACCTAAAGATAATTTCAAAGTTTAAACAAATTACAAATTAAACAAAATATAAAAAAATTCAAAAATAAATTTAAAAACGTTTTAATAAATCATATAAACAAAAATATTAGAAACGATTTCAAATCCGAAAAATCATACTTTTTAGATTAGTTTAAATATTTAAAAAATAAGCATAAAAAACCTTGAGCACAAAGAAATCACTTTAAACCTCTTCCTTAAAGAGATCACTTTAAACCTCTTCTTTAAAGAGATCACTTTAAACGACTTCTTCAAAGAGATCACTTTAAATCTCTTCTTTAAAGAGATCACTTTAAGTACAAATAAAAGCAAATAAAAACCATTAATTAAAAGACGTTTTTCCAAAATTAAATTTATTTATTATTAAAACTTACAGACCAGAAATGTCATTAATCCACAATTCCAAAAAGGTAATGGAGTAATAAAAAAATAATTTTGCTTCAAAGGATGGCTAACTGTCCTGAGTAGCAAGTCATCAAATCTTACTGGGCAATTGTGAAGGGAATACTGAGGCAATTGAATATAAGTGAATATAATTTTAAAAATTTACAAGATTTATGGATTAATGCTACAAAAAAAGTGACACAAAGTAAAATTTTGGCGGATTTAGAAAAAATTAAATTTTTTGGCATTTCGTAAAGTTAAGAAAAAAATAAAGAACTTAATTGTTTTAATTTTTGTTAAATTAAGTTTTTTCGTTTAAATAATAATTATTTATTTGCCGTTATCATCAAAATCAAAAATCATTTAAATTGATTAAGTTAAGAACTTAATTGTTTTAATTTTTGTTAAATTAAGTTTTTTCGTTTAAATAATAATTATTTATTTGCCGTTATCATCAAAATGAAAAATCATTTAAATTGATTAAGTTGTTTTTGAGAAAACTTAATTTAAAATCATCCAAATTTCAATCAATTATGGTGATAGCTTAGTGATTGAAACAACTGTGACACATGACTAATGTGACACCAGATTTCACTAGTAAGTGACTAAGATTGATACTTGACCAGGCCCAGGGCCAGGTTTGGTAAAATATACCTGGGTTTGTGGCCAGTGTTACACTTAGTGATTGAAACAACTGTGACACATGATTAATGTGACACCAGATTTCACTAGTAAGTGACTAAGATTCATATTTGACCAGGCCCAGGGTCAGGTTTGGTAAAACATACCTGGGTTTGTGTCCAATGTTACATTAACATCATTATGTGGATAATGAAGATGATCATCATCATTATTATCATTATCATAAAGCTTTTGTCTACCCTTTAATGCTGTTTCTCTAATATAAATCATCTCAAGCATCTTCTTTTCCTAACTGAAGCTTGCTCAAACGATATGGAATGCATTCTCTAGGTTTTCTTACTTCTACCTCTAACTTTTTCTCCTGAAGCTGCTACCTCTCTACCTGCTGATACCCAAACAGGTATGGGAGCTTTTATTACTTCTAGTCGGTTTCATGTCAAGCTTCATTTTTTATGGTTTTCTTAACAAAACCATACAAAATCATAAATAAAGTCTAATAATAACTATAAAGAAAATAATAACTATAAAGAAAGTCTTGTACAGTTGCTATATTAAATTGAAGTCAATTTTTTCATCTTTTTCACAAGAATATCTCTCTTGAGAACAAATGTCGGTTTATTACTAGTTTATTAAATCTTGTATCTTATCTCAGATGTTAGGTTTTTGAGACTTTTGGAAAATCTTCAATAGTGTCATTAACTAAGATCTAACATTTCATTTCTATGATCATCTCGGAATAAAAATTAAAGCAAGGATAAAATTATTTGCAAAGAACTTTTCCTCTAATTTGATTATTGAATCCATTGACCATACTTTTCCTGCCAGTCTAGTTAAAAAAATTATCCTAGTGTTACACATTCAAATCACTACGGCATCTGATGCTAAAGTCAACTCTCAATTAAACTCTACTATGAGTTGTGGTCCAGAAAACATTCCTATTATAGTCTTACAAAAGTGTTTTGTCAACTCTCTCTGAATTATTAACAAGTGCTAAACAGCGCAAAAAAATTGGTTCTAGTTTTTAAAACACTAGAAAATACTTTGACCTCTCCAACTATCTCCAACTTTGATCTCTCTAACGATCTATCTAGAAAATACTTTGACCTCTCCAACCTCACATTAGTCTTCTTTTTAATAAATAATATGCTTATAATTAATAAATATAAGCATAAATTAAAAATGTTTTCACAGTATTCAATATTTATTAACATATAATTAACTAAGGCATAGAGCAAACTACAAATAAATGATCTTGTGTTGAAAAATTTGTAATTAGAGCATGAAACAATCATACACCAACAAAAGGAAAAAAGGTCTTTGAAAAAAAAAATTGAAAAATTAACTTCACTCATAGAATAACATTTACCATATCTGTTAAACTGAGTAGCAAGGCTGAGCCAATGTGAACATTGTTAACACTTACAAACAGTTTTAAAAAAAATTAAAATTTGTTAATAGGTTTTTTATAAATAATTTAATGTATCTTTGGTATTTCTTACCTGTCATGATTCATTTGTGATGCATTTTCTAACTGATCAAGTTCTGTAAACTCTTTTAAATCTTCTTGATGTTTGTAAGGCCTAGAAATAAAATTAAATATAGCTTTCAATTAATGTTTCAAAAATAAATGTTTTTTATGAACTACAGTAATATTTATATACTTTATAATATAAACCTAAATAAATAAGAAACATCACTAATGACATCATTCTAAAAGAGAGATGGATGGGGGCATACTACATGGATGGATCTAGAGATGGATGGGGGCATACTACAAACATACAACTGTTGACATTATTGAATTGGGTTTGGATTTAGGCAGGCAGTACCTAGGTATAAAAGAGATTAATTATAGCAAAAATATCTGTAAATGTGTGTGTGTGTGTGTGTGTGTGTGTGTGTAAACACACACACACACACACACACACACACATACACACACTCACACACACACACTTAGTGAAGGAATACGAGGGCAGATTATTCTTTTGCATTCGCAAGGAGAAAGTGAGCAAAACATTACAAAAATATTAAAATGTTCCCATGGTGCAGTGCAACTAACTTTAAAATGGCACAAAACTTTCGAGAGTCTTAAAAGTAGACATTTAGCTGGGAGTAAAAATTTGGTCCCAATTGAAAAAAAAAGCATTACACATTTCACTCGAGTAAATTGTATATTTTATCAGTATAACTGATATAATTCATCAACCAATACATCATTATTTAATGTTCTTTTTATAAAAAAAAGCTTTGCCAAAATTCAAAGGAATTTGAAATAGGTAGGTGAATTGAAATACAAAACTTTTTTAATTTTAACTCATCTGATGAAATGAAAAAAATAACCTAAAAGAGAGTCAAGTAAACCAACACCTCCCATTTGTTTATTATAATTTTAAGCTTCATTTGGAAATGAAACTAGGATTTTTTTGCTTACTGATTTTGAAAATTTCTGAACTTCTGCCGTTGGTTGGCTACCAACAAAGTTTTATAACAAAGTTACCATTTTATTATCAAACCAACGCACAACAAATAACTGTAAAATAACAGTCAATTGCTCAAAACCCATGTTTTTGCTTTTTAAATTTTTTTTGTTTTTGCTTTTTCAATTTTTTAATCGATTTTGATGAACAATTCCTAACATAAGTATGCCTTAGCAATACATATAAACTTGAAATGGTATATTGTTAAACCAGTTATCAACATACAATTTATGGTTGCAATTATGAGGAATAATGCATGCAAGCCTTATAACAAAATTTTCACTAGCACCAATATCTATTTCATTTGGGGCACACACATTGTCAGACTTTCCAGTAAACAATTCAAAATTATAACTGAATCCTGAAACACCACTAAGAATATATACTTTATATCCCCATTTATACTGCTTCTTTGGGTTTTTAGTGGAATAATTTGTTCATCAGCTGCTCAATTTTCTTCAATTGGAATATTTTTAAGATGCTCAACAAGCTTCGTAATCAAGGGTCTTACTTTGTGCAATTTGTCCCCACTAGTTTTCTCATTATTGTCAGAAAAATGTAAAAAGCGTTTTATCTTTTCAAATGACTAAAGACTCATTATTTCTGCAACAGGGTTTACTGCAAAGGAAGATGACCAATTATTTCTTGTTGCAAGAAGTTTTATAACATGTATAAAATAGAAGCAATAAATTTCTTTATTTCACTGGCTGTATATTTTAATAGTTTTTCAGGTCTGATTACGATGAAGTAAAGAAAGCGATATCAATCAAAGAAACTAAGTTCTGAACCTAGATCGCTAACATGTTCTGCAAAAGCAAAATGACCACTTTTTATTATTTTAACATTGGCTTTAATTTTTCTTATTATCATATTAGATAAATACTTTTCTTTTTTGTCATTAAAGAATTAGTTGGCATAACTAATTCAGGTCACTATGTTCGGATTCCCTACCTTCTTAAAATTCACTACTAGATTCATATATTTCATTTGGTCTCTTTTGAATATTAAAATCTACCACATCATCAGATTATAACCATTCATCAGAACTTTTATCTACAAGTTTTGGAACATAGATTGTTGACCTCACCATGCGAGCAGAAGATTTTTTAGAAAATGAATCAGTAGTTATTGCTAAAAATGCAAAACAATACTTTCATCAAGGTTAATTTATTGTAATACCATACTATTAAAATATACATACATAACTTAATATTACTCTATTTATAAGTTAATTTTATTTAATAAGTTTCAAAAAACTTTAAACAAAAAGATTACTTTGAATATATAAAAGTAATAAATTAAATTATATTTACATAAACAAACTTTTAACGCATGCTGTATCATGTCTGATACAATTATATATAACAAAATTACATATTGTTACAAGTTTGAGAAATTTTTAAACTAACTTTTTTTAACAAATGGAGAGATGGATATTTCCATTTCATTTTTACAATCTTAGTTTTCTAGATTCTATGAACATATTATAGGTGAAGAACTTAACAGCGTTTATCACCTATATCTGCCATTTTAATGACTTAGAATTAAAATATTGTCTAGGTAACAAGATAATTGAAAATTGTTATAGTTAATCATTTATGGAAACAAATTATTATTAAAAAACCCCATTAAAATGTATTGCCAAAATCATAGTTCATGTAACCATGCTATCGATTATCATAAAATGCATCATATATGATACTCTATGCAGAATAGGGTTAAAGAAATCTATTCAAACAGAGCAATCGTTATGATCATTGTTTCTAGTAATTAGTATTAACGTTGAAAATTGGGCAATATAAATGAAACAATTTTAGACAGGCATCAAATATGGTAAGAACATTTATAAAAGAAACCATGTTATTTTTTTATTCAATTTCTTCTGTCATTACAAAATTTAAATAATATATTTTACAAATAAATTGCAATTTATTTTCTCATTTTACTATTATATAAGTATTCAGAAAAAATGTCAAATATAGCAAAAACATTTTTAAAAGCGAAAAGTCATAAAAAAAAAACAAATGTGAGAAAAACTTAACAAAGTTTCTCATAGTTCTAGCATATATAGCAAATTAGTTTCTTAATATATGAACTAATAAAAATTGTGGATAAATTGCATGTCAAAACTTTCAATTGTTGCAAAATAGTTATAAATGTTTTTTTCCTTAACTTGTATCCAATTGGATAGTTAAAAATAACAACTACCCAAAAAAAAAAAGAATACAAAAGTTGTACAAAAATTATAAAATTTTTTTTTTTTTATTTTTCTTTTTTTAATTATTAAATTTTTCTAGTTTATTTAACTAAAATTTGATATTGATATTTTTTACAATTTTGTTTCGTTTTTTTAATATTAATTTTTTTTCTCAGTAGATAAGTTTAACTTTTTGTCGCAAATTATTGAAACATTTTAAAAGTGTCAGGAAAAATTACTTTAAGCATGGACGAACAAGGCATGCAACCACATACGCTTCCTGGGAAGGCTTGTCTAAAAAAAACTTGACAGGCTACCCACCTAGATAGTCTTGTGGAGGCTTTTTTCTAGAAATTCAAATTATTAGTTTTTGATAATTTATAATATTTCCACTGAATTTTTATTTTGTTCCTTCTTCATTCAGGAATAGTATTTGTTTTTTTAGTGATAAAAAGGCAGAAAAACAGGTATTTAAAAATTTTTTAAAATTTTTTAAATTAAATTTTACATTATTTTTATCCTATAATATTTAAATATTGAATTTAGTCCTGCTTCTGCTGCTGCCGTTACTCATTTATAAGTGTTTGCACAGAACTCATGGCAGCCATTACACCCAATGGCAAGAAAGAATCGCAGCACTTTTTGCATAAGAAAAGGTAAACAAAAAGTGTATACAAATATCTAACTTATATAAACTTCAAAAATGTTAAAATAAATCAAGTTTTACAATTTTAATTGAAAACTGCATTACAGCAACATCTTTATTTTGATTTATAGCATTTATTTGCCATTTTATAAAGTATTTTGTTTATTAAACAGTATTAAAATATTCATCAAACAATACGCTTTAGTGGCCGAATAGATTAGGTTGCAGCGTTCTGTAGTAAAATGTCATGGTTCAAATCCTTGCGCTTCTGCATTTTTTTTTTAATCTTTTGATTTTTTTAAAATACAAAATAACACTTTTTTAAAGTTCAATTTTTACTTGTATAAAGTTTTTTTTTAAAAACTTTTATTTAAAAATTGCTGCAAAATCTTCTTAATTTTGATTTATAGTATTTATTTAACATTTTATAAAGTTATTTTATCTGTTGTTTATTAAATAGTGTTTAACACTGATTAGTGTGCCTTAGTGGCCAAAGTGATTAACACGCTGCGCTTCTGAAGTACAACGTGATTGTTTATAATTTTACAATAAAGTTATAAAAAATTGTTCAAAGCAAAGATTTGACAGATTTTTATTTTCTATTGCTTACTAAAAATTATTGAAATAAAACGACTATATAAAGAATAAGTATAGAAATGGTCATTGTGAAATAGACTTACCATGACCATAGGTCAAGGTAAGTTCATTGTTCCACATATTTTTAAGTCTAATTTCAAAGCTTTTTATACCGATTGTAATTAATCAACATATTTTAAGCGGGTATTCTAAATACTATTTAGAATATCCATTTTGAGAACTAATATCTGAAACGCTGATAAATAGTGTTTCGGGTCACGACTAAAGAAGCGCTTAAAATTTTTTAAGTTAATTATGTTATTAATTATTTTTTATTCATAATTTTAAAAGGTAGACAATATGTATAGTTTTTCTACCCCTTACTAAAAAATATTTAAGTAAGGATAATGGTCGGTGTAGAAAAGGCTTACTAAGACTCATTTTACCGGACAGCTAATCAGGACCTGTATTAGTATTCGTAATTCCTGTAACTGGTGTGAGCCAGTGAGTGTGGTATTAACAGACTACGACAGTCGATTTGCTTGATTGCTACTCATCCAGCAATCATGACCCATCCAGCAATAAAAGATCCAGATATAAAACTGTTAACTGATTGTGCTTTAACTAACTCACTTGGCAAGCTATTCCATAAATTGACTAATTAAATAAAAAGTTTTTATGACTTGCTTAATGATTTCTTAGAGATATTAAAAACCTCTTGAATTAGTATTCAACAACCTCAAGCTCTCGTTTGAGGTTGTTGAATACTAATTTTTTTTTGTTTCTAAATCGTTAAAATCATTGAAGAACTTAAAAAGTTGAATCCTTTTTGACTCCTTTTTTTCAAGACAGTCAAGTCAAGAGCTTTTAGACAATTCTCATAGGTGATTTTTTTTAAGTGATGGTATTAATTGAGTTGCACAATGTTGGACTCTTTCTAACAAATCAATTTCTCCCTTTCGAATAGGTGACCAAACTGGTACTGCAAACTTTAACAGTGGTTGCACAAAAGAACACAAAGTATTCTCAGGAGTCTTATATCTAAACAAACAAAGCATTTTCTAATCCAACCCAACATTTGGTTGGGCTTGCCTACGCATTTTATTACATGATTTTTCCATTTCAGATTGCTTGAGATTACTCCAGTGTAGCTAGTATTTATTTAAAAATTTAGTTATATAAACAAACACATGAATTATATATTTGAATTATATTGAATTATAAGAATTGTAGATTATAATTGAATTGTAGATTATAAAAAGAAGAATTGTAGATTATAAATTATAAGAATTATAAAAAATTGAAATATATTGAATTATAAAAATGCTATAGCATAGCTAATCGTTTTAATAAAACAACAATATAAAAATACTGTTATATATTAACATTTTATAAAAACAATTGATTTCTATGTTTATAAAAGTTTGTTCATTTTACTTCTTCTTAGTGAATATCATCGAATATGAAAATTCTGACAAGGACTATAAAACAAGTGGGAAGAAAAACAAATTGTTAAAAAAGAAATTATATCATGTAAGGAGTTTTTAAAGAATAACTAAATAAAAAACATCAACATATTTAACATTTTTTATTTAATTAACAAGGAAACCGCTGTTATTCCAAAAAAACTTTGCTTCTGTGGCCGGACAAAAATTTTTTGAAAATTGCGTGTTTTTCAGAAAATTCTTGATTTGCATTCAATGCCGAGCTTCCTCCTATAATATTCCTAAACTGCTGGAGTAGAGAGTATACATAAAGACAAGATCGAAAAAGTATTCTGTGGAAGCAAGTCATATAATTTGTGAGGCCTACAAGGCATACTTCAGCATGCCAGTCTGGGATCAAGACATGCAAATATTTTAAGAAAACACTTGAAGGTAAACTGAACAGTTGCTTCGCGCTTAGATATGTTTTAATTTACTTTCATAAAATTTCAATAATTTAAATCTAATCATTTCAAGGAGTTGTAATTTACAAAGTTTTGTCATAAGTTGTGTACTGTAGTTAAATACGTTCCATCTTAAAATCATTCCATATTTTGAAATTTCTTGTCCTCAAAATATTGTAATTCTTATGTGCTATGTTACAGGTTGGTACACAGGAGAGAAGCAAGCCATGAAGTTTGCTATCCCGTGAATTTGGTGAGAGCCGATAGACCACTCAAATAACTTGTTTCCTTTGTATCTGGGACAGCTGCGACACTAAGGCATATTATTACACAAAGGACTGGTCACAATGGACTGAGTTTTCAGAACAGGACGGAGAGAGCAGCTTGGAGCAGTTTTAATGCAGTTGTTCAGGGTTTCCTAGGTAATCACAAAGCTAAATACTATGTAGAGTTAGTGCAGACTCTCTAATAAAGAATTAAGCCAAAATAGGATGAAGAATGTCTCTGAAAGTCCATATCTTTGATTCGCATCTTGACAAATTCAAGGAGAACATGGGCGCTTACTCCAAGAAGCAAGGCGAGCGCATTCATCAAGATATATTGAACATCGTTACCAAGGACAGTATTAAGAAAACATGATGGGGGACTACATTTAGGAGCTACTTTGAGAGACTGATCCACAGTACAATCATAAATCTAGAAAATCTAAACATTTCTGAACCTTATAGAAAGGTTTTTAACTATGTTTGTCTATTTCTTGTGCAATTTTTATTTCAACCTGACCTTAATGACAAAAACAGAAAAAACATTCTATTTTCACAAAAAAACAATTTTTCTTTGTGCTGTGGTTGTGTAAGCAAAGTTTGGGTTTAATTAAGTAATTTTTTCACATACTTTAGACATTAGCAATTGAAATATAACACTTAGAGTCCAGGAACAAAAATTGTGTCACATAATGTAATATCACATTGATCTGTTGCTGCATTTAAAAAAATAAATAAGCAATATCAAATAAATAGCATACTTTAAATTACAATTAATTTTCAGAAGCATATTTATGCTTTTAAATAGGTACATTTATTGTTTTTATGAAAAACTAACAATTGCTTTCTTTGTTTTTATGAAAAACTAATTATTTTACTTGATAAAAATGCTGAAGAACTACTGAATAAAAAAACAGAGTTGATTTCTAAATGTTGTCATGCAAATAAAATTTTATTAAACAACCACAAACCTGAAGATGCATGCGCTCACAACAATAGTTTTTATGTATAGTTTTATGTAACTACAGTTGACTCTTGATATCTCGAACTCTCAGGGGACCAGGAAAAATATTTGAGATACCAAGAGTTCGAGATATTGAGAAGATTTTGGCTCAAACAAGTGTGCAAGAGACCAGAAATAAAGTTACACAATAAGATACACAAAAGTTCAAGATATTGAGTAGTCGAGATATGGAGAGTCAACTGAAATTGCATTTGTATATAATTAGTTTGACAAAAAAATTGTTTTTACCTAATGATTGCAATAGCATGAAACTTAAAGTGGTGAAAATCATGTACTATATATATATATATATATATATATATATATATATATATATATATATATATATATATATATATATATATATATATATATATATATATATCATGTACTATATATATATACATATATATATATATATCATGTACTATATATATATATATACATACATATATATATATATATATATATATATATATATATATATATATATATATATATATATATATATATATAAATATATATATATATATATATATATATATATATATATCATGTACTATATATATATACATATATATATATATATATATCATGTACTATATATATATATATACATATATATATATATATATATATATATATATATATATATATATATATATATATATATATATATATATATATATATATATATATATATATATATATATATATATATATATATATATATATATATATATATATAAAGTAGTACAAAATCACTTGGTAAAAATTTTTTTCATTTTGAATAAAAAAATTTTTTGCTAAGTGATTTTCTACTACTTTATAATTGCTCTTTATAATTGACGATTTACCGTCCAACAATAATTTCTGTTTCTGAATTCCTTTTCTTTGGAGCATTTGCAATATCAATAAATCCAATATCTTTAATACCATCAATCTCTAATGAATTTTCAAAATTCTCTTTGATACGTACATCTATTAGGTGCCCTTTTTTTATAGCCTGTGAATGTAAATAGTAAAAAAAGTTTGAAAAAATAAAACAATAATAAAACTTGAATAAGCAACTTTTGTATTTCAGGTGCATAGTAAGTCAAAAAACTATTATCATAAATATTTCTTCTTACAGACTTTAATTAGCTTTTATTATTAATATTCAATTTTTAATTTTAAATTTAATTAGGAAGAAAAAAAAATCAGAAAGAAAGTTAAGGAAAAAGAAATTATTGTTTACAGAAAAAAAAATCAACAAAAAAAGTTAACACAATAAAAAAGTTTAGTATTATGCCACCATTCACTACCATAAACTAAATTGCTATTGAAAATATTAAAAACCAAAAATAGTACACAACAAATAATAAAAAAAATCAGACATGAATTGCTAACTAGAAAAAGGGGACACGTCCTGCAAAAATTCACATAGCATGTCCCCTTTTTCAAGTTAATGATTTATATATAGTGCCTTCTTTATAAACTCCTGGATTCAATCGGGCACAGAAGCTTTTATTCCTTTTTGTCAGTTTCTAATTTTAATCAAAAGTCTTTCTATTATTGTAAGAAAATGGTCCACAATGTTAATATTTGGTTCTTAAGTCCATAATTCTCAGATAAATCCCATGTTTTATCTCAGAAATAAGGTTTTAGAAACTTTTGAAAAATCTTTAACAATTATCCTAAAGAAACAAGTCAATCGTTAGTCATCCAAGTCACTTGTGCTTCTGTACTTTTTATATTTTCCAGAACTCTTACAACTATATTATCTGAAGTTAATCCTATTTTCCTGCTTGTTGGAAGATGGCATTTGTGGCCCCATTTTTAATAAACTCTAGAGATCACTCTGACTCCTTTAAATATTGTCCAATCAGTATTATTACTACAATTGTTGTCCAATCAGTATTATTACTACAATTGTTGTCCAATCAGTATTATTACTATAATTAGTAAAGAACTAACAAACTTCTAATACCTCATCTTGAGTCAAACTTTCTGACATATCTGATTCTACTTGTTAACTGACTTGTAAACTGATTTGTTAACAAATATAAAAGAAAGGTTTATTGTACATTAAATGGACGCAGAGAGGCAAGGGCTTTTGAAATATCAACGTCTTGCAATAAAATCTGGTGTGGTGGTCTTCTACATTAGCTTGCTTCATACGGTGTACAAGGGCTAAATTTTAATCAAAAATAAAATCAAAAACAATTGTCTACTGCAAATAAACATCACAATTTTGTTAATATTTCTATTAATGACAGCACTATTAATGAGTCCTTACTCAGTATTGAGTACTCCTATCTGTCTTCTCAAATTATCCTTCACTACTGGCCTTTCATGAAAACCATAGCTAGCAACTGCTAAGTTTTACTCACTTCTTCTAGTTTTTAAGGTCAATATAATTATGTCGTAAACATGTCTACAAAATGTCTGTCTACAAAAATATTGTCTTTCTTGCTCTGTAATTCACTTATTTGCTTCCTGTTAACTTGTTACATAATATAACACTCCTAACATAATATAACACTACTTATTCAACATAATCAGTGATAACAGCCACTCATAACATAATATAACACTCCTTAACCAACATAATCAGTGGTTACAGCCACTCAAAATAAACAAAACAAAAACACACACACAAAAAAAACATGTTAAAAAAAACAAACATTTACTATTAGCAACAATAAAGTTAATAGAAACCAGTACTTTTTTTTAACAGTTTGTAAACACAATTTGTAAATGTATGTTATTTTATGCAACAAAGTGTTTAACAAATAAATTAAAAACAATTTTTAAGACTTTTTAAAGTTTTCTTTACAAATTTGTGAATTTTCATCAACATAGATTAAGTGACACTAAGAAAATTTTTTTTTTAAAATAACCATTTCATATAAGTGAAAATTTTGAATATATTGTGTATATCAGGTTAGGACCATCACGATCACCCTGATACTGGTACCATGTAACCTAGTACTACCTGTGCCATGCCCTGGTACCTTGTAGGGTTTGCTTTTTTAAGCAAAGGCTAGAAGAAACAAACTCCAACTTAAAAATCCCCTGCCCTGCAGGAGATCTTGATTGAATAAAGGCTAGAGATAGTGCCTCAATAAAAATACACATCTTGAGCAGATGTTAACTGCATCCAGCCACTATCTTGTAAAAGGCCTTCTAGGCAAAGAGGCAAAGAGGGGTAAACAGATTCTATCTGTTGACCAGCTGCGCACATCTTCTTCATCTATTAGGCTAGTGTAGATACATTTTTATACATTATTTCCAGTTTAGGATGTTGAATACTGAATCTTCTTGACTCATTGCATGTGTTAAGTTTGTGTCTATATTTTTATGACTAGACAAACCATTCTATTATATCCTAATAAGGGTACAGCTCTAAAACTTAGTTTTATGGTTCTAAGGCTGGCTGGTAGTCAGGTTTCCCCGAACTCTGTGGTAGCTCTCAGAGAGGCTGATTCCATCAAATGCATAGTCGAGACCATATTTAAAGCCCTTTGTTACTGCTTAGGGTTTATTAATAATAATAAGGCAATTGCTTGAACTATTAATGTACTGAAAACTACCTGTGCTTTAAGTCAAGTTCTTTAAACAAATTAAAAAATGACAGAAGTAACAAAAACTTTAAAACAAAAAAAACCATTGTCATCACCAAGTTCACTAAATCTATCACTAACTAATATTTGTGGTCTTTGAAGTAACTTTTCTTCTGTTGGGTCTTATCTTTTGCAAAGCTCACCAGTCCTACTTGCTCTTTGTGAGTCTAATTTGAGTTCAGCTGTCTCAACTTGTGATCTTAGTATTGATGGTTATCTTCTTTTAACTTGCAATTTTAACTCCAATTCACTCTATTTTTTCACACAACTGTTTACATGCATACATACATATAAACATACATACACACATTGTTTACATACAAACGTAACTGTATATGGTGTGAAAAATTTAAATCAAATATTTCATTAAAATATTAGATTTGTTATATTTTAATGAAATTATATTAGATTCTAATATTTACACTTTATAAAAATTTTCAAAAAAAGTCTAAATCATCGGCTAAAATGGAAAGTGTAAGCAGGCAGTATCAAAATTTCTATTTTTGGCTGCCTCATCTTTATTTTATCGAATAAAAAATATATTATTTGTTTTATTTTAATATATTTAAAAATATATTATTTGTTTTATCGAATAAAAAATATAAGATTTAAAAATAGACTGGATGGAACACATTGAAGATTCATCTCCTTTCTCTTTATTCTATATCGTTCTCCTTCATCTCAAGACTGCACTCTTTTTGTTGTTATTTCTGATCTGAAAGGGCATGATCAATTAGATATTTTTGATCAAATTGACCAAGCCCTTTCTCTTTATCTTTCAGCCAATAACGATGTTGTTGGTGACTTTAATGCTCATCACACTAAATGACTTGGTTCTAGTGTCAGTGACTCTATAGCCCACAACATTTGCTATTCTCAATCTCTAACACAATTAGTCGACTTTCCAACTTGCTCTCCAGACAATCCGAATCATATTTCCTTCTCTACTTGATTTGTGTTTTGTTTCTAATCCTAGTCAGTGCTCAGTTTCTCCACATTCACCCTTAAGTGCTTCCAATCATGGTTTGATCTCTCTAAAACTATTATGTCATTCTTATTCATCATCAGAATCATACTGCTTAAAACTAACTACCTTAAAGCTGACTAGTACTCTTTCTGTGATTTTCTCAGTGATGGCCCTTGAGTTGAAACTTTTCGTTTTACCCCTCTATATCTTAAAATTTCTAAATAATATAAAAAAAGGCACATACGCACTTATATCCTTTACACAAAAAGTGGACATGTGCCCTCTAGCCCCATTGGTGGCGTCGGTCTTGCTTAAGTCAAACTAATATCTCATTTTAGCCAAAGTTTAACTTTGGGAACTCGCTTTAGTCACACATTTAAGTCAAACCATTTTCATTGGTCCCTTGGAGGTTCGAATTATTGAGAATTAACTGTGTGTGTGTGTGTGTGTGTGTGTGTCTATATATATATATATATATATATATATATATATATATAATATATATATATATATATACATATCTGTTGCAAGGACACGCCCCTGACGAGTGGCATTAGTGCAGGTCTTAAGCTCTCCGAAACATCATTGGTGATTGCAGTGCATTCCTGAGGAGAGGATCACCATTCATCCACTACTTAATTCTAATTGGTTATAATGGCACCAACATTTTTTTTACCTCATGAATTATAGCGCTTTGTGAGCTTTTTTTTTTTTTGTTATTCACCTCCTTAAGTCCAAGAAAGCCACTACAGATGAGGAGGCTACTTAATGGTGGTTATAACCCTCTCTCAACTCTATAACTCCGAAACACGAACCTTGACAAACAAGGCCGCTGCATGGAGAAACAAGTTGAGCGCGGTACTACCAGGGACGTGGTAGAGATTGAACTCGGAACCTCTCGCTTATGAAGCGAGTGTTTTACCACTACACCACTACCGCATTAGCTTTATATTATGAATTTATCACATTAACGACGTTTATATATTTTTTTGTTACACAGGTGATTATCATTTTTCAATTTATTATCTAGAGTTTAGACCATAAATAGTACCAAATTTATTAGCCTATTTTTTCTTTTTATGTTGCCTTGAACTACCATTTATTATCATTTTACTTGCTATTTTGTTATAACTTGTTTTATTTTGTTTTTGTATGGTACGATAATTTTAGCCATAGTTGTTATTAATAAACCAGCAAACTTATATTGACTTGTTTACTCATATACCATTGTCTCATCATTTGCTAAGGATGACTAGAGTGCGAGTTATGGTTCCCCCTCTTCCTGAGTCGTTAAATTTTATTTTTCCTACTAAATAGACTTTACATTAATTTATGTTTTTTTACCTAAATGACATCATCTACAATCTGATTCTATTATCACATCTCTCAGGTCTATGAAACTGGACAGCTCTGTTGGTCACTTTTTGCGATCTCTGTGTCGCATAAACGATTAAAAAGAAAAAATATTTAAAATTATCTTAAGAGTACAATAAATTTTAATAGGAAACAATTTATCACAATGTTATCGAATAAGTTATTAATAAGAATAAGAAATTAAGTAAAAAATAAGTTTAACTTCAATAGTAATAAACAAAATTAAAAATATGAAAATTTAAAATAAATGTTTTTAAAATATGCAAAACTTACTGTGTATACAAAAGAAAATCGAGGATGACAAGTTTTAAAATGCTTTAACAAAACATATAATCTTTTGCAGTCCAATGCACACCAAGGACAGGCCATACCTTCTTTGGCTTCAGTTTGTTGTCTAGTGGATCCATTATAAATAAACCGATAAAACATTCGCATATTCTTTTCTGCAGAAGTTACTGCAACAGACTTTGTTTCTTTTGACATTTCTAACTCAATCTTTATATTGGAATTGTCTTGATAAGGAGATGCAAGACATTTATAGGCAGCTGCCAGTGGTGCTATTGGTTTTGTTCCCCAGGTGAGGTTAAACTTTATAGTCGGACCAAAAGAAAATGCTGCAAACGGTCCCAGCTTTAAAAAAAAAAAAGAATTTATGACATGTTTTTATGCTTATTAGATAGTAAAGATTTTAATTTTTTATTAAAGATTTTTAATTTCTTTATTAAATATATTACTCTTTTTTACTTCTTTCGTTTTTAAAACTAACGCAGTAAAATAAAATAAGATTTGAACCTTACTAATATCTCAAAATGGGCAATATCTTATCAAATAAAATCATCAAGTAAGTTTTTGACTAGAAAGCAAATAAAAAAATCATTAGTGAAATCAATTGCAAAAAAATAATAGAATGGTGCAATGAGCACAAAAATTGAAAATGTGAACTATGGGCTAAAGTTATTTGGAGCAAGGAGTCTACTTTTGTGTTGTTTTATAATAGTCGATCTCACTGCTAGAAATTGAGTTCAACCCCCAAACATGCAAGACAACTATTAAACATGCCAAAAATATTAATGTTTGGGGTTGTTTTAGTGCACACAAAATCAAAAATCTTTACTGGGTGGAGGGTACAATAGACCAGCATTTGTATTACAAAATCTAAAGTAATCAACTTGGACCAAGTATAGAAGAGCTTTTCTCTAATAATGATTACATCTTTCATGACTTTCATGACATGACTACATCTTTCATTTAATGATCTTAAACACGGTTGAATAAAAGATATCTAGAATTTAAATTGATAGCAGTTATTTTTTGGCTAGCACAATCTTCTGATTTAAATCCAATAGAAGATTTTGGGTTTATATTGGATAGAAAATTGCCAGATCGTAGGCTACAAACGAAGATGAGCTGTTTCAAATTCTTTTTGTTGGTTAGAATGCTTTGCCAATTGACTTAATAAAAAGACTCGTAGATAGTATGCCTTATATGCAGAAATCATAAGAAAGTATGTAGAAGTCATAAGTAAAACAAAGGAGGGCCAAATAATTATTAAAACAGCTAAAAATTAAAAAATACTTTAAAAAACCTAATTTCTTTTAATTATATGTAATATACAATAATATCACATACATTTCTTTAAAATCTAAATTACTTTTATTATACAAGTTTAAGACATTTTTTGTTGTTTTTTTTTTATCAAAAAATTGAGTGTAACTTTTTTTTTTTTTTGCAACCCCCCTATATACCAAGAAAAACTGAGTAGTTCTGTAATAAAAAATTTAAACCAAATTTTATAAAATATTACAAAAGGAGTTATCTAGCAGAACAATAGTAAATAGTGTAATCTAGTTATGATAACATTGATCATATTATCTATGAATAGATTTCTAATATAAAGTCAGGCCTGGAATAAAAGTTTAGGTGACTGGGCTTTAGGGAAGCATCATAACTATTTAAATCTAGCAAAACATCTTCCATCCTACCTAAACAAAAAGTTCACTACCTAAAAAATAAGATGTAAGTGTATGAAGAATGAACAGAGTGGGTGTTGTAGGTCACCTGAACAGAGTAGATGTAGTGGGTGTGAATGGTGGTTTTCACTAAACTTGAGTTATTAAATATTATCTATTATACAGCTCTTAATAAAATTTAATTATTCAGTAGTTATTACCAAATCAAGTCAAATGAAATGCTTTACTGATGATGCATTAACAGTAAGTTATAATATATGTAGTCACTTAAGGTAAATAATAATATATGTATTGTTACCTCTGGTAAGTAATAACATATTTATTGTTACTTATGGTAAGTAATAATAATACATACCAGTTACAACATTAGTTTTTAAATTTAAAAAATAAAATTAAACTTCTACAAACCAAAAAAGTAATTAAACATTATCACTAAAATTATCAACATTAGATTTGTCATAAAACCTTTGATTTGAACTTGCTTTCCCAACTGTTTGATTTTCGAATTGTCGGTGAATTTTCATGTAAGAGTAACTCATAATCCCCATCTGTCAACAAGCAATTTTTAAGACGGTCATAGAGAATCATTTCTGCCGAAAATGATGCTACACATACATCAGCTGGATAAGTTAAACTATTAGTTTCACTGTCAGCATCAGAATTGTCACACTTTTGACGTTTTAATGGGCGATGTAATCCATTTTCTACAATAAAAATGAATAAACTATATAGATAAAATATCAATACAAATAAAAAAGCAATAAGGAAATGCAATAATAAATTAGATATGAAAAAAACACACACAAAAAACATAAAAAACAAGATTCAAAAATAGGATAAAAAAAGTTGAAACAAAGAATACAGTCAAGAGAAATAAAAAAAAAAATTAAGACAAAAAACTTGTCTGATATTTTTTTATAGCACCTTATTTATATTATTTATATCTTAATGAAACCAAGAAAAATAATTTCCTCGCCACTATAAACTATATTATGGTGAACCTGTCTAAAGCATGCGATTGTTAATTTGAAACAATGAAAAATAAAATAAAATATATAAAATAATTAAACTAATGCAAAAACTATTTTTTCCCTATTTTTAATAAAAAAACATAAAAAAAAACAATAAATAATATGACTTGGGCGCTTTTTTTTAGACTTCCATACAGTTACAGCAGTACTAAAACAGGTGTGAGTTTGTCCTTGTCATCTATTAATTCTGATCCATATACCAACTTAGCAGCTTGGTCACAAGCTTAACACAGCGTTCAACACTTTGCATATGGTTTGAATAACTATTAACTATAAGAGGTACAGGGGCGTGGTGGTCCCAGAGGCCATGCAGGATTCCCGTATAGGCTTTTCACTTTTTTATTTAAATAAAGGCCTTTTAGCACTTTTTAATTCAAGTATGGGCCTTTTAGCATTTTTTTTGACATTCTGAAAAAAATCTATTTATTTTTAAAATAAAAAAATAATTAAATAGCATTTTTAGAGAAACATGAAATACTTTTCGATTAAGTGCTTAATAAAACTACAATATAAAAACTTTTTATATTTAAGGTACAAATATTTTAAGGTATGTAAATTACATTTTTAGAATGCTGTGGTGTGTTAATGCTTTGCAAAAATGCTAGTTAAAATGCAAAATTAAATTCAAGAAAAAAATTTTTTTTTCAATTTTTTTTTTTTTTATATATAATTTAATACAATTAATCTTATGATAAAACAAACAACATTACATAATAAAACTAAAATCTATGATTTTTAATTTTGTGTTAATGTTCTTCAAATAATAAAATAAAAATCTTACTTGATTACAATAACTTAGCGGCAAAGTTGTATTTTAAGGAAATCAAAACAAAAACTTGGTCGCTGCAGTGCAGCGTTACCGGTTTTTAGTTTTAAAGTATTACCAACTTGTTGGTTTGTATTATAAGCTTCAACTTAAAAAATCTTAGCTTAAAAAACTAAAATTGGAAAAGGAAAATATATTTGTATTATGTTTTTTAAAAAATACTATACTTTGCCAAATTTTATATAATATATAAAACATATTATATATAATATATATTATATAATTTTATATAATATATTTTTTGATAAATCTTTTTAAATTTTTTCTACTTTTTTTACTTTTATAAACAGTTTTAGTATCGAAAAACTTTGGCGTGAAAGCAAATGTAACATAACTCATATTTAAAAGTGTAATAAAAAATATCGGTTACTATTGGTTACTATAAACATTAAAAAAACTATTACGTTAAAGATTTTATAAAATAAATTTAAAAGTATATTCGTTTAAAATTTATAAAAATCATCAGACAAAAAATTTTAAAAATACTGAAATAAAAATGTAAATCGATAATTAATTGCAACATTTTAATATAAATGATAAAAACCGGGCTGCTTAGTCAAAAAGTTTTAATGCTTAGGCGTCTTTTAAAAAATTAATTAGCTCAAAAAATGACGAATTTTATTATCATAGCTTCATTTTCTGTTTTGTATATAAAAAAAAAAGTTCAATAAATGAAGTTTATACTAAATTTATTAATAATTTTGGAACATATAAATAATTATAAAATAAATGCACACAAAATATGGGTTGGATAAAATGATAGATAGATATCTTTTTTTACCGCACATGTATGGGCTTTTACATCCATCATATATGGTAAAATCCAGCACATATAGGCTTTTTTAATGAAATCCTGCATGAGCTATTTACAGCCACCACGCCCTTGCACCAATGACTGATTGGATCTGTTTGATTGTTTAATGTGAAGCGGTGGTTCTGTAGTTTGAAAATTGTCTGTTGTTCATCTTACCCGTTAGCATTTTTGGTACTTGATATTTATATTTGAATTTCAAGTTTAATTTTAAATCTAATTTTTAGGTTTGCCTTTAAGAGTTAGTCTTTTAACTTGAGAACAATGTCTGTAGCTTTAACACACTTATTTTGAGGTCAGACATTATCTATAAAAGAACATTTTCGAATATCAACAACCAATGAAGGTAAATGTTTCAACAACTGTAAGCCAGAAACAAATGCAGTCCATTAGAGCAGAGGTGTTCAAACTTAGTAGTCAATTTATATAAATTTAAATTTGTGTCCAGTTTTATTGTGGATAACAGTTTGAGAACTCTATTGGTGAAAGTTAATCATCTATTGTTATTTCTAGGTCCGGGTTTCACCCTAGCAAGAACTTTGATTACATTTCCTACTCTTATGGCAACAATAATGTTGTAAATATACTCCTAATCTTTACTTAGATGGAGAAGTGCCTTTTTAGATAATTTAAGTAATTTAAGTAGTAATTTATTGCCATCTATTCAAGGTTGAAAGTCTATTTTTCACACCTGAACGGTTTTACCTATTGGTCCTGTAATCAAATATTTGCTGGATGTTGGACCAGCAAGTTAATTAAACAAATGCCTTAATGGAGTTCCGTTTGAGCACAGAAGACAAATAAGCAATTTAAGTGGACACCCTAATGCTTTCTTCAAGTTCTGTATTACTCCTCTTCTGAAACCTGTGTTTAGATTGGTGCTATCACAACCAACAACTGGTATATTGGAAAATATGCAATATCTTTGCTTTTACAAGATTTCAGTGAAACTTGTGACAAATATATATTTCCAGCTGCTTCAACTAACACATTATGCTCTTCTTTCTTAGAACATATCATTTATCTGTTATCATCATTTATCTGTTTTTCTTTTCCTGGTTAAAGTTTCATCATTTCTATCATCAAAATATAGTGAAGTAATCTTATTAGACATGTACATGTTTTATAAATTTTCATCTTTTTTTAACTTTCTCTTACCTCTTAAGTTATATTTATTTTACTTTACTTCAATCTGCCTTAGTCACAACTACCATTTTTGATTTTTTAATAGCTGTTGCAAGCAGCTCATTCTTTGATAAAACAGTAGGAAGACCAAATATATAACGGCTGATTTCCCTTTGGAGTCTTAATGCCTGATGTTAAAAGTCGATTTTAAATAATTGGTTTCGTTGTAGTTGAATCCCCAAAGCCGAGAAAGCTACAGTCAAGGAAGCTACTTTATTGTGGTTACAACATTTTTTCAACTCTTCAACGCTGAAGCACAAACCTTGATAAACAAGGCCCCTGTGCAGAGAAATAACTTGATTTACACTAAAAAAGAAGTATAATATAATTAAGATATGTAAAATTATGTTCATCATTCCTGCTTGAACAATATATTTATTGAACAACCATTGTTAATGAAAATATAAGAAATAAATATTGTACCATAGCAAATTTAAAAAATCAAATAAAATCAGAACTGCATTAAAAGAATAAATCTGGAACTATATTACTGTCAAATCCAATAGTAATCATTAAATTAAAATTTGTAATTTAAATCTAATTTAGAAAGTTATCAATTCAAATATTTTATGTTGTGTTTTCATCTTATTATGATCTATGTTTAAATTATTAGGCTGTAAAGGTGGATCCTTACAACTTTTCAACTTTTAAATGGATGTTTTTAAATGAATAACTTAAAATCTCTCATCTGAGCCCCCAAAATTTGATAGAATAAATTGTTAACAATATCTATAACCAAAATTTTAAATCAATAGGATAACAGGATCACAAGATTTGGCTGCAAGCAAACATGCAAAAGCCAAAAGTTAAAAGAAAGAATTTAAAAAATGGAGCAGTTACATTTTTAAGTTTTTAGTTTTTTTTTTTTAAGTACACTTACAATAGTGGTCAAAAGTTTAGCATGCAGCAGAATTAAATTTACTTTTGTTCCATACATCAGACTTGGTCAGGAAGCGAGTGCGATCGCACTTGCTTCCCGACCACGGAAATAATATTTAGTTTGACCACGGAAATAATATTTAATTGTGAAAAACCGGCCAGATTTTTTAGTCGTTTTGAGAACATTCAAGTTCATGTATGTTTCCTTGTTTGTCCGTAAAATAATTATTAAGTTATCGTAAATCTAGTAATATTTTGTATTACGGACTTACACGGAAACATACATAAACTCAAATGTTCTCAAACTTTGTGCGGAAAAATACAAAAAAGAATACTCGCGAAAACAAAAAACCCGCCAAATCTACTAACAACTAATTCTATTGGTTCAAAAAATACTAGCGGAAATTTCTTGAGTGTTCAAAAAATACTAACCGAATGTTCTAGAGTATTCTGTATATTTTAAAAAGTTGTATTATTTGAGTTTTGTTATGTTTTCGTCGAGATTTCTAGCATAAATTGTTTTAACAATATATTTTCAAATGAACTTTTATTTTAATATTATGTCATTTTCGAAGCCACATCTACAAAGCTATAAATGTTTTAATCTAACATTAATTGTTTGCAAAAATAAATGTTTTAAATTTTATGTTTTTAAGTTCTTAGAAAGAAAAGTATTTAAGTTCTTAGAAATTGGTTAACTAACTTCAATTATTTTTGCTTCAGCCATTCTTACAAACTCGTCATACTTAACTCTTTTCTGTTTTAAATACTAATTAAAATTATAAAGCCCACTCACTAAACATTATCAGCGGTAATGTGAAGCTGTTCCGCTTCCTCCTCACTAAGTAATTTAACGTTTTTAGTTAATTTCTATCTAGTTAATTAAATTTCTACAGTAACTCAATGATTTAATTATTTCATTTGTTCATCTTACTAAAAAGAATAGTTTCAAATGTGTTAAACTTTTCAAACTACGCGAAGCATAAAACAGTTATTAAAAAAACTTTTTTATTTATAAATAAATCATCTAGCGTTAGTTTTACTGTAATTTTTCAGTTCATATGGCATACAACTCATGCCAACAAGTGGACCAGACTTAGTTATAATATTGGGCAAATGCACAAGAAAATGATGCTTTGGACGTAACCTTACATCATTGTTACAGTATAACTTGCTAATTGTTTAATGGAGCTGGTAGTACTGTTGACAAAAAGCATACTGAGCAACCATGACAAGTATCACTGATGATAATTCAATTTATAGAATTGCCTGAAAAATCTTAAATACTCAGCAAAACAAATTACACAAGAAATAAACCTGGTACTTAATAATCAAATATCAAGACAAAAAGATTAATCGACCATAAACTGTTGTGCTATGTTGCTGCCAGAAAATCATTATTAAAACCAACAGACCATTTAAAACAAACTAAATTTAGTTTTATAAAGCAATTTCAAAAATGAGTTATTATGAATTAAGAAAAATTGTGATTAATCTAACTACACCATCTTAAATCATAAAAACAAAGTAATGGTCTGTAGGCACTACAATAAAAATTATGATAGTCACTGTATTGCACCTATGCTACAAGGTGAAGGTAGTGCAGCTGGTAATTGGGGCTGTATTACTTATGATGGCCCAGGTCTACACAAGTTATACAATGATCGAATAGACCAGGTATTCCCAAACTTTTTGTACTCTAGAGCACATTCTATTTAGTATTAAATTGTATTTGTTATATTAATTACAATTACAATAAATATTACACGGTACAGATATGAACCGTAAGTTTGTCATTAGCTAGCAAGCTAGCTCGTATAGCTGCAATATACTGCCACGGAAAATGATGCACTGTGGTAACTAGGTGAGTTGCTGGTCTAGTTTTTTTTTGAAACTGTCAATATTAGAAGCGTTGACAATATCATCCGGCAGAGCATTCCAAGTATTTGCAACCCGATCATTGAAAAAGTCGAACGAGGCAGTTTTGCGATTATTTTTGCGATGACTATAGATGGTTAATTTGCGATGACCATAGATGGGAGAAATGTATATTGGGTCAATATGCCAGCTGATTAATTCAGCTTTATTTTTAATTTTGAATTTTTGGAAAAAGTCACCGCGTTATCTTCTGTCACTTAGTGAAGTTAGTTCAAGTATATCACATCTTGTCTTGTAATCAAGGTACTTTAATTCATGAGACATTTTTGTGGCATGATGTTTTATTTGTTCAATTTCAGTAGTCTTTTTTAAGGTGAGGGCACCAGGTGGGGATAGCATATTCTAGATCTAGATCTAGACAGCATATTCTAGATATGATTAATTTCTTTAAAAAAATTTAATGTTTTTTTCATTGTCATTTTTTTTCTTTCTAAATATTCTAAAAATTAAATTTTGTGTTTGAAATAACTAAAAAATTTTATATTTTTGTCAATTTTTTAAGTTATAAAGAACATTTTTTTTTATTTTTTAAGTTATAAAAGTAATTTTAATTCTGCTGTGTGCTAAATTTTTGAGCACTATTGTAAATAAAGGCATAATACTACAGTTTTTCTTGTAAATAATTATGATAAAAGCTATTTTCACCCCATCCAGCATTTCATATTTATTTTCATTGTTATTAGTGTAAACTCTGGAATGCAAAGTTTTATGTTGAAAATTAAAAATATTATTCTCAATATGAATGAACAAAAATGTATAAAAGTACATAATACACAAAAGTAAAACAATATATTTTTTAAAAACCTTACATACCTTCAGTTCGGTCTGATTTTATGTTTTTTGATGAACCTTTTTTAGGCACTGTAATAATGACTGTGAAAGATAATATGTGTGCTTTTACAGCACGACCATTTTCAACAAACGCATTAGGAGGAACAGTGAGATTAACAGATGAACATGGCAGAAGAAGTTGAGTGCGTGGATTCCAAGGAGCTTTACAAGACCCAAGAGGAATAAGATCCATTTGTTCAGAATCTTGGCACTAAAAAATTGGTAAAAAAACACAATATAAAAAATTGTTTGGAAAGTTTTCCATAATGTCATAATATATTTACCTCATGGTAGAGTTAAAGCATATTCTTACAACGATGCAATTCCTGGCATTAAGGTTGTAAGACATTAACATTAAATTAATTATCCAAACCACACAAGTGTGGATATCAAACCAATAGATTTTCTATCTTATATCAATTTTTATATTAAATAATTTTAACATTACAAATTACATAATAATATCAATACAACATTAATATTTTAGTTACATAAAAATTAGTAAAACTGGTAATAACAATACAAATGAATTAAAGAAACAGTTACTTTGGTTAATTATGCAAATGAATTAAAGAAATAGTTACTTTAGTTAATTATGCCAATGAGTTAAAGAAATAGTTACTTTAGTTATTTATGCAAATTAAGACAATTATTAGGTGCAATAAATAAAATAATAATAAAAAAAACAGAGTAACTAATAATAATAAAATAAAAACATAGCAATTACATAAACTTCATATAAAAAATAATTTACTAAGTTGAAATCTTGTTACTGTTAAAAAAAAAAAAGTCTTAAAAAGTTTATAAGAAGTTTACGAGTAAAACCAATTTGACGTTTATGAGTAATTAAAACCAATTAAAACTGAGTTATCTCTAAATTACCAAAACATAATCACACATATACATACAATTTACTAATTATAATAAAACATCATGCACTTAATTATCCCATAGCCAAAAAATCTTAAACCGATCAACAAACTCACATAGCTATATCAGACTATTTATCATTAAAACTGTTAATCATTAGGTTTATTGAGCCAAAATTAGATTAGGTTTATTAAGCCAAATGCGAAGCAAAATTTTTCCTTTGTTTTTTAAAAACTTTTTCTAATGTTAAGTTAACAAATCTGGTTTTTCCTATAGCTAAAATGTTAGGAACTAGTTTTAAGAAAAGCATTTTGGCAACATTTTTTCTTTCTGAAACAATATGATCTTGATCAATACGAGCGAATGAGCAAAGTGGAAAAAGTGGAAGCAAGTGGTATTATCCATACCTTATGTAATACCTTGATACCATGTTTGGATAATTCCATGTAAATGTAGGATAAAATTTTTTTTTTCAGTCACCTTGATACCATGTTTGAACATTGTGTTTGGATAATTCCATGAAAAGGTAGGACAAAAAATTTTTTTAGTCACCGCTATATTTCATACTGATTTTCTTCAAATTTAAAAGTCTTGAAATTGAGTCATTATGGGTTTTGTAATACTTTTTAAATGAATACTTTAAATTCTAGATCATTTTGTGCTGGATCCAAAATGCAGATAAAATAACCAAATTTTAATTTTTTGATGGTCAATTTTTGATTCGAAAATAACAAGAACAAATTTTGATTTTGTGTTTGAGTTTTGCCTTTTTTCAACCCATTTTTTTTTTCAACCTATGAAAGAGGATATAAATTAAAAAACTTGGATTAAATTTTTTTTTCAACCCATCTAATGGGTGACAACTGAAAAACAAGTCTGGATTTAAAAGCGCATAAAAAAATACAACTTCTTTAAAGTAAAATAAAAAGGAAAAAATGTTATAAATAGTATTTTTTTTCTAGTTTTTAAATATTTTATGTATTTTTATTTTTTTAAGAAAAATGAATTTAAAAAAATTCAAAACAAAAAGAGATTAAAAAAAGTGTGTATGAATTTTATTTAAATTACAGAAATGTTGGTAAAAAATTCATTTATGACCACTTTAAAACTGAGAATATACCTAAAAGTGCTATCACATGATAATTAAATGTGCTGAAAGTGAGTCTGGTTTCCAAAGATTTCAAATAAGTGGAGAAAAAGCTAAAAAAAATCACCAATACAAAAATTAAAAGGCTCAAACTTAAGTTAGACTATAAAGATGAATTTTTCAACGAGAGGCAGCTAAAAAGTTGTACTCAGTAAACAATCACAGTATTAAAACAAACACAGTATTAAAGTTGATTTTGGTGAACAACACTCTCCTTCATTTTCATTAACATCTAGGGTACCACCAAAGACGAATCTATGGAGGAGGAGGTTTTATCCCCACCCTCAAAGAAGATCCTTTTTTTAAAAGGTTTTTTTGAAGGTTTTTATTTTATATAACTAAAACCGCCTTATAAAAAGAATTCCTACAATGGCTTCTGGGTACCACAAGATTCTATATTTAATCCAGTGCTGTTCCTCATCTTTATTATTAATCTTTCTAATAACCTTACATTTAAACTTTATTTGTTGATGACATAAACTCACTTTTTGATCACAACAGGCAGCCATCTTGAATCTCTGTTCTGTGACAGTTTGGGGCTTGCAGTTGCTTGTGAATTTTAACTTAAACAAAACTTAGCTACTTACTACAAACAATTATCACAATACTATTGATAATCTCAACATAGCCCAAATATGATAACAGTATAGAATACTGTTATTCAGTATAAAATATTGTAAGTCTCTATTGCATTCCTTGGATTGTTGTTGGTATGGTTGATGTTGTTTTTGATGATATTTCAAAGGGTTTTGTTGTTGGTATGGTTGGTATTGTTGTTGATAAAATTGCGGTTGTCTTTGTTAAGTTTTTTGATAATATTGTTTTTTGCCTTCTTGCTGATCAAGTTGTTCTTGCCTTTCAACCAAGTTGGAATAACCTGTACGTTGTTGATAATATCTGCTTTTACTAAAGCTTGATGTATTTGAAAAGATCCGATTTGGTTGTTCGTGAGTTGACACTTTAATTGTTGTTGAATGCCTTGTAGATTTTGTTATTTCACATATGCAATTGCCTCTTTCTTCTTTATAGTAAACTTTGTACATCCACATTATCCAAGTCATAATACTAGCCAAATTGGGGTATTTTTTGAATGCTATTTTTTAAAAAAATTTTTTTAATCATTTCCCTCCCTAAGGCTGAGAAGGCCACTACAGTTGAGAAGGCAACTTTTGTGGTTACAAACCTCTCTCAACTTTATAACTCCAAAACACGAACCTTGACGAACAAGGCCACTACACGGAGAAACAAGTTGAATGCGGTACTACCAGGGACGTGGTGGGGACCAATCTCTGAACTTATTTTTTAATTTAAGTTGTTGTCATTTAAATTATTGTTTAAATGATAACAACTTAAATTTCAATTTTATTTTTGCATTATTGTTTTTTATTTCAAGAAGATTAAAAAAAATATTATTTGACTCTATTTCAAAAAATTTTAATTTCTCAGTTTTAACTCAGCATTTGAAATTTTTTTAAATTGTGAAATGCAACCAGCAACATTGATTTCATTTATATATATTAAAATTACATTTCCATGTAAACTTTCATGTAAATCATAAAATAATAAAACTATATTTCAATGCGGACTTACAAAAATAAAAATTGAATTGAATAGAATTTTCCACAATTATGCCATATATTTTATGTTTTAAGAGACCTAAACTATTGCTTTTATCAAGATTGACTTACACCTCTTATTTCACTGAGAGTTAGTCACAACAAAATATATAATGGAGAATGTGAGTCTATAGGAATTTTTTGATCTAAATTTTTAAGAACCATATCTTTATTATGTTTTAAAAGACCAAAATCATATTTAATTTTATGATAGCTTAACATATCTTCTTTTATCTTAAAAATTCTAATTCATGAGAGCTGAACAACTTTTAAATTGGGTCGTCTTCTATAGATTCAGTACACTCAAAAATGGTCACGTACCAATTTTTATCCATATTCTTTCATTAGAACTTAAATTAATCATTAAAAAGTAAAAACTGTTACACCACTACAAAATCCATATTAGTGGACTTGGGCAAAAATATGATATTTTAGGCTGAATTTTATAAATTAATAAATTTCAATAAAGTAAATATTCAAAATGTGCTGATATTAAAATAAATATTAAAAATGTGCTGATATTAAAATAAATATTAAAAATGGAGTATTAAGAAATACTGAAAGGTCTAACCTACCTTTGGGTTGATTATGTTGCATGTTAAAAGAAAATCTATGTTCATTGGATGAAATCTGTTGATTGCTGCACATAAAAAATCATCAGTGACAAAATATTTTGCCTCTTGAATATTCCATTTGGAAATTCTATGAGGCATCTAACTTTTGTTACAAGTTTTGATGTATTTGCTTTTAATGTAGTATGTTGACTTTTTCTTCAGATTTCTTATGAATAATTTTCTTAATACTCCATTTTTAATATTATTTTAATATCAGCACATTTTTAACATTTATTTTAATATCAGCACATTTTTAATATTTATTTTAATATCAGCACATTTTTAATATTTACTTTATTGAAAAAATCTTAAAAAATGTTTGCAGATATAAAAAGTTGATTTTTGATGTGTCAATATACAAAATTAGCAACTTAAGAAGTAAAAAGACATATCTTTTTAGTTTCTATAAATCGTAGGCTTCGTAATATTTAAAAATTTGCTGATAAGATCCGATTCAGTAAGAAATAATAAACTCCTAAAAATGGCTCTGGGTAAAACTTTAAAAATTGTGTCTTCCCTTTAAACTGCCAATAACCTTGGATCAACACTGATTTTCAGAATAAATTTTTCTTTTTACTGATTTAACAGACTTTCTTAAAGTGATTTCAGAAAAAAAATTAGTGGGTACTCATATCTAATGCAATGCAATGCAATGCAATGCAATGCAAAAAAAAAAAAAAAAAATATATATATATATATATATATATATATATATATATATAAAAGTATATCATAATCATTACGAGAAATAAGCTATAAACTAAGACTGAATTAAACTCAGTTTTTAAATAGCCTTAGTTGCCTTCCCTCCCCTCTGTCCATTTATTTTTTTAAATGCATACTTTTGCACAGAACCTTAATCTTAAAAGAAATTTGTTATTGACAGTTTCACTGATTTTTTTCAAATGCTAGAAGTGCCTTTATGCGCAAAATAAGAATTGAACATACACATTTAAAAGCTGTGAAATGATAAACAAGTTATTGGGTGTACTTTTTATCTTTATTTTATATATAAAATTTATCATTTTGTATTTAATTATTATGTCAAAACCCATGGAAACTTTACTTTACACTTCAAAAATGGAAACTAAATAAATTTATTTAGATAATAATTAAAAATAAGTAGCTAATCCATCTTTAGATCTAACTCAATGTTGTATTGGAAAAAGATTAAATAAAGATTGTCATGAAGGAAAATTTACCAAATTCAAGAAAATTAAATGTTTTGAGGAATTAACCAAAAAAAAATCAAGAACTTGTGCACATACGATGTACAGTTAATCATATAAAAAATATTTGTTATCACAATGAAAAGTTCTTCTTGAATAGATTTGAGTCTTCATATGATGGAAGCTTTTGTCATGATCCATTTAACAAACACAAAATTAAAATAAAAAATATTTAAAAATAAATTGACTTTATTTAATTAAATAGTCAATTATTTCAAAGATAAAGGCAATTATTTCAAAGATAAATAATTTAATGTTTTATCATTTACTATCAGAGTAATCAGTGTTGTTGTTGCAAAGGAATTTGATTTAATACCTGGTCATAAGCTTTGAACAGAATGTCGTAAAAATTTGTATTTAAAAAATAACAAAAAAGATTATGAAAGCGATTCATGTAAAAATAAAGATAATGATTTTAATGAGATTTATATTTCAAAAGAAAACTTTAATTTAAGCATTAATAGCCTTGGTTGCTCACCTCTACAACTAGTAGCCCATAAAGAAAGGGTCAGCTATGCAAAAAGAAAGATGAACAAGATCCATACCGCCACCAAAAAAAAAAAAAAGCAACTATTTTAAAAGTTTCTCCTGATTTAATAAATGATGAACCAAAAACAAAAGAGCTAGTTGCGACAATAAACAAGACTTGGACTCACTAAAGGAATTAACTAAAGTAAAGTTTGATATTTCTTCAAAATAAGAAAAAATTAAATTACTAACTTTGGTTCCTGAGAGTTAGAAAATTGACTATACACAAAACTATTTTTCTGCTTCCTAAAGAATGATAAAAACTGCAAGACATTTGAAACAAATGCATAGCAGAATGCATGGCAGAACCGTCTAAAAAAGAGGGAAGACCTATTGGTGAGAAAGTAAAAAATCAAGTTCATGAATTCTACCAATCAGATGAATACTCTTGAATGTGTCCAGGGAAAAAATAGTATGTTGCAATCCAAGTCGATTTTCAAAAAAGAATACTATTACTTAATATAAAAGAACTTTATTTAGAGTTTGTTAAAATTTCCTTAGATGTCAAGATCGGATTTCCTAAGTTTTGCAAACTTAGACCAAATTGGTGTATTCCTGTTGGAGGTGCTTCAGGTCTCCACTCAGTATGCATTTGTGAGTACCACCAGAGTGCCAAACTTTTAGCCTTAAAAATACCAGATATTTCAGACTATAAAAATCTTTTGACATTAGTTGTATGTGATTTAACAAATCGAGACAGCATGCTGGACAGTTGCGATAATTGCCCAGATACTGACACACTTAAAGAGTATCTCACTAAAACTTTTGATAAACATATAATTGACAAAATCACGTTTAATCAGTGGCAAAAAGTTAACAAAAAACATGATATAGTTCCAGTAACTCATCCAGTGGATGATTTTATTGAAAAAGCTTGTCAACAAATAGATCAATTAAGAGACCATCACTATATAGCTAAAAATAAAACAGCATGTTTGCAGCATCTAAAAATCACATTACCAAGTAATCATATTTTAATATTACTAGACTTTGCTGAAAATTACAGTTTTTTAATTTAAGATGCAGTACAAAGTTTCCATTAGAACAACAGCCAAGCAATATTGCATCCTATTGTTATTGACTTTACAGAAGAAAATAAGATAAAATGTAAAAGTATTTGTATCATCTCAGACCATTTGCAACACAATACAAACTCAGTTCATTGTTTTATTCACGAAGTATTAAAACATTTAAAAGAGTTGATACCCTACTTCAACCATTGCATTTATTTCAGTGATGGTGCAAGTTCACAATACAAAAATTATAAAAACATATCTAACTTATGTCACCATGTCTTTATGTCTAACTTATGTCACCATGTCTTTATGTCTAACTTATGTCACCATGTCTTTATGTCTAACTTATGTCACCATGAATGAGATCATGAGAATGGCATTTTTTTGCTACATCTCATTAAAAAAGTGCTTGGGATGGTTTTGGGGGCACTGTCAAAAGACTTGTAGCAAAGGCAAGTTTACAATCACTAACTGATCATATCATCTGAGAAAATGTATGATTGGTGTAGACAAAATAATAAAGGAATACATTTTTAATACATTTTAAATGACGCAGTTACATTACATTGCATAAATTTTAAATTAGAAGAATGTTATGCTACTTGTTCAACAATTCCAGAAACAAGAAACTATCATTGTTTTATACCAAAATCAATAACAACTTTACAGATGAGACGGGTATCGTTCGACAATGTGTTTACTAATGTATATATTTCAACAATGCAGTAGAACTATACGATTCCACTTGCCTCTCTTTCACCAGGAATTTATATAGCATGTGTTTATGATGAAAAATGGTTTTTAGGTAATATTGTGGAAATATCTGAAAAAAATCAAGGCATCCTTATAAAGTTCATGAAGCAGTCTATTTGCTCAAATACTTTCGTTTGGCCACATAGAGAAGATATTTGCTGGGTTCCAATTACGCATGTTCTTTGCAAAATTTCATCTTTAAAATTGCAATCAGCAACTGGTAGATGTTATGAACTATCAGCTCATGAAAAAACTGAAATACTGCATTTGTACAATAGTATATATAATAACAACGTAGCAAAATTGTTATTAATTTGATCAATCCAAATTTTTTATTAAAGCAAATTTGAATGATTCAATTTATATATTGATTTTTTGTTAAACAATAATATTTTTATTACACAATATAAATTAAATAATAAACTTGCGCATTGTGATGACAAATCAAATGACTCTTATCACTTGGTATAATCTGTAAACTAAATTTAAACAATGATAATCAAATAAATTGGGAAAGGCTGAATAGCGAATACTTTGGGAAAAATTATACAAAATTTATAGTCAGAATAGTGATATGAAAACTAATGTGTTGGACAGATAATAAGAATAAAATAAAAAGTTATTTTTTATTTTGAACTTTATTTTCATTATTTAGCTAATGTGCTACTTTTATATATGTTCTATTTACTATTTAACTCTACAAACTAAATGTCTTTTATATGACACACTGCTTAAAGTAAAATATTCAATAACTAATTAATAAAATTAATCAAGAAAAAAGTACAGTTGTATATAATAAAAAAAATTAGAAGGTTTTTTAAAATTTCGTTTTTAAAATACAGAGCTTTAAAGTATGAACAAAACATGATTTTGCAGTGAAGTTTTAATTTTTGGAAAAATCAGAAATTTCAAATGGCGATATCTCATAAACCACAAAAAATTTTAGGCTGAAATTTTCAGGAACTGCTTTTCTCATTGATATAAACTAACCCATTAAGTTTCATCAAAATCTGAGGAGATCCATGCTGGACCCTGGTTCACTTGGCATGGAATGACTATCTAGACAAATTTGTTGTTTGCACCTTCATGTGCAGATCAATTAAAAACAAGTGGTAATAATTAGGCATGTGATCTTTATTCATGTAACTAATTCACAAAATTCAATCAAAAAAATATCATAAATAATAAAATGTAAAACTCATATTTCAAGTAATATTTACGTGTCAAAACTAAAGTCATACTAATACGCACTTTTTTCAAAAAATTAATAAAATTAGGTACTTTTAAAGGCCACAACCCCACTTTAAGGTCCCATTAGAAAAATTATATATTTTTTGATTTAGCATCCAAATTCTTTACAAACCTGGATCAAGATAATTTTAAAACTTTGAATAATAACAAAAAAAAATTTTCAACTACAAAACAAAATCTTTTGAAACTAAGCTGATTCTAATTAAAGATTATTTTATATTTATATCTGAATAGAGTTGATAGGTTGTACTTTTAGGGTATTTGAGTTAGTGGATTGCTTTTCAAAAAATGTACAGAACTAGTAATAAGATCCCCTTTGACAAAATAGAAGGTGTTTAAAATAGCCTACATTTTTGGCTCAAATTTTTTTGGTTTAAATTTATATTAACATAAATGGTTGACTTTTAGATAAAGGTGGAAATTCAATTTAAATATATATATATATATATATATATATATATATATATATATATATATATATATATATATATATATATATATATATATATATATATATATATATATATATATATATATATATATATATATATATATGATATATATATATATATATATATATATATATATATATATATATATATATATATATATATATATATATATATATATATATATATATATATATATATATATATATATATATATATATATATATATATATATATATATATATATATATATATATATATATATACAGTAGTGGCCATTGAATTAAGGCACCTTACAGTTTTTGGATAAATTTAGTATAACTTTGAATGTCCCTCTTAAATGTGCAAAGTCATTAAATGAATCAAATTAAAGTTTTTTGCATATCTTTGTTTAAAAGACGTCATCAAAGCTTATTAAAGTTCTTTTTTTAAAGTAAATAGTAAATAAATTAAATAAAATAAATATGGGTAAAAAGGCAGATTTGAGTGATTTTGTTAAAGGTCAAGTCACAACTTTGCATGGTGAAGGGTACTCACAAGTTGTCATTAGTAAAAGTCTAGAAATATCGAGATGCGCTGTACAAAACGTTATAAAATTGCATGGGAGTGTGAAATTCTACTACTGTGATGTTTACTGACAAAAGTACTTTCCAGCAGCTTCGTGGTTCAGGGTACAATTATATTTGTTGACTGGTAGGTGAAAGACTCAACCCTAAATACACTTTGAAGACTGTTAAACATCCGCCATCCTGAGGGTAGATGTGGAATCCACATCTTCGGTAAGGGCGAAAAGGTCAATGCTGCAAAGTATTACAGGTTTTAGAGTCAAAGGTTAAGATACATATGAACATTTCTGAAACTACCATCTTTCAACAAGACTCAGCACCGTATCATACTACGAAATCAGTCAAGAAGTGGCTTCATGACAAAGATGTGCAACTTTTGAATAACTGGCCCTCAAATTCGCCTGATTTGAATGTTATTGAAAATTGTTGGAACTTAATGAAACCTTAAGTGTCAGCACATTGTCCAATGTCAGAGGAACATTTAAAAGATGTATTGAAGCAGGTGTGAGTAAATGAAATTACCCCAGAGTACTGTGACAAGCTTGTAAAAAGTATGCCTTCTTGTATACAGACTGTATTGAAAAATCGTGGTTACTCTACAAAATACTAAAATTTTGAAATTTTTTGTTGATGAATTTTAAAAGTAATGCTGTTAGATATGTTTTAGAACATTTTATAATAGTAATAGTACATATAATATGATTTCATGAAAGAGAAACTGGACTTGCTTATTAAAACTGCAATTCTGCTAGGTACCTTAATTCAATGGCCACTACTGTAAATCACTCTAATAATCATGCTAACCACATAACTAAAACATAGTGCACATAACAAAATAAAAACCACATAACTAAAACATCACATGACAAAATAAAAACCATATAACCAAAACATCACATAACAAAATAAAACCACATAAAATAACCAAAACCTAATAATTTTTATACATTTAAAATGAAAGTTTTAATAACAACTTTGACACTTTTGTCAATCATTATTATCATGTATTGTCAAATATTACTTATGTACAACCTTGACATTCACTTTTCTCAATCAACACCTGATCCTTGTTTTGTATTGTCAAAGTTAACTTATGTACAACTTTGACATTAAATTTAATAACTTTAGAGGAAACTTTAATTTTAAAGTTTTTTAGAATAAATAAAAATAATAACAATGATGATGATGATGACGATGATGATGATGATGATGATGATGATGATGATGATGATGATGATGATGATGATGATGATGATGATGATGATGATGATGATGATGATGATGAGATAGGAAATTAGCTCATAGAAGTTATAGGAGATTTACACAACTCAAAAAATTTTATTTACCTTTTTCTTTTTATGGTATACTTGACATAAGTGTATTTCTACTTTGACAAAGTCGTCTTTAAACAGTTCTTGTTCTTTCGGTTCATTTGTTTCAAATATTTCTTCAGCAAAACCTGAAATAATCTACATTTAAACAGTTCTTGTTCTTTTGGTTCATTTGTTTCAAATATTTCTTTAGCAAAACCTGAAATAATCTATATTTATAATAATTCATCATTTTTACAAAATCCAAGTAAAATTAAATAAGCCCAAGATTCTTGTTTCAGACTTTAAACAGGACTTTACAGTTTATTATTTATTATTATTTGGATCTTGTAGTCTTAAAGCTATAAAAATGTTAAGAAACAAAATTGCTACCTCCTCCCTAAAAGCTCCACAAGATTTAATCTTATGATGGCTTAATACTCAAACAAGATAACTCAAGTAAACCAAACTGTGCAACATAAAAATATTATATATACCCATATATATACTTGCATGGATTTTTATTGTTGTTTTTTCATGTTTATAAAACAAGTTAACGTTTTTTACAATTATATCTTAGAAGTAAGAAAACCCAATACTGTAATAAATTTAATTTTACAAAAAAGTGGAGTTGTTTGTGGATTAAGCTGTCAATATATAACTTTACCTGGACCATGAAAGAATCCATTAAAAGATATATTCAGATAATGATTTCTAAAGTAGAAACAAAAAAAACTTGGAATGAGTGAAATTTGAACACATAAAATAAAAATTATAAATAGTTACGCAAAATATTTAGATAACCAGAATATTTAGATGCAAGCATACTTTAATGCATGGTTCAATTTTTGCTTTTTTCACAATATCATTTTTCTAGGCTTGTCACTAAAGTTCTCATAGTTTGAAATAATGACTTTTATTATACAGCATAAATATTTTTCTTCTTTTTTTTCATTATAATTTCTTGTTAGTATTTTTTTTTTTTTATTTGAGATTCTTAACTTTTAATTACTAACTTTTTTTTTTTTTTTTTTCTGATCGAGTTAATAAACTAATTTTAATAATGGTTTTGAAAAAAAAAAATTAAAAATTAGGTTAATAGAAAGATTTTATAAATGAACAATAAGATAACTGTGATAATAACATTTACTCATAAATTTGATATTACAAATAAAAAAATTAATTACTTTACTTTCTTAAATACTATTGCCTACAGGCTTTGCTCATGGTTGATCTGGATTTCATAATTGCAAGAAGAAAAAAAATTGGTTTGAAACTATACAGTTAAAATATTTTTTTCAATATTTAATTACAACAAAATGTTTTCTAAATGTTTTATATTATATTTACTATTTTACAACTTTATAAATGTTAGTGAAAAGTTATTTATGGTTGAGTCTGAGGGTGTAACCATTATCTTTACTCAATATGAGCTTGATTACAACTAATTTGTTTTACAATACAACCTTATAAAAAACTATTACAAAAAAATGTAAAACTTATTTGTCACCTACTCCTCATTACTTTCACTTTTAACATTCAATTCAGTTGATTTAAAGTCTTTTAATAACAGGTCCAATTGAAAATTTTTCCTAAACAATTATAACAAATATATATATATATATATATATATATATATATATATATAGAGAGAGAGAGAGAGAGAGAGAGAGAAAGAGAGAGAGAGATGATGCATGTACTGAAGCCCCCAGCAGACGGCGAGGGGTTCAGTACATACATCAACTATCATAAGCCTGCTGCTGCAAAGGAGTGCCACTACATCTACTGAGGGTTTGGGATTAGGCAGCAATCTTTTCTTTCATTATTCTTTGGTTTTTTTTTGTTTTCTGATTTTTCAGAAAATTATAGTACTAAATTATTGGAAAAAAAAAATTAATTTAACTATTTAATTTAAAAACTTTAATATATTTTTAAGTATTTTTAAAAAAGAAAAAACCTTTTAACTTGCTGCAGCTGTGGTCTCTTTGTTCTTCGATCTTTAAAATAAGACAAATTTCTGTGTAGCATAAAAGGCTAAATAGAATTTTCAAAAATTTGAACAAAACTGTATTATATAAAAAAGCCACCAATCTAAACAAATGTTTTATTAAAAATGTTACCTATGGCAAGAAAAACAAGGATTTCCCTAAGTAAAAATACAGGAAATGTATGTTGCAATGTAAACTCTACTTATTCATTATCATTTTATTTTATTATTATTATAAACACATTTTTAATTTAATTTAATATTATCATTTATTGAACAATTAACTACTAAACTGTATATAATATTTTATTAAATATTGATATATAGATGTGCAATATATATAACATAATTTAAGAATATTTTTATATTTTTTTACAAGTTTTTATAAAATTGTTAAAAAATATAAAAATGTTAAATTTAACTTTAAATTTTTTTTATAAAATTAGGTTTTACAAAATTATCACTCAAATAATAAATAAAAACAAAGGAATATTAAACAGTTTCTTTCATATGGTCATAGTCAGTCCAGAGTAATGTTTAAGTAAGAGCCATTATGAGTTTCTCATGTATTAAACTAATTTTGTTTAACACTGTTAAACAAAATTTAATGAATTTTTTTTTAACAAAACAAATTCATTTGTACTTTGTTAATTTTGGGTTCAACATTCAAATTTGGCATTTGTTTTAGCTTATAACATTAATATATTTTAATTAAAATCAGTTACTATTTGTTATGATATTTATAAAACTAACATAAATAAGCTTTTTTTTACACTGTTGTTTGAATTGAATATATAATGTGTAATACTGTCAGTTAGTTGAATTGAATATATAATGTGTAATACTGTCAGTTAGTTGAATTGAATATATAATGTGTAATACTGTCAGTTAGTGAAATAGTTTAATCTGTAAAATATTGAAAATGTTTCATCACACTGGACTTTTTGTGAGACGACTTTGAACTACACACTAAAGTCCAGCAGCAGTTTGCAAGTAAGGAAGGTGAAGGTTTTTCTTTATAACAACTTTCTGCCTAAAAGATTTTTCATTAAAATGGTTCACCATGTTCATCAAATATACCACACCATTTTTCTGATAAAAATTATGAGGACAAAGTGAAGTTTAAGTGACATAGAACAGCCTAGACTTGCATAGTTCTTTATCATATTTCGATTAGAGATTCGAAATTTGCAGCTTTACGATGTCTAAGAAAACCATTGCAAATATTTTGAAAAGAAAATCATGCTACTTTTTGAACTGGTGTCAGATTGTTAAAGTGCTGATTATGAAACAGCTACCTCAGTTGTGAAAATACTTTCTGCTATTTTTAAAGAACTAAATTTGGAGAATTTGGTCTTTGAAATGCTTATTGCATTTTAATCTTTGCCAAGTGATTTCAGAAACTATTTAATAAATTTATGAGTAAAGGTAGCAATCTAATCTTTTGTAATGAAACAAGTGGAGGATTAGCAACACCCAGTCCAATATTAAAATCATCTTGTTTAGGCCATACTTTTTCTTTGAAATGGTTTGCTCATAAATAACTGGTAAGTTCTATTGTTTCTTGTGCCTTTAGGCACAATAAATGATAGAAATTAGCAATTTCTTAGAATGCATACAAGCAGCTTAGAATAGAAAAATTATCGTTTGTGAGCACAATTTGTTATGATTTGCAACTTTTTTTTCAAAATATTTATATATTATAATTTCTCTAAATTATATATATATATATATATATATATATATATATATATATATATATATATATATATATATATATATATATATATATATATATATATATATATATAAATTCATATCCAACAAAGCTGCAAGCAATTACTATGAAGTTATGAGTTACTAGAAAACAAAGGGCAAGCAAACAGTTAACTGAAGACTTAAAAAGTTGTAGGTTGTATGAGTCAGGAAAACATGAAGTTAGATGAGAGTTTTGAAGGTTTGTTAATGAGCAAGGAAAAAAACTAAATAAACAAAAATTTGGATAGCATGAAGGCACAAATACAGTAATAGGATGCAACTTTGCTGAATGACAAGCCAAATGATAATGAGTTTTGGTTGACCAAACTAGAGATAATAGATCTTTTGAGGAGTGACCATAAGAGTATTTGTAGAAAAAAGAAAGAGATGCACCTTTAAAACAATGGGAGAGTGGCTCAAGCTCGGTAGATAAAGCATGTCTAACTACATTTATAATGTGCTTTTGAACCTTGTCTGAAAGTGAGAGGGTTATTATTCATCTATATAGGAATTTCAATAATACAGTTGTTTGCAGTTAATAACTGAGTTTTGTTGGAGTTAAAATCTACCAACTGCTGCAAGCCTCAAGCTGTTACAGAAGAGAGATCAGATCTCAAAAAAGTTTTATAATTTTCGCTTGAACATCAATGCTAGAGGATTACTCTGTCCTCTTCATGTCTTCCTGACTAATACAAGTTATAGTTTTTGATGTCTTTTATCAATTTCTTTAAACTAGCAACAATCACAACAACATAACTCCAGAAGTATAAAAAATAACTTACCATTAACTCTAACATATAACTTTTAATAAGTTTTTAAATTACATTTAATATTTTTAACTTTAAGAAAATTTATTTTAAAGTAAATAATATATATTTACCGATAATTGATGTCTTCGTTGTATAAATCTATAGATCCATGTTGGTTCTAAATATATTATTATATCACATTTAAATAATTATAATATTTTTACAATTTGATTTTATATAAAAAATTTATAATAAAAACTTAAGAATATTAATGCAATTATTCTCAAAAAAAAAAAGTACATCATAATTATCAATTTAAAAAAACAAAACAATTAACTCTGATTGCTATGTAGAATGATAACAATACAATAAGAATCAATGCACCTTCAAACCAATAGTAGGAACTAATAGTCTTGGTAATAAACCTGAACCAGTCATTTACCAAAAAATTTACCAAAGTCCGTATTTCAGAGTTATAGAGTTGAGAGAGGGGTATAACCACAATTAATAGGCTACCTCCTTGTCTGTAGTAGCCTTCTTGGCCTTATGTAGGTGAACAAACAAACAAAAAACAATTTATTTTAATGGTTGTTGCTTTTTACAGGGTTTTGGTAGAGAAGGATCTCTCCTGAAAATGTGTGTTTATATATACATATTTGGTTTAATCACTAGTAGTGATAAAACCAAGTAAAAATGATTCACTACATTATTTGATATTATTATTTAAAATAAAAATTACATAACTTTGTTTGGTTTTCACTTAATTACTTATTGCATCTCTCCATTGTGCTGCAATATAGTTTGTATACTAGAATATGATTTTAATAAAATTTGCGGCTATGAAAATAACCTTTATTGAATGTCTAATCTTTATACAGTGGAGTTAAGAGATTCTTTGAATAGAAAAATAAGCGAACACAAAAGTAAAGTGTTATAAGGTGGTCTAGAAGATTGAGAAACATTTCCGTGGATACCTTAATTGAACTAGCATAACAAATTTTTAAAAAGTAAGATAAAATCTTAACACTTAAAGTATGTCATCTTGCTGCAGCCGATATTTTTACTCAAAAATTTTGTGTCTCAACACTATTTCTGCTATTCTAAATAGTGAGAAAGCATCAGATGATATAGTCTAAAGCCCACCTCAATTTTTTAAATTTATAAATTTTCTATTAGTTTCATGGTTAAACTCTTCAAGTTCATTTTCTACAATTTTTCTAGCCAACAAAATTAGGATTGTTTCTTGACCAAATCTAGTAGGCCAACTTTTTGAATAAGATATCCTTCAATAAAAAGTAAATACATACCCTCCCAAATATTTAACTAAGGTTTTTTCTTTTTCTGTAAACTGAATTGCATTGTCAAAAACTAAAACTGAGGATGCAGTTTTAGTTAAGTGAGCCAAAATATGATTAGCAAGGATCATATCATACAAGAGTTAAGGCTTTATCGGTAACAGTTTGTAAACAAAGTAAACTTTGGATTAAAAACTTTTGTGTCACCGTTAAAATTTTCAATAACATCTTTTATTAATGCTTTGCACCATCTTCTGAGAAATGTGAATGTTTATCTCTGATACATGGAAGGTAACAAAGACCATATTTTACAATTTTAATGCTTTTTATAACAGTTTTGAACTCATCCAAAGAACAGGTTTGCTTAACATTAGTTGTTGGATTTATTGGCTGTGTTAGAGAGTCACTATTTAAGTGTTGAGTTGTTATGTGGCACTTGGCCCTATTCTCTAACTCACATTTTTTAACACGCTGCTGGCAATTAAAACTGATTAATACATTTCCATTCTCAATTCCAGTAAAAAATTTAGAAACATATTAAAATATTGTTATCAAAAAAAATGATCTGACTCTAGATTTAATATGAAATGATCAATGGAGTTTAATATGAAATGACAATGGAATTCAATATGAAATATTGTTATCAAAAAAAATGATCTGACTCTAGATTTAATATGAAATGATCAATGGAGTTTAATATGAAATGACAATGGAATTCAATATGAAATATTGTTATCAAAAAAAATGATCTGACTCTAGATTTAATATGAAATGATCAATGGAGTTTAATATGAAATGACAATGGAATTCAATATGAAATATTGTTATCAAAAAAAATGATCTGACTCTAGATTTAATATGAAATGATCAATGGAGTTTAATATGAAATGACAATGGAATTCAATATGAAATATTGTTATCAAAAAAAATGATCTGACTCTAGATTTAATATGAAATGATCAATGGAGTTTAATATGAAATGACAATGGAATTCAATATGAAATATTGTTATCAAAAAAAATGATCTGACTCTAGATTTAATATGAAATGATCAATGGAGTTTAATATGAAATGACAATGGAAAAAAATGATCTGACTCTAGATTTAATATGAAATGATCAATGAACTGTTTGTCTGCTATTTCAACATTCTTTAGATTTTTGTGCACTTATTAGTAGTCTGGGCATGATAAATAAACAGTTCTCAACATAAATTCAAAATCCTAATGTGAAAACAGCCAACTGGCCAGATTATCTGTTATCATGACTATGTTCCCAACAAGGCTGCAAGCAACCACTATTTAGTTGGGAGTTACTAGAAGAATAAAAAAATAGAGTTATAGAGCAAGGAAACATTTGACTCGAGATGGGATGTGAGAAATTTGATGATCAAAGACTCAAAGACCTTGCTAATAACAGACAGAAGACTGATTGGACAATAATTGGAGGGGTCAGAATGTTCTCTGAAGTTTTTGAAACTTGGAACAACAGATGCCATTTTCCAGCAAGAAGGAAAACAAGACTTAGTCAAGCACTTACTAAATAGTTTAGAAAGAATTGAAGAGAGTTTTGAAGAGCAATTTTGTAAGACTATGACAAAAATATTGTCTGGACCACAAGCTGTAGAAGAATTTAATTGAGTTATGACTTTAGTAACAGAAGCTGGAGTGACTATAATCACATAAAATAACTTGCATTGTAAAAACCCTTTTTTTAACTAAACTAATTTGATTATGAAGCTAAAGAAGATGTTGTAATAGAGAACTTAAACAATTGACATGTGCACATAAAATAATGTATAAAGCCGCTGTGCATACAATAATGATATGAATACATAAAATAATGACAAAAAAATAAGCAACCAAAAAATTTTAATATGTTACTACAACATGATTTACAAGTTACTTCTACCCTTACCTATCATTAAACATTATTAAAGGGTGTTAAAATCAGAGTTTTCCTTCTTTTAGGTCTGCCCCATGCATACATAAATACATACATACATACATACATACATACATACATACATACATACATACATACATACATACATACATACATACATACATACATACATACATACATACATATATACACAATTCCAATTTTTCATAGCAAAACAGATTTTTACTATATCAATCTATTTAACATATTTTTTATCATTTTATTCCATCAAATTGTTCTTTTACCAAACTATTTATTTAATATTATAACTTATCAGATTTCTAAAATTGTTGTATAAAAAATATACTTGACACTTACTTTCATATGTATGCAAAAAAAGTTCATAGTCTGCTCGTAGTTGTTCAAACTTCAGTTTTCTGGGTGTACCAAGTGAAGATTCCACCTTTTGATTTAAAGAAGTCATTATATTTATACATATAATATATATATATACTTGTATGATGTTAATATCTTTTTTTTTTTTTTTTTTTTGTATTTATTCCTATTGTATGATAAATAGAACATTTTAGAAAAATAAGTTTAATTGACACTTTTTTAATTGTTCTCAAACTTTAAATATTGACAAGTATCAATATTTAAATAGGTATTTTTAAAAATACTCAAATTAATAATGTTAATAATAAGTGGATAGCCACTTATTATATCAACATTTTTTTAGCTAAGTTTAACACCTCTCCTTCCCTGTTATCAAAAATGTCTAAAATGATATAAAATAAATTAACAGAACAGAAAAAACGCCACTTGCAACACCAAACAAGATTCAAATTAATTAAACAAGAAGTTCACAAAAAAATTTTTTACAATACTACTTTGATTTTTTGAAACGATTAATTAAACTATCCATATCACTTTTTGCTTTTAAACCCATATTTACTCTCAACTTTTTTTGTTCATTTTTATGTGCTGTAGCATTTTCAAGATTTTTTTTTTTGAACTACTCACTATTTCATGGGTAATTTTTATACCTACCATGTCTTCTTTATTGATGACACTTTGCATAAAGTTGGTTGCTTCATCCAGCATTTTCTGAGCAAGTTGAAACTCTAGATCTGCATTTTTTTCATTTTCAAAAAAAAAATTATCTTTGAAAAAACAACAAAAACCTAGTTGTTTATTTGAACTTTTTCAAGCATTTTTTTGTGTTGTCTTTTTTTTTTATCAATAAGTTCTTGCTTATGAATATAATTTATTATTTTTCTTCTTCCTCCTCAGCTTTTATTTTTTATATATTCAGTGAACATTTTGCACTGCTTGAACTAAGTCTTTAGAGAGAGCATCAACATTATATGCTCCATTGCAACTTCTTGTGCATTCCTATGATATTCTCAGAGCCATTAATGTTTTGTCATTTAGTTTTACTAACTCTGAAGTCAATGTATTTTTAATATCTGAAAACCTTCGGTCTGGACTAGTGTTTCCATTCTGAATAGTTAAACAGCTCCTAAGAACTTTACTGAGATATAGATACTTTGCTTTTTTTCATATTTCTTGTCACTTTTAAAAACTTTAGCCCAGTAATGGTCGATTCTTTTTAATTTTTTGTATCAGAATCTAAATACCAGTCTTTTGAGATATGAGCTGCTTATTTAAAAGATATTACCGAATTCCATTCACAAAAAATCTTTCACAAATGATACCTATCTAATGTTTAATCTTAACCAAATTTTTATCAAGCATTTCGAGCCAACCCTCATTCCATTTAACCATTATGGATTAGACCTATCTATTAATTAATATAAATCCATCTATTGAATAATATAAACCCATCTATTAAATAATATAAACCCATCTATTGAATAATACAAACCCATCTATTGAATAATATAATTCCATCTATTGATTAATATAAACCCATCTATTGAATAATATAAACCCATCTATTGAATAATATAAACCCATCTTTTAATATAAATCTTAAATAAAACTCATTTATTGAATAATATACTAAAAATTAAAAATAGAAACAAGTAACCTTACAAATACTGAAATTTTTATTCAAAATTTAGTTTTCAATTCAGTTTATCAACCAATAAGAGTAATAAAACAATTTAAAAATTCAAAATATTTTAGAATATTTATTGAAAAATTTATTTAAATTATCTAAAAATAACTCAAATTACAAAAAATGAACTTAAAGTAAAATAAACCTTCACTCAATCCAAATACTTAAAAAAAATTTAATTGAAAAAATTCAAAAAAAAAAAAGAAAAAGAAAGAATGACAAAAATTCACAAAAAAATGAAAAAAATGAATTAATAAAAAAGACCCAGAAAAAAACAAAAAAAATGACAACTTGACAGCCTGTTATAGACTTTATAAATTATTTATAGATCCAAAAAATATTATTTCTTTGACAAAAAAAAATCAGCTAATTAAGTAATTTTAAAATTTAATTAAAAAATTTAACAACATTAACTCATTATGAATTCTCACTTCACTTTGTCAATTCCTTATTTTTATTCTTATCTCCTTCATTATTTCATCCTAATTTCCAGAATGTAGACTGTATATATATATTTTTTGTAACTTATAACATTCTTATGTAAAACATCTATATTTCTGGTAAATATATTGTTTTTTATTATATTACTTATTATTATTTTAGTGACATCACACATTAGGTGATGCCTAACACAAAAATATATTTCAAAATAAGATAAAACTATTTTTTAACTAATTTTTTTAATTTTTTGTTATTCAAATAAAACTTTGTTTAATTTGAAATATTTTTAAAACAACATTTTTGTTTTATCTACATTATTTGCTATCATATTGTTCAACCTAAAAAACCTGAGAAAATATTGTTATAAGTAAAATACTAGAAAAAAAACTTTTAACATAATTTAAAATTAAATGTAAAGAAAAGTGCTTTTAGAAATGAAAAATACCTATTTTTAATAATTATGCTTTCTACCTATGGGTGTTCAGCCTATATAAATAAAGTCTGATATTTTAAATAGCATTAACAAACACCTCTCATTGCTAGATCTGAATGAAAGTACAAACTTTAATTTTGAAATGAATGATCAAATATTAAATCTCAATTTTTTATATGGATGAATGAAAAATTTTAGAAAAAAAAAGTTTTTTAAATAGTTTTATATTTGTTATACTTAGTATAAAGAGATAAAAAAATAAATAATAAAATCAAAAAATGAGCCTAAAGAATTTGGATTATTTCTTAAGAACAGGTTTGATGAATTTCGATATTTAACAAAAATTTTCTTCCAGAAATATATATTGAAAGTGTCTATTGAAAAACCAAACAAACAACTTTTAATCAATGTTATATTTAAGTAAAGCACATGGGCAACTTTTGAGATAAAAAATATATACTTTGATAAGCCTATTTTTATTTGTGCACATTTGCAAACAAATTTTAGTTTTACATTGATTCTTCCTATTAAATTAACTTTGATGCAAAAAGTATTGGTGTTTTTTTAAACAAACTGGATTTAAAACTAGCACATTTTTGGGTAAATATTACTTTAAATTGTTAAAATTTTAGGTACATTCTATTATTATTAATTTTAGTAAACAAATCAAGTTTTTAATACATTATTTAAATAGTATATATATTATATAAAGTTGTATAGTATAATATTTATATTACTTTTTTATAAGTAAAGGAAACTCTGATTTATCATTTGCAATAGTTTTAACTTAATACCTTATAAATACCAATATGACTTATCTTTAATAAACCTTTTAAATTTGGATAACACCATACTGGTATTTAAAGCTTTTAAGGCATTTACTGAATTCTTTTAGACCTACAATGTATTATATGCCAAACTACTTGCCAAATTTTGTCTCTATTATAATTTTTGTATAAGATTTGTAGATTAGAACCTTTTTTTCTTGTTAAAAGTTAATAAGAACACAGTAAAGCAAACAAGATAGTTGATTTTAAAAATCAATAATTTTTTTTTTTAGAATTTCTAAAAAATAACTTTAGAGGATAAGAGAATTTTTCTTTAAACTCAAAAAAAGATTAAGTTCAAACTATAATATTATTTGTTATTAAGACATTTTAAGTATTTGTTATTGAAGGGACAACTTCACTGATGTCTTTTATCGCGCTCTTTTACGTCACACGGCCGGTTTACGTTATCTATTTTTGATTACCACACGTTGGAATGAAATAATTAAAAAATTCTTCGGTGACGTTAAATTCTAGTGGTCCACAAGTTCGTGGTTTTTTTACGCAAACGGGAAAAAACTACAATAAATTATATCACTCATTCGAGGGGGAGGGGTTGGTGCTTTTGTGACAGTTCATACGGAACTTGCTGCTACTCGGTGTTAACGCGATTTACAATTTTTTTATTTTTTTTTTGTAAATTTATTTGCTTTAAATAAAAGAAATTACAATTAAAGAATAGCTTACAAATTACAAATATAATCGGCTGGACTTCCAGAAGATCATACGATCTTATCATGAAGCCCTTTACAATATCAAATATAATAACAATAAAATCAAATTAACCAATAAAAATAAATTAACATAAACTATATACAACTGTGCGTTTAAAATATGAGTATACTCGATAAATTGTATGAAATATATGAAACAAAAGAACTAAAATCAAGAAAAAATACTTTCTGCTGAAAAGATAACTTGTTTTAATTTTCCTTTAAAAGAAGTTAAAGTCTATTTCAATGACAAATCGAAATTTGGCAAAACTATTTTGTTCTATAAATAAGGACCGCGTTAATAAATAATTAGTTGTTCAAATTTAGTTTGGCAGAAAGGTTCTTGTACAGGTAGGTACACCTTAAAAACACAAACACCTTAAAAACTACAAAGTCATAATTATGTTCTTGTCAAGCACTGTATGAGCTTTAACGCATAATATTATTTGTTTTGAGACTCCATATAAATACTTTCTACAATAAAATACAAGTTTGACTATTTTCTTATTAATAATATGCGAAAAAAACAATTTAAAAATGAAAAATAAATTAATTTTAAACTAAAAAAACACAGATTTTGGCATGGGTAAACACCAATTTGAAAATAAGATTGCAATTCTTTTTTTTTTAGATAACTATATTGTTGCTACAAATAAAAATAAAAAAAGTTTTCACAATATCCTTCTCTGATTGATAAAATAAGCTTTTTACTAGCAGTAAAGATGCTTGTAGTTTTTAAGGGGTACAAAGAGTAATACAAACATTGAGACACAAAGTCAAAATTTCCCATCCAGAATCAATACGTTACATTTCAAATCAACATAAAACATTTCCCCAATTAATGTTATCACTTTCCACGTCATTTTAATTGCCTTTATATTTAGCATTTGGTTGATGTGGCTAGTTTAATCATTATTGGCTTTATTCCATCAACTCGACAAGAAATTTTGCTGCATGCTGATTTCTTTATCTTGTGGCAGACTGGGCACTCTTTAAAAACTCTTTACTTCACAAATGCCATTGCAAACACATTTTAAGTTACATTTTTTTTTTTTTTCCTTAACATTTTCGCTTCCAACAAGGCTGCAAGCAACCACTAATTAGTGTTGGAAGTTACTGGAAGAGAACTTCCAAAGTTGGAAGTTACTGGAACAGAACTTCTAAAAGATTTATAAAATTGTTTTTTTCTTTACCTTTTTCTTGCTTTTTTTCTCCTTTTGATCTTTTTTTTTCCTTTTTCTAATTTCAATCAACTTAATCTGTTCAATGATGTTTTGGGCTTCCATTGACCCATGTATGTTTGTGACACATATATTTTTTGTTTTATTCATGTCTTTTGGCTTTACCTTGTTTACTGTAAGCAAACCTGGTATATCTTCTAGAATTAAACTTTTTTAATAACTTTCTTTCATAATCATCTGCGACTGCTCGAACATAAATTTCCAATAATTAGCTGATCCATAACGATGATTTGTTTTTGCTAATTCAGGAAAAGATTGTGGAGTAATTGTTAAAACGTGTGCATATTTTCTTTGGTGTACAAGAAGTAGAAGGCTCTTGTTCTTGATTTTGAACCATACAAAATGAAATTTATCTTGCTGCATATTATTTACATTTAAACCTTCTTTAGATATGCCAACTCTCTTTGCTGCATTAATTATGGTATCCCTAGAAGCCCATTTATCCCACATTTGTCCTAAAATTGTTATGAATATATATCAAACTTTTTGTGTAGGTCCAATAAAGAATGGTTACCCTGGCTTCCTTTTTCAGTAGATGATATATAATTAAATTTTTTATATTTTTGACAGCTGTTTTTGAGGCCATATGACTTGTGATACCTTTACCAGCAAAAATAACTTGTGAAACAACAATTTCGCCTAAAATGTAAAATAAAAAAATATTACTTATGATTAAACCTATACTTAGCATAAACATGGGGATAAAAACATTCACTAAAAACAAACACTAAAACGATTGACTAATACTTCTTAAGTGATGAAAACATGATTGGTTGTTTTTTTTTCAGATAAATGCAAATTATTGCATAGGTAGATTTACATAAATAGTTTGTGCTATTATTACCTGCTAGTTAAATAACTGGGCATATTGTTATTGATTCACGATTCTCCCTAATCATTTTTCTGCAAGGTTCCCCACGTGCAACATACGCGAGCCCGGAATTTGTTCCATCAACCCCATAATTTATGAACTGGGGTGTTTCATCAAAATTAAAAATTCTTTTCGTATCAACATCACCCTTCCACACACCAGGTTTAAGTTTTTTTGAGTTTGTGAAAATCTCACATTTAATAAGTTCTTCAGCCAATGAATCTAAAAGATAAATTCAAAATGTTTTTGCTAGTACACTGCACCCTAGGGCTAATCTAAGACATTTATGTATCATTCTTTTAATTATGGAGCATATCAGCAAATAAAGTACAAAATTATATTATTAATTATTTTCTTACCTAAATGTGACTCGGCCATACCCCTTGTGCAGTTCAATGCCCTGTTAATAGGTATATTTCCTTTTCGTTTTAGAACTAAGCTATGGTCCTCTGCTTCCCATCTCTGCCAAAACGACTGACCAAGCCTATAATAAATTTAAAACTTGTGTTTATAATACAGTTATGTTGGGATTATATGGAATAGTATTAAAAAACAAATAACTAGTGTGATATATTACATAAAAAAACTTTCATTATAATTTATTTAGTAACTAAACACTCTACTTATTTTCTTGTCTTAACAACATGTTTTGCATTATCAGATAGTTTACCAAAATTGCGACTGCCTTGATTCGTGGTGTTGCAATAGTCTCTAATTTTTAAAACATCAATAATTAGATTAGTGACTTGTTTCCTCGATATTCCTTGATGGCACCTATTTTTACTTTTAATGAATTCTACAATCGAGTTTTCTTCTTATTCTGTTTAAATTTGCAGATGTTGCTTTTTTATATTAGCAGTTTTTCCATCTAATCTCCAATCAATGGTTCCTCGATCTTTGATAAAAGAAAACATACCAGTTTGCAAAGCAGCATAGCCTCTTTTTTTGTGCTCTATGCACCAAGACACAGCTTGTTGAATCTGAAGTTCTTTCATATTTTTTTTTTCTTCTGGACTTTTGCCTCTGCCTTTGAATTTGGTTTTCCAACAACAAAAGGTTCTTTTCTCACTTTTAAAATAAATTTTGGTTTCCCCATTGCAAAATTACTTATAATATTTTTATCTATAAAATACATATGGTATAAAACAATTGTGTGCATAAATAAACTTAAGTAATATTCCTACTAAATAAAAATATAATATCTGAGTGCCCTCTATGTTAAACTATCTACAAATTTTAATTAATAGTAATCCCCTAATTACAGTATATTAGTATTTAGTTGTAATTTGTAAGGATTTATTTTGTAGTTTTGAGGAGTTTTGGGGTTGTTTATGTCTTTTCGTTTATAATAGATTTACAATAATGTGTGTACCAATACTATGGCCCAAAAACAAAGTGTTTACAAAATTTTTAGGGAATCTGATCAACGGCTCTAAAATTATAAGCAAAAAACCTGATTGCGGTATTTAAGGGGTAACAATCAAAAAAGGCAACTTTTCGTTTAATCACAAAGCTTTATTAAAAACTATAGATTAAAAAATAAGGCCAGGGAAGACATTCATTTAAAGTAGTTTTTAAGTATAGAAAGTTTCAGCACTTCAGAAGTTTCCAATATTTAGTTATAGGGTACCACTTTTTTTTGTAGTTTTTAAGGTGTATATACCTGTAGATTTTTTCCATTGCGAAGATTGTATTTGTTTATGGGTTTTACATTATAAAGGTTTATAAAAACATCAAGAGATAAATGATTTTTACATTTAAATATGAAACATAAAATATTATAAACATTTAGTTCGTATACGTTAAAGGCTTTCATTTCTCCCAGAAGTGGTTTTGAGTTTGAAAAACGATTTACAAAATTAATTAAGCGAGCTAACGCTGATAAAGAGATTTAAGTTCAGTTTTGTGCGCGCTTCCCCGCTTCGCGCTGCCATTTAAATTATGCAAATTTAAATTTGCATAATTTAAATGGCAAAAATTATAATGATTAAGTTAGAGGCTTTGTTAAGGTCATTTGCATATATTAAAAATAATAGGGGCCCAACTATGGATCCCTGTGGGACTCACATGTTACATTTATTAATAAAGGCAAAGAAGAGTCATGGATATTAACAAACTGCTTACAATTACCAAGCTTTTGAACCAGCTTAGGGATTTATCTTTAGTTCTATAGAGTTCTAATTATTTTAATAGAATGTCGTGATCGAAAGAATCAGAAATGATTCTTTTAAAAATTCTTATTATACCCTATTTTTAGAGAAATTTATGAAATTTTATAGAAAACTGGAAGAACTGATATAGGACGATAATTTGTAATGTCACAATGGTCACCTGATTTATAAATAGGCGTAATTTTGGCTGCTTTTAGAGAGTCTTGAAAAAAACCTTGAGCAATAGAGGCTTTACAAATTTTAAAGAGTATATCTTTCAAAACGTCAAAGGAGTCTATTATAATATTTCCATTGAAGCAATCAATCCCAATCAGATCAATCAATCCTTAATTTCCTCAATTTCCTTATTCCGTTTTAATGATTTAAACGCTGCTTCAAATTCGCTGTTTGTTAGGTTTGAAAAATTTAAAGTTAAATTAGGTGATGTTATAAACTTATCCATTGATTTGTCATTAAGATAAGGAATTTTATATGATAAGCTTGTTCCGATTGAAGAAAAACATTTATTAATCTCAAAAGCAATTTTATTAGGGTCATAAAATAATTTGTTTTTAATTTTTATTGCATTTGGTAATTTGTACTTTCCTTATTTTTCCCGTTATCTCTTTCATTTGTTCCCAAATACGCTTTGAATTATGTTTATGCTTTGCAAACAAGTCGGAGTAGTAATTTCTTTTTGCATTTTTGCGGAGTTTTTCGAAATTATTTTGATAAATTAAGTAGTTATTTATATGATTGACTTATTTATATTTTAGATATTTAATATACAGTTTTTGTTTCACTTTCGATGATTTGTAAAGTCATATAGTTATCCAAGAACCTGAAACGTCCTTGGCATTAAGGATTATTTCACAAATAGGGAAGTGCGTCATAGATGGATTTAAATGTTTAAAAAAAAGAATCGTAGTTTACATAATCATTGAAGTTAATATTCCTCCAGTTTTGATTCGAAATTTGTTCCCTAAAAGATTTCAAATTACTTTTATTGTGTACACGCTTTTTTATAGTTGTTTTACTCAGGAGATTTAATTTATAATTTACATTTATGCAAAATAAAATAAGTAAGTGATCTGAGACATCCGTTTTAACAGTACCTTTTTTAAAAACTACCTAAATAACAGATAACAGTGTGTTATTATAGATAAAAAAAATAACTCAAGCTTACTGAGAACAAAATGTGGTATAACCCAAGGTTCCATTCTTGCTCCTCTTTTGTTTCTTATTTATAAAAACGATCTTCCAAATGCCTCTATTATCTTTAAAACTATAATGTATGCCGGCGATACAAACTTTTTTTGCTCAGCAAAGACAATCGAAAACCTTTTTGAAAAAACAAATGCTGAACTAAATAAAATTAATATATGGTTTAAATCCAATAAACTGTCACTCAATATAGAAAAAATTAGGTACATACTATTTCACTCTAATCAACAAATTAAAAAAATACCTCTAAACCTACCAACACTTGATATAGAAAATATAGTCATCTAAAGAGTTCTGAATACAAAGTTTTTAGGAGTTCTAATTGACGAACATATCTCCTGGAAACCCCACATAAACTACATTAACACAAAAATATCAAAGAACATTGGTTTACTATACAAAGCAAGACCATTTTTTTCACAAAAAAGTCTAAAACTTGTCTACTTTTCATTAATACATAGTTACCTGATGTATGCCAGTATAGCATGGGGCAGTACCCACAAATCTAAATTAGAACCACTTTACTTACGTTAAAAACACGCTTCAAGACTAGTATACAATAAATAAAAATTTGCTCATGCTTAACCCTTATTGGAACAAATAAACGCACTAAATATATTTCAAATAAATATTTTTCAAAATATACTTTTCATGTTTAAATATAAACAAAATCTGGTTCAAGAACATTTTACATCACACTTTTTTAAAAACAATATAAATAAATACAATAAAAGAGCAACAGGCAACTTTAAAATACCGCTTTAAACAACAAGACTCTCAAAATTCTCAATTACATATCGTGGTCCCTATTTATTTAACAAATTAATTTCTAGAAACAAATCACTATTAAACCTAAACAACGAACACTCTCTGAAAATAAAGCTAAAATCTACAATAATCAAATTAAACAACTATAAGGAATTTTTTTTAAATATTAATTAAAAAATTTAAAAAAATGTAGCTTAGCTTTTTAATATTATATATACTTGTATTGTATTTACAAATTTGTATTTACAAATCGATTATAAAAAATAATTATATGGATTATTTTTTATTATCGATTTGTGATTTTATTTTGGATATTTTTATTATTCGATTTTTGATTTTATTTTGGATTCTAATCTCCATATATAATTATATGGAGATTAGAATCCAAAAATCCTTTAGAATTTTAGGATTTAATCTCCATCGGAATCTAAACGGAACCTAAACGGAAACCACGTTTCCGTTGAACAAATTATGTTAAAAAAATTTTCTGTTTTGCATAATATATTTGAAAAACTTTCAAAATCTTTTATAAGACTTCGAGTATTTACATGGATGACATTAAAATAATCACTATTTTGTTCCATATTAAAATAATTTCTTATTTTACTTTGGATAAAAATAAGAGCATTCAAACTCAGGCGAATTAATTTCGTTAAAATAGCACATATCTAGGTAAGATCAGGGCCGACGACAACGGGGGGCACAGCTCCACCCCCCAACCCCACTTTTTTTCTAAAGGACCTTTTTTTTTCCTTTTTTTTTAAGAAAAATATTGGTATAGAGGGCTTTTTTTACAAATTGATGATTGTGCTCCCCCCCCCCCCCGATTTTAAAACCCGTGTCGTCGACCCTGCAGATTCATCGTCTAAGTTAAAATTGTTACTTTGAAAAAATTGAAAAGTTTTTTCGAAGTAATTGTTAATGAATTTAGCCATTTTCGTAGCTAATTATTTTAGGAAAATAAATAAATAAATAAGTAGTACATTCTTTTAGGACTTAGCGATTATTTTATACGACGTGGTACGAATTTCTTCGGCTTCGGCGAAGAATATTTATAGTTCTTTCGCTGAGATCTTCGTTAACGTAGGCATATTCGTTCCAGAATATCTTTTTTTTTTTGTATTTTTCTAGTTCTTTCGCTGAGATCTTCGTTAACGTAGACATATTCGTTCCAGAATATCATTTTTTTTTTGTACTACATTTTTTTGTACTACATTTTGTACTACTACATTTTTTTTTTGTATTTTTCTAGAGATTCATTTTTTTGCATTTTTCAAGAATTATTTGAATTCTTTTATTTGGAATTAGCATGATTTTATCAGCGTGTTATGTCCAAACAATAGCTTTAGATGGTATAATTTTTTTTTGCTTCAAGTTTTTTTACTATTTAAAAAAACTTTTCTTTTTTTTTATATAATTTTCAAAACTTTTTTTTACCCCTAATAGTGAATCTAAAGAACACCATTTTGTAGTCTTTAGATCACTTTCGCTCATCGGCGTTAACATGAATTTAGTTAAAATCTTTTTAACTCTTTCGCACCGAAACGGGTCGTTAACAACCCTGTAGTAAGTAATCAGTAATTAAAGGTTTTTTTTAGCAGAGCTATTGATCAAAACTACTTGATTTTATGCTTTAAAGGATAGCTTTATGCTCAGCTTCAAAATTAGCCGTAATAAACTAACTTTTAAAGCTCCGTAATAGAAATAAGGGGTCCATAAATTACGTCACGCTTAAGGGATGGGGGGGAGGGAGATGATAGTGTTTTATTGACAACTCATACGTAACTTGTTACTAAAGTGTTACGATGTTGTGACGAGGATAAGGGAGAGATCTCAGTTAATTGAAAATTTAGTGACGTTGTTTGTAAACGACCCCTAAGTTGACAGTTTTTTTAGAGTGTTTGATTTTGATAAAAAAAAATTTTTTCAAATTTCACGTGATTATAATGTTCACTATCACTAATATTTTAATTTTTTTTTAAAGATTTATAATATCTATGAGTTTATCTTTTAAAAAATGAAGTGCAGGTTTGATGCCTTTTATGGTATAAAACTGTTTTTTGTGGTATTATATTTAGTTAAATTTTTGTGCTTCTGGCTAATTTGTTGATAATTTTTGATACCTCAGAGATTTTTAAGTGCTTGAGCATTCTGTTTTTATCTTTACAGAATGCACCTCTAGTAGTTTTAAGTTCTGATAAGTATTATATTAACTTTTTTCAAGGCATAAAGCCAGACTTTTTTTTTTTTGTAAAAAATAAAAAATTCGCAAAAGCCACGTGATCTTTGTATCCGCCATCATTGGTATTTCATTTTTTTAAAAAAAGAGATCAATCTCTTTTTATTTATCTTTTTGAAAAAATATAGTTATGGGGTATAAATATGATGCCTTTTATCTCTAATGTATCATTTTCAGTATGGTATGTATATTTTTACTGTTTACAAAGATTATATAGGTACGAAAGAGTTAAAAAGTGCCTTAATTTACTATCGATCCTAGTTCTAATCGGTTCTGACGTATAGGGGAGAGTAGGACACATAGTAGTAGTAGTAGTAGTAGTAGTAGTAGTAGTAGTAGTAGTAGTAGTAGTAGTAGTAGTAGTAGTAGTAGTAGTAGTAGTAGTAGTAGTAGTAGTAGTAGTAGTAGTAGTAGTAGCCCCGGACACACAGTTTAACCATGAGTTTACCTCTTATTTACCAGTGTGACACAAATATAATATATAACAAATTAGCATTGGACTGTTTTCGACACATTTTTCAAAAAATCATTTTTTTCGCCTCAGCTATTTATATTTAATGATACCGCAAAATTTATCTTTTTAATTTTTTTCGTCTTTTTATAATTCACAGACGTGATCTTTTTAACGGAAATATATCGTAGTCAACAAAATAACATACAGACACTATAATAATTTAAAATTGCCTTAACTACACCGAGTAAAGAGTTACAATGTTGTGACGCTTTAAAAAAATAAATATTCAAACTACACATTTTCACGTGATATTTTTACCCTTCCCTATCCGTTCCCGTAGAAATATGGACAAACCTTATTTTTTTAAACTTTTTCATTTTAAAATGGAATTTATTTAAAGTTTGGAAAAATGTAAATTTGTAAAACTGTTTTTATTAATCGACAAATAGACGATTGTCCGTTTAAAAGACATTTTTTCGCCCTCGACCAGGGCTTTCTAACCTTTCTTATGCTGTCGTCAAGCATAAATTTAAATGTGAACTTGGGTCGTCAAGCATAAATTTAAATGTGAATGACGATTTGTTTTTTGCTTATTATAATTATTTTTTATTAGTTATTATCTTTTTTAAATAGGTGCCCCAAGAAGTCTTTAAGGTTTTATCACAGAGTACTGCGGAAAAGCATTTGAAAGGAAGTTCATGCCTTTTTCCTTACCGATTTTATAAAACATGTTCAGAGGTGGAGTAGAACCTCGGATCTCTAATCTTCTGAGGCAAGCAGGCTAACCACTGCGCTACGACTGCTCACATTTAATTGAACCACGACAATACATATGTATTGTAAAAACTACTTTAAAAACTTATAGAAAAATATTGAAAAACTCTTTTCCTGCTTTTTTATTTATAACACTATGAAACTAGAATAGCAAAATTTTCCGCAATAGCTTTGATCTTTCAGATAAAGAAATAAATATATAGAAGAAGCAGTTCTAACAATAAAAAATTTTGATTGAATTCAAATAATAAATTTGATTAATTCTAGGGAAATGAGTCGTATTGAAAATATTATTCTAGAAATATTTTGCTATATATAAATAAATGATAAAAATTTCTAAATGAACCCAAAAATACGCTTAGTAAAGATGTTCCTCTAAACATCTTTTTTGAAACTCTTATACACTTCTTGATAAAATGATAACAAATAACTTTCAAAAAACACAGGTATAATCAAAACTGGCTTATCAGATCATTTTCTAACATTCTTAGTTATTAATAACATAATAAGTAACAACACTCTTTCTAAACTACCGTTTTTAGGCGACAGATCAATAAAAACTCCGTAAAACAGTTTTACAAAACAGTAAATTATTACAAGATGAAATAAACGTTAATAAAACAGTCTGAATAATGGTTAATTAAATTCAAAGAATTGAAATATAAATTCATGTATATTGGTAAAAAGAATCAAAGATATAAATATAAATTGAACAATTCTGTTTTAACGGGGACAAAAACAAGGCCGACTACGCCGGGGGGGCACACTTTTTTCTAAAGGAAAAAAAGTGTTCCTCCCCCCCCCCCCCTCTTCAAAACCTGTGTCGTTGGCTCCGATAAAAAAAGAACTTGGTATTTTTGTTTGGCATATGGAGCAACAGTTTGGATTGAATCTTTGTAGTGGAAGTCGTATAAAGAAAGATTTAAGATATTAGAATTTTCAACTTTGCATGATAGAAGATAGAAGAAGAAAAACTTTGCAATATATTAGAAGAGTTGAATTTGATTCAAGTGTGCTGCAAGAAAAAAAAAATTTAATTTTCATTACCCTCCAAAACATTTTGAGTAGAAACGATCTAGCAGAACTAACTGTTGCAGAATATGTAGACAGTTTACCAATTCGAAATATTCGTCACCATTTCTTCGCAAACAGAGTTACAAAAGATTAGAATCGTTTTTCTCTAGGGATAATAGATTAAAAAAAAGCATAAACCTTTTCAAAACAGTATTAATAAATATTTTAATTTCTAACTCATTTTTTGTTGTCTGCTTTCAAATTCTTAATTTTACGTAGTTAAGACTCAACACACCTCAAGTGTATAAGTGTGACCATGAGAATTATATTGATATGTTACTGGTCAACTCACAAAACAGAATTGTTGTAAATACTCGATTGGCTCAGTATAAAAATTAGAACAATTTTTAAAATAATTTATTCATAACACAACAACAGGAAATAAAGTATTTAATGAATTGTGAGTTACAATTAAACAACACTTAAAAAGCTTGTTAAATTCACATAAGTAATCAACCTAATAGATCAAGGCAGAAATTGTTGTTTTTTAAATGGTTAAACCATCTGACAACCATATTAAAAAATAGCTCAAATATTTGGTGAATTAGAATCTAAAAACTTCAAAAATATTAAAGAAAATTTAACTATTTAAATGAACGGTAAATGTAAAGTTCCAGAATGGTTGCTTCAATACTTTAGCCAAAAGGCTGGTTACTAAGTTTTTTACACGCTTCAATACTTTAACCAATAGGCTGGTTACTAAGTTTTGTACAAGCTTCAATACTTTAACCAATAGGCTGGTTACTAAGTTTTGTACAAGCTTCAATACTTTAACCAATAGACTGGTTACTAAGTTTTGTACAAGCTTATATCAATCTCAATCTTTTCACAGCAACTTGATCAACAATATTAGAAATATTTATTCAACACACTTACTTTCAATACTTATTATGCTTAAATTAAAAAATCTTCCCTGGTAAATGGTTAATCTTACAAAAAATTGCTTTTAATTCGGAGAACGATCTTTCCCCCGAGGCTACAGTCATAGGCGCAGTCAAAAACATTCTTATTGGATGGAATATGATTATGAAGGTCATGTAAAAATAAATAATCCAAAAAAATTGATGTTTTGTTTCTGTAATGTATGTTGGAAGATTTTCAAATTCATCACACAAATCTAATGCATTGATATTGTTTTCTTTTTTTGTAGGATCAAAGAGTATAATCTGCAGAAAATTTAATTTTGGCCTCTCGATTAACCGTCAAAGAATTAATATCAATTAAAAAATTTAAATTAATTTTGCAGTGACGTTCCGGATCATCAATTGTTACACCAGTGTTTTTGTAATGAAATGGTGCCCTTTTATTGCCTTATCGAACAATGACGGATCCAGGATTTTTTGGTGATTGAGATAGCTAACTTCCAGACATGGAGCAAACTCCAAACATGAGTATGTTTATACTTATATCAAAGGGTACTAATTTTGTTAACTGTTGCTTTGCAACATATTACTTTGAAAATACTGCTGCTTCAGCCAAATTGGTTTTGAAACTATTTTCAGATCTAGGTCAGACAATACTTTCGTGCAGATATCTGCATATTATCTTGTTAAAGCATTTTCTATTGTCCAAAATTTTTGGTTTCAATTGAAGGTTTCGCTGCGTCGTTTATGACTAAACTTAAATAGTGTACCACACAAGGTATTTTAAAAGCTTTTGGGTTTAAATCAAAAACTCTTTTTTTGAAGCCCATGGTGTTTGCCCATCATATTATTCTCATTATTGTACCCTAATCGCGATTGCTAGGAGTATTAATATTTTTGCTGTTGAAAAAGCTAATAAGAAGTGTTGTTAAACATTCCCTGTTCTAATTTGTAAAAAACTTTAAAATTGTTCCTGTATTTCAACTTTTTTTTTTGAAGTATTGTTTATATATGGAAAGTGATCTAATGATGCACATTACGCAAAGCAAACAACTATTGTTATTTTTTCCACGTGAATTTTGTCGGGAGTGCAATTCAATTTAATAAAATAATACTTCGAGTATTTCAATAAACAGATAATATCAGGACCGGCGACCCCGGAGGGCCAGGATGTACTGCCCCTTCCCCCCTTCTCTTCATACACACTTTTTTTCTAAAGGAACTGTTTTTTTTTTAAAGGGTGTTTTTTATTAATTGACGATTGTGCGAATCTACTTGGGCCCTGAATATTGGTATTAATTTTTTTTAAAGAGTCGCCCTTAAAATTTGCCATCCGTGTGCGGTTGGCGCGTCCCTGAATTAAAGTAAAAAAAAAAGGTTTATTAAACAAAAAACATTTACATAGCAAAAAAGTTGTATCTTTTATTCACGGTGGCGAAGAGTCTTTGTTTATTAAAAATTCGCTTCCTTTTAAGTTGACATAAACAAGGGCGGGAATGAAAAAATTGTGATGATTTTTTAGTTGTTATTTCTATTTTTTAAGTCTAAGTATGGATTCAGAATCGGGAAAGGTACACCATATGTTACTTTTTTAGACATTATATATAAAGTTAATAATAGTTGTTCACCAAAATTTCTCTGAGTAAAATAAAAGCAGCCAATCATAATTTGCCAAATCGAGTTTTAATTACAATTATAAAATATATATTTTATCCAATAAAAAATATTTAGTCGTTTATATATATAAATATATATATAAATGTATATATATATATATATATATATATATATATATATATATATATATATATATATATATATATATATATATATATATATATATATATATATATATATATATATATATATATATATATATATATATGTATATGTATATGTATATATATATATATGTATATATATATATATATATATATATATATATATATATATATATATATATATATATATATATATATATATATATATATATATATATATATATATATATATATATATATATATATATATATGTAATATAATTATACTATTAATGTTTTTTTGCAAATAAGACATAAATTATTGCATTTTTAAATTTTTAATCATAAAATAAATTAAAAAATAGTTCTGAAGTTCTTACTAGACTATAATCTTATCAGCAACAGCAAAATGTTGTTTATGCTCAAAAATAAATAAATTATTCCGTTTTTCAAATTTAAACTTTGTAAGTTTAAACTTGCAAAATAGTTTACTGCAAAAAAAATAAATTAAAAAAAAAATTATTTTGTTTTAAATTTCTGATCACTACATAAATCAATTAAAAAAAAACAACAAGAAAACCTTTAAAATATATGTATATATTTAAAATACAGTTTTGTCATATTTTATACAATTTTTATCTGAAAGTTATTTAAGAGTTTATAAAAAATTACAAGGTATACTCTCAGCTTATAAATTTTAAATTTAAAAAAAATTTTATTTATATTCCGTGCCAAAAACCAGAAATATAAATACTCAAAAGTGACACTGGCTATAGAAATAAAAATGTGTGTGTATGTATATATATATATATATATATATATATATATATATATATTTATATACATATATATATATATATATATATATATATATATATATATATATATATATATATATATATATATATATATATATATATATATATATATATATATATATAAACGTATTTAACATAACAAGCTTAATAAGCATAAACAATGCTTGTTAAGCTTGTTATATTAATTTAGTTACTCGATTTTATAAAAAAGATTTTTTGATTAAAAAAAAATTTAGTTTCAAAATCATAATTATCAAAGTCACAAACATATATTAGAAAAATATAAATATTTTATAGTTAAATTTACAATTATGGTTGAAAATTTAAATGGTTTGTGTATTTTTGTTTGTTTTTGACTCAATAAAATATCAATTTTAACATTTTGACATTGTTATAGAATCAAAACAAATTATTTCATGATTATTAAAACTGATAATTCATTTCGAAAAGTACAAGTGTACAAAGTTTTTTAGGGTTTTGCTGTGCTCTAAATGTATTCATCTAGAAATTTCCCACTTTAAAAAATTTCTATCTGGCACTGTTTTAAATTTAACAAACACTTGCATTTCTTATATAGAAAACAACCTCTTATATTTTACAGAAAAAGCCAAAATACATAAGTTTTAGTATACAATATATCAATTTTAGTATACAATATATAATTATATCTTTGATTATACTTTATGTTTAGCTTTTATGTTTATTATTCTATTAATTTTGTGTTATACTTATTAAGTGAAGATATTTTTATAATTTAGAGTGTATTGACAAACTCACAAGCAGAAGGTAATGCTTTTATATTGTATTAGTGGTTACGAGTTGGTACTCAATGTTTAATTACTGATAGTAAGCCAATGTTTTTAGGCTTGAAGCGTTAAATTTTTTAAAGGGGATTGTTTTTGAAAAAAAAAATAGGCAGTTTAGAATAGCAAATAAACTTTTTTGCTCAATTTTTATTATAAAACTTGAAACAAAGAATTTTTAAAAAAAGAGGAGTTGATTGGACCCGATGACCCTTCCTCCCACAATACAGGCATAGTTTTGAATATAATATTGGTGTTGAATAAAATTTTCTTCATAAATTTTTTCTTATTTCTATTATTATGCAAAAATATTAAGATTTCTGATTTTTATTTATTGAGCTCTCAACAAAGTCTTTAAATTTGCTGATGTTGAAGAAACTGGCAGGGTCGATGTGGCCACTATCACTACATTGGCTGTACAGCTAATGGGGCCAAACTTTAGTGAAACAGAAAAGGAAATAGTGAATAAAAAATCAGAAGCTCGATCAGAAAAAGGTTTGTAACTAATTTGAATGTACTTATTAATTTTTATTTTTGAGTTTTAAATTTTCTTTTTTTAATTTATATTCATAGTTTTATTAATAACAAACATGCAAAAAACATATCTTTTTTATATAATCATTTTTTATACAAATCAAACTATTTTTTGCAATAAAAGTTTTAACATAAAAATTAGCAATATTTAAGTTAACCGTAATTACTTTCATTACTTCAATAAAACTCATGCATGAAACAAACATTTTTCTCACTTGTGGGTTTGTATTTTTCTAGTCTTGGGTTGGTTAGTACTCTATTTTTCTAGTCTTATCTAGTCTATCTAGTTTTAAGTTATCTGGTTTTCGCAAAAAACATAAAATTTTAAATTGAAATTGATACCAAAATTTGAAATAAGCTAATATTTAGCTGAAATAAATTTCAGTAGATATTCCACCATAAAATTTTGCCATGCTTTTGATTGTACTGCTTTTGATTATGCAATTCAAAGTATCTGATTGATACTTTGAATTGCACAATCAAGAGGAACTTGTTTTAACGATTTTTATATTTTATCTTTTATATCGCCTGCTTAGAATGTAACCTGCTAACTTCATAGTATGTTACTTTACAGAAAAGACTAAAAATTATTCCTAAAAATAAAGAAATTGATTGTTTAAAGTTTTACTTTGAACACGTTTACACATGTTTTTGAATAATGTTGAAACTGACAGTGACTATCTTTCCTATTGTATTTTTTTGTTTTTAGAAATATTTGGTAAAACATAATAACAGTAAAAAATGGATTTAGCAGGTTTTTACTCTAAGCTGATATCTTTTATAATTCTGTTTAAAACTGTATAAGAAAAACTATATCAAAGCAATTTTATAAGATAAATATCAATTATCAGAGTGGTTTTTTTAGATAATAAATAGTTGAAATATGAGTGCTTATTTAAAAAACTTAATAAACATTTAAAATATGGTTAAAGTTAAAAGTTAAACTTTGTTCACCTGAAACATTTAAAAGATAATAAAATATCAAAATAAAATAACATTTTTGACAGTATACAATAATAGTTTGGTAATATTTTTTTTAATTTAAATTTATTAAATTTTGATTTTTTTAGCAGATTTAGTTTATTAATTTTAGTATAAAATTTAGTTTTTATTTTAGTGTCACTAAAAAATCTTTCACTATTTGATGGAACTCACATGTTACTTTTGAAGATCACACTTAAGTGACTTTGTAAAGTTATTTAAAATTTGATTAAGCTTTCAGCTATATTATTTAAAGTGTTATCAGTCAGAATAGTTCATTTTAGTTGGTTTGTAACTTTAATATTGTCATGGCTAGCACATTCTATTGTATTATGTGTACCATTGAGCATAATTATAGGGTTTTTGAAATTTATAATAAATCCACATAAGTAGCAATTGTCACTATTTACTCTCATCTAAAAAACTTTTTAATTGCTTTCTTCTTTGTTATTTGTTACCAATAATTGTAATTAACAATAGCAAATAAAAAAAGCTTCAAATGGTTTTTTATTTGTGTTAACAAAGTGTTTAAAAAGTTTGGTATTATTGGAATGTTTAAAAATATTGTTTTATTTATGTTATTATCAAATCAATAGTGTGTGGTTCTTGAGTTCAAATTATTTTCATAATAATATATTTATACACATAACAATATATTTATATATTTCATGATAACATATTTATATATTTAGAGTTTTCTTAATCAAAATAAAAAATGTCACCAAATGTTTAAATAATATAATTAAACTGCTAAATTAAATAAAGTAAAAAAAAAATGAAAAGTAACAAAATTAAGTTATACTTAAATGATAAATATTTTTTTATTAATATTTATATAATATTTTAGTTAAATTGCATTCTATTTTCAATTTGTGTTTAGAACAACAAAATTCATTATCAGTAAAGTATAGATTTAAAACCTTTAATATATTTAAAATTTATTTATTTTCCACAAATTGTTAAAAATGTCTTAAAATTAAAACACTTTTTACTTTTATTAAACAATTTGTAAAATACTTAGATGCTTTTACCATGAATGTGGTGGTCATGTTAATTCTGTTTTTAAGTTTTATATTGATAAAACTTTGAGTTAATCAGTTCAGAGACAAAGGCTGAAAGACAAGAAACCAAGGATATCATTTAAAAGTAGGAAAATGGTATCATAAAAAAATATTCAAGCACAAGTATTAAACCATGAAGAAATTTATTATATAAAATAAAGTTTTATTGAACATGTTTTGATAAACATGACCACACCAGATTTCTTGTACTTGAAACAATACTTTCAAACATAGTCCTTTTAAAATTAGTCAACTACATGTCATCTATTAAGCTTTATTGATTTGATCTTATAGAGTAAAAGCAGGTCAAACCGATCACTGAACAATAAAAATCAAGTAACATTATTTGTTAAATTTTTTAAAATATAGCATACAGAAATATGCAATATATTTTTTATATAGCATACAGAAATAATAAAAGATTTAAGTTTTACATTTTTTACAACAAAAAAAGTCTGAGCTTATTACAAAATTTTTTGGCAGACATGTTTTGTTGCAGAGCTGTATGGATTCTCGCATGACATCATGTCCGAATGTAATTCTTTTTTACACTTTCTGCATTTAATAACTTTTCTTCTTTTGGCTAAAGGTGTTGTAATCGGTTCTATATTTTGAGTTCTTTTTCTGCAGGGTTTGGCAATGGCATTATGAGTTTGCAGATGGTTTTACGCTTGTTTTTCAGCTAATTTGACTTGCTTAACTTCTTTTTTTTTGAGATGATCTGCAACACCGTGTTCTGTAATACATTGCCCAGCAATTTTTGGAATATTAAGTTGCCTCATTTTTTTTACATGAGACTGATTTTTTTCTTGAAAAAAACTCTTTAGCTCATTTTCCATTTTGATTTTCATTCTCTCATGTAGTGCTTTGTACTTGTTGAACTTCGAAGCTGCTGTTACAGTTTCAGAAGGTAATGCTAAAGACTTTATTGTTCGCAATGGCATTGAAGACGTCGGTTGATTAAACGTTTTGAAGATAGCTAATGCCTGTTGATTGATTTTGTTTTTGTTAAGTGGAAATAACCCAGTATATTCAAAACCAGCAATACCGTGCAAACATCTAAAACACTTACCGCTCTCATACACCTGTTTAAGCAACGTAGGAAAATTTTCTTTATCTAAGTTTTTGCATTTTGTGTCTTTGTAATATTTGGTAAGAACTGCCTTCCACACTGGCTTAACATGGCAATAGACACCTCTGTCCAGTGGCTGGAGAATGTGAAATGAGTGGGCTGGTAGATAAATTCAAATTATATTGTTTTTCCGACATAGCTATACAGCTGCTAAACTGACGTGAGACGTATGTCCATCAAGATGTAAAATGGGAGTACCACTAACAGCTTGACATTCTGGTATATACACTTCCTTCAACCATTCAATAAATGTCATGCTCCATCCAACCAGATTTAGAAATTGAATATTTGGTGCCAGTCGGACCATCTAAAGCCCACTCAGCTCTAAAGTTTTGTTTTGTTTTGTATACCATGAATGATGGTGTAAAGTATCCATCAGCATTACAGCAGTTGTTCACTGTATAATGGATTTTTTCATTGTTACCAGTGAGACTGTATAATAGATTTTTTGATTGTTACCTTGTAACAATGTTTACCAGTGAGACTGTATAATAGATTTTTTCATTGTTACCAAATATGACAACTAGAAGTTATCCCAGACAATTGATATTGTTTAGTGACAACTTCAAAATAGTTATCAATTATTTCTTGCGTACAAGAAGCGGCTCTGGCAGATTCTAAAGTGTGAGTTTTTCTTGTCGTAATTTTTTTATGTTATTGGTTTGTAAATGCATAAAACCAGTCTTTGCCAGGCCTGCTGTTTTTAAATAGGTCTAATTGATTTGTACAAAGAAGGTAACCGCATACGAAGTCATTGACATCATTTTGTGTTAAACCATAACTCCAATCACATAGGAACTTAAACACATGCACCATAATTGACTCTGTGTCAATTATGGTGCATGAGTACGGCTGTTGATCCTGATCCCTTGAAGCTAGCATTGTTGTTGTTCTTAAGACCTATTAGAGTTGAGAATAAAATGCCATATTAGAATGCAGCTTTTCTGATTAAAGTATTTTTTTCTTTTATATCATTTAACGCTGCCTCTATATCTTCTTCATTGTATGACTTTTTACTTGTTGTCATCTTGAAAATGAATAATTAATAAATACCATTGAGTCATTTTTGTAAAATAACTTTATATAGAAAGAACCCGGAACTAACACACAAGAAAATCCAATACTTTAATTTACCTAGGTACCTGATTTAAAAATTCACATGCTGCCTAATAAAAAAATTTAATGTAAATACATGAATGATCGGTTTTACCAGAAAAAAAGTTAAAAGTTAGACAAAAAAGTTTTTCTTACTTTTTTGTCTAATTTTTAACTATGAAACAAAAAAAAATTATGTAATCGGTATTAAATTTTCTACAAGATAGGGGTAAAATTATTTTTAAACGAATTATTACGATAAAAGAATAATAAAAGAAAAAAATTTTTACGACTCTCTTTTAAACTTTTATAAAAATAAAATGATTGAAAAATGACTTGGATTTTATTTTGACACATTTGAATAGAGGAGATGATTCTCTTTCTTCTGGTGTTTTTTTTTTTTAATATTCCTACCAGTTCAGGTTTTATTTAAATTTTTTGATCAGTGAAAAAAAATTTGATCGGTTTGACCCACTTTTACTCTATAGTATTTTAAATGATATTGTGTATTATATTAAAATTATTACTTAAAAAGTTATAACTTATTGTTATAATTTCAAATTTTTTATGTTAAATATGCAAAATGTCATTGATCTATTCTCACAAAATTGCAAAATATTGTTTCATATTCATAAAAACCTTTTTGTTTCATATTTTTATAATAAAAAATATCCTAGTCATTTATTTTCTTTGTTGTTTTATTATTTTTATTGTTTATTTATATTATATTTTATATTGCTTTTAATTTTATTCTGCTTTTTTTTTTTTCATGTTTTAAGTGATATTTAATAGTTAATCATGTTTTAGGAATGCTATCATACAACAACTTTCTCAATATTATGTTGGAAACAATGGGAATGACTACACAATGGGGTGTCAAATTAAAAACACCTGTAGATGGTTATGTTGGCTTTGATTCTATCCAAGAACAACTGAGACTTAATGCGTTGAAACGAGGCTTTGAGTTTAACATTATGGTTGTTGGTAAATTTATTTTGTGTTTAAAGATTTATTTTAGAGATAAGTTATTGGTAAGATATATATATACTTTTACTTTTTTTATTTTTATAGGTTCTGCAGGGTTAGGTAAATCAACATTGATCAATACTCTGTTTAAAACACGTGCAGCACGAGCTAGTTGTACCACTGAAACCAATACTATTCCCAAAACAGTAGAAATAAAAACTATTACTCATGGTATAGTTGCTTTTAAGAAGTATTTTATATTAATAGTTAACGCATATTAATTGAATCTGTATTAATGGCTGCAAAAAACTGTTTACATCCAAACCAGCAATTTATCATGTTTATTATAAGTTTACTTCTAAACATGTGGATAAAGCAGTTTTTGTATTTAACATACAGTTATGTACTTTTGTGCTAGTTTTAAGTGAAGCAATTGTTTACAGACTTTTCTAGGAAATAACCTTGACACCAATAGAAATTTGCAATGAAGCAAGTGGGATATACAATAAAGCAAGTAGGATATACAATAAAGCAAGTGGGATATACAATAAAGCAAATGGGATATAATTTGTTTCAACAATAAGCTCATACACTAATTCATGTTTTAAGGCTGCAAGGAATCAGAAATTAAGATGATTGTTGAAAAAGATCAAATTATACCTGTTTTTATGTAGTCATACTTGTATACAATAAAATTTAGTACATTATTCATTGTATAAACATACATTTTATAAATATTATACATTTTATAAACATTATACATTGTATAAACATTATACATTTTATAAACATTATACATTGTATAAACATGTATTTTATAAACATTATACATTGTATAAACATACATTTTATAAACATTATACATTGTATAAACATTATTCATTGTAATAAACATTATACATTTTATAAACATTATACATTGTATAAACATTATACATTTTATAAATGTTATACATTGTATAAACATTATACATTATATAAACATACATTGTATAAACATTATACATTGTATAAACATGCATTTTATAAACATCATACATTTTATAAACATTATACATTTTATAAACATACATTGTATAAACATTATAAATTTTATAAACATTATACATTGCATAAACATTATGCATTTTATAAACATACATTGTATAAACATTATAAATTTTATAAACATTATACATTGCATAAACATTATGCATTTTATAAACATTATGCATTTTATAAACATTATTCATTTTATAAACATTATACATTTTATAAACATTATACATTGTATAAACATTATACAATTTATAAACATTATACAATTTATAAACATTATACAATTTATAAACATTATACAATTTATAAACATTATACAATTTATAAACATGGTGTTGCTCTAGTTATTAATTATACATATTATGTTTTTATATTCATGTGTTAATTAGAAACATTGTTTTGTTAAGGTTATTTATTGTTCATACTTTGTTAGTATATTGTTACACATAAAATATGTGAAAAATTTATCCTTATCGGTGTTTTTTATCTGTTTTATAGTTCTAGAAGAAAAAGGTGTTAATTTAAAACTTACAGTAACCGACACACCTGGCTTTGGCGATCAAATTAACAATAAAGATTGGTAGGTTTTTTTTTAAAATCTTTATTGAATTTTCTAGTAGGGCAAAGTAAATCTAAAAAAGCTGATATCTAAGTTATAAATAAAACACATTTACATATAAATAATTAATATAAGTTATTTATAATAGTAGTATTAATATGTAATTAACATAATAGTATATTTATTTATAATAATCACTAAATGCACAAACAAAATAATTAAATAATGATGAATACTAATAAATGTTTTTTATATAATAATTTTGTTTCACATAAACAAAAATTTATTAGTAAATTTAGAACAGTATTTGCGAGCAATCATTGTGTTTACAATGACTAAATTTCCATGTTTAAAACAACTTGTTATGAAGATAATTTTTTTTGAGTTTTAAGCAATGGTTTCCAACTCAAATTTTGTTGACTTTAAAATGCCTAGTAACAACAGTAACATAATATAATAATGTCATTGTATGAAACATTAGTAAAAAAATATATTTTTGTTTTAATATAAATATATGTTTGTTTATTACATTAATTTTTTTTTTTTTTTAATGATTTTGAAAATATTTTATGATGTTTAAATTCACTTTGAAATGTTTATAATCAATGTTTTAACTTCTATGTTTAAATCATTTTTATTATATAATTACATTTTAAGATATAATGTTTTGACTTTCTCTTTTCATTTTTATCCATACTTAAAATTATTATTTTTTTTCTTGATTGGAAAAAGTTTGTATAAGATGCTTCTACTTTGAGTTTCTTTTTCCAGTTAAAAGTTTAAAATAATAGCCTATTTATTTGCCATATTACAGTGCCTATTTTATCTTTTAGAAACACTGTATAAACTAGATATGTTGAAATAGCAGTTATTAGGATCCGGTTAAAATTCCTGTAATTTGGATCAATATAAATAGCAGTTATTAGGATTATCCGGTTAAATTTTTATTAAAATTCCTCTTATTTTTTATAAAGAGTTTCTTCTGCAATTAAACCTAATTTTAGAATTAACCTAATCTGGCAAGAAAATGGTGTAAATTCTTTAGCTTACAATGTTTTGTGACAGCAAATAGATGAGATGAGTTTCTAATTTAGTTAATTGCATCCATTAGTTTTCAGTTAATGAAACATATGAATTATCCATATTCCCTAGGAAAGTTTTAACATTAGCTAGTGCTTTACCATCATACTTTTTTTTTACCAAGTGTTTTCTCAGAACGTAACTTGAACTAAAATAGCTTGTTATTTTTCACATCTCTTCAATATAGCATCAATGACTACTACATGCCTAAATTTGATTTTGCCTAAAATTAATTGTGACAGTAAAAAATTGTTGTTGTTTTTTTTTTGTGTTTTTTGTTGTTCCAATGTATCAAATTTTGAGAATTTATGTATTAATTTTTTGTAATAATCCAACCAATAATATTAACATGAAAATAACATTAGTCATGATAGTTATTGTGATTGTTAAAGTGTAAATTGAAATATTGCATATTTTATATAATAAGTATTTTAATTATTAAATATCTGTATGTTTTTAATAAAATTCGTTTGTATACTGTCATTTATAAAATAATAAACAAGATAATATAAATAAATATAAATATAAATATTGATTAACAATAAAAAGCAATGACTGAAATAAAAATGTATTGTAATTTTTTTATAGTTGGGAGCCAGTTGTTGGTTACATAAATCGCCAGTATGACATTTATTTAAATGAAGAGATAAGTATTAACAGAAGAATTAAAATTCCTGACAATCGTGTACATTGCTGTCTTTATTTCATTTCCCCAACAGGTCACAGGTAAATTACACTTCTATATATCCTATATGTATATATATATATATATATATATATATATATATATATATATATATATATATATATATATATATATATATATATATATATATATATATATATATGTATGTATGTATGTATGTATGTATGTATGTATGTATGTATATATGTATGTATATTTATGTATATATATATATATATATATATATATATATATATATATATATATGTATGTATGTATGTATGTATGTATGTATGTATATATATTTATATATATATATATATATATATATATATATATATATATATATATATATATATATATATATATATATATATATATATATATATATATATATATATAACACACACGCACACAGAGTAGAATTCCGTTAACATGGACTCTGAAGGGGTGTATATATATATATATTGTCAAACTTAACAAATGTCAAAAAAAATTATTATTTTATTATAAAAATATATATTTTTTATATTAATTTTTGTTATTTTTATTTATTTATTTTTTATTATATTTCATTTTTAACTTCATCTATTTACAAAAATGATTAACTACAATAATTTAACCAAATTTAAACCTTGCCATAACCCTAAGCCTGACCTTGATGCCTGGCCAAACCCTTAGTCGATGTAGTTGCACTCCCTTGCGAGTCAGGCTATGTACTTTTTGTTTTCTATAAAAGCTTCTTACAGGTACATTTTTTTACAAAAAAAATCATGCATATAGTGACAAAAAATTAATGGGTACACTAAAATTTCCCTGATAATGCTAATGCTAATGTTCCCGTAAGTGCTATGATAATGTAAGTAAGTGCTACGATTATGCTAATGTCCCTGTAAGTGTTTGTTTTTTTGTAAAATTTGTCCCTGTAAGTGCTAAACTATACAAATATATATATATATATATATATATATATATATATATATATTAGTGATGTGCCATTGGCTAAGGCCGATTAAGGCTAATAATAGGTTTAATGTATTTATTTAAGGGTATTATAATTATATTAAAGGTTTAAATTACATATTCAATATGTACCTATTTATCAGAAGTGATTCGACCTATTAGCCTATGCTATTAGTAACCAGCAACCAATTAATCGGCTTAACCATTGGCCAATTAATCGGCTGATGGCATCGGTTGATTAATCAGCATTTGCCAATGCATCAGTATTGGATAATAAGCCAAATCAAACTGGTGCATAGACATACCTTATATGTACAAATTGCATACCTAATATTAGGGTATTATCTTTATAAACATACATTAAACCCTATTATTAGTCTAAATCGGCCTTAGCCGATGGCACATCACAAATATATATATATATATATATATATATATATATATATATATATATATATATATATATATATATATATATATATATATATATATATATATATATATATATCGTAAGTGTATATATGTAAATTTTTTCCAAAATTAAAGGAGCAAATGTTGAAATTCATGTTAGTATTTCAGTTTTTAATACAACCCGTAAATTATCAAACTCAAAAGGTGTTTGATATGAATGGTCTCTAATGAAAGCTGCATGAGAGCTATATAATTCTGCTTTATACAAATGTTGTTATGAAGTATCTAAATGAATCCCTTTTACTAGTAAATTGATTCTTTTTTTGTCTTATAATTTTACAATCAGGATGTGAAATTGGTTATCCATCTAAAAATTCAGTTTCTACCTTTTTTTATATCATCTTGTTTCCCTGCACACTTGCCTTGTTTGTCAAGTTTGTGTTTTTGGAGTTGAAAGAGGATTACAACCATAATAAAGTAGTCTCCTCAACTGTAGTGACTTTCTTGGCCCTAGGGAAGTATGTCATAAGTCTCGAGTACAGTATGGATTTGTGCCTTATGGTACAGTATGAACACATGAAGACCTCCAGCTTTCATCGGAGACTGGTATCCCAAAAGAAGTTCCTGGGTCTACACCAGGGTATCTTTTTAAGGTATATGTAGGGAAGTGAATAACATTTAAAAAAAAATCAACTTATAACTGCTTTAAACATTTTATGCTTTTTACATAAATTACTTATTGTAGTTCTACCATTATAATCAACAATGGTTTTGGGAGTTCTGGGTCTCTGTCTCAAGCTTTGGTGGTATTTTGTGCCATTGGTAAGGAAGAAGACATAAACTTCCTAGTTAAATTCTCTTCCACGTTGCTCTGTGAGAAGACCGTGTCACAGAGCACACTGACAAAAAAGGTCTTCTTCGGGTACCTAAAACAAAAACAAAAACGTAAAAAACAAGGTAGTTATTGTAGTTATATCAACAGTAATTATAGATTAAATACATATAGTAAACTAAAACCATGTTTTAAAATTAAATTAAAAATTACGTCATGCAATTTTTGAAAGTTTTTGACTCCTTCTTCCCCCATCGTAACAACATCGTAACTCTTTAGTAAAAAGTTCCTCTCCCCCCCCTGCCCTATCTTAAGCATGACGTATGACAAGCCCTAAGTTTTTTTTTTTTTTAATTTATATACAAATATAACAAAACTAACTGTTTTACCTATATTTAATATCCATTCTAGGAAAAACAGTTAAAACAATCATACAAATGAGACAATATTCATATTAGTGAATAACATTCATAAGAGAACAAAACAAAAATATATTTACTATTTACCGGTTCTTTTATATATTTCTTTAAACATTTTTTGTTCAAGGAAAATATTTTCTTTAAAGTTCCTTTTTTTTTTTTTAAGGAAGGAAAGTGATAAATACAAATTTAATACATATTAGTTAAAGATTTTGCCATCATTAACATTGTAATGATTCTGTGTTTAGATTAAAGCCTCTTGATATTCTGGTTATGAAACACTTAGATAAATGTGTTAATGTCATTCCTGTCATTGCAAAAGCAGATACATTGACATTAGAAGAACGAGAGGCCTTCAAAAGCAGGGTAAATATTTTTTGTCACGCATTTATTCAAAACTAGGAGTTACACAATTGTGTTGGTTTAAAGGGCTTTTTATGAAAAGATGTAAATATGTAAATAATAAAAATTTTGTCATTTGTCAAATTTATACATGCTTTTTGAACTATCTTTTTATTTTTTATAAAATTACTTTTTGAACCCAATTCTTCAGTTTTTTAAAATGTTGAATTGAAAAAGTTTTGTATTTTCCCCAAGTTTTAAAACTATGTTAAAAATGTTTATTAAAAATAGTTTTAAAATTGTTTTTAAAACTTATTTGGAAATGCATTGCTTGAATACCTAGTTTAATTTTTTTCATTACAAAATTCATCATTATCTGGTTCATGGAATGCCATACTTGGTAGAATGGCTAGAAAGGCTTCTCCAAAAACACTTAGGCTATGATAAGAGTGTTGTTATAAATACTTAGGCTATGATAATAGTGTTGTTAAAAACAGATTTTCACAGTCAGTTGAGGTAAAATTTTGAAAGATGAAAGAAAGCAACATAAATGAACAAACTTAACAAAAACTGTGGTCAGAAAAGATTTGAAACATACATAGGTATTCAATATAAACTCCATGTTTATTGATGACACAACAACTGTTTCAAAAGCAGCTTAATTTGTTTGATATAGTTTTTTTATTAGCTGACATGATTGATAATGATTATTACTGACATGATGAAATAACACCTGTAGCTTAATAGTGCTTTATCACGAACCAACTTACACTAGTGCGCTGTATAAAAGTTTATAAACATTGTGCTTATATCAGTTTTAAAATCAATCAATTTTCAATCTAACAAATTTGTTAATTATTTTATTTTTGAAGACTTTTTTTAATAATTTTATTAGGGTTTTATTTAATACTTTGTTATCAATAATAATGACATCGTTAGAGATTTTTTTTTTATTGGTGAAGTTTTAATAAGGACTCCTGCACTTCTATTACTAATTCTATTTTTTTTAATAATAAACAATTCTTTAAATATATGAAAAAAAAAAATTTCAGATAAGAGAAGATATTATGTTAAACAACTTGAATATCTATCCAATAATGCACTCTAATCTAACTGAAGAAGAAGTTAAAATGAATAATCGTGTCAAGGTAACTACCATTCTCACGGTTTGTTATTTTATTTGATTCCAATTTATAAAATGATTTTCAGTTTTTAAATCAGTTGCAAAATAATTGTTACATGTGTTGCAGGAGCAAATTCCTTTTGCAGTAGTGGGAAGCGATAGATACGTAAGTGTTGGAAATAAAAACGTTCTCGGAAGAAAAACTAAATGGGGCGTCATAGAAGGTTTGTTTTTTTTTTGTCCAAATTTTTTAAATCATATTCATTCTAAATATTATTATTTCCTAATATTATTATTTCTTATATTTTATTATTTTCCTTTTTTTTTTTTTTTTTCAGTTGAGAATCGTGCTCATTGCGAGTTTCCATTGCTTAGAGATCTTTTAATCAAGTAAGTAAAAAACTAAATAAAAATTTTAAAAATATAAAAAACAAAAGTATATATATAAAAAAACAATACCTGATCAGATTGAAGTAAACAAAATCAGCATATTTTTAAAGATATTAAAAATCGGACTGTTAAAATTTGTTTGTAAATTTAATTAAAAATTTTTATATTGATGTGAAGGTTGTTGATATCCTCTAATTTAATAGGACGCACATGGAAGATATGATTGAAGTAACAAAAATAACTCACTACGAAAATTATAGAAGAATTAAACTGACTGAAAAACAAGATGCCGCATTTCATGTCATAAAAGATGTTGTTTAATTGGGTCAGATGTTTGAAATCTTTTTCTCCAACGTTTTCAAATGTATAATAAATAAAATATTTTATTAATTAGATAAGTAAAAAAAATAATTTAAACGGCAGTTGTTGTAACAACGGAATATCTGTCGTGTATCTGTTATCGTGTTTGTTTTTATAAAAAATGTAATTTAAGCGACAGTTGTTGTGACGACGGAGTACCTGTCGTGTATCTGTTATCATGTTCGTTTTTATAAAAATAAAAAAATAATCTAGATATTAAAATCGAAAGAAAATTTTTTTAAGCTTTATCATTTTATGCTATTTTTATCTGCAAGTAAAGTATAGTTATTATAGTAATATTTAAGATATAGGATTAATAATCAATTTTAAAGCCATTATTTTTGGTCTTCGTTGAACTTTCAATAGCTTTTGTTAAATTTTTATAGGAAAAAGTTTGCCTTTTTTAATTTTGTCACGTGATTTGTGATATAACTTTGTAGTATAACTTTATCAACTGTTTGTTTTCATATGCTTTCTACAAAACATATTTGCTTTTTGCAAAACAGTTATAGTTTCCATTTATAAACACTTATTTAATTTTTTATTAGTTTATCAAAAAATTAAATAAAAAAAAAATTGGTAAAAACAATCATTTTTATTTGTCAATAATTGTAGTCATAAAGGAAGGAAGAGGGCGAGGCGTAGGCATTGTTATATTCCAGACCTCGTTTTATAAAGTTAAAACATAATTAAAAGTATTTTATTGTAATTTAAAAAAAATTAAATTAAAAATTAATCAGAGTACCAAATCACGAGATTATTTCTTGCTAAAAAAATAAAGTCGTAAATTTAAATTAGTAAAAAATGTACGGGAATAAAAACTTTTGAAAGTTCTGATACAATTTCTTACTGTCTATCACTTATTGAATTGCATTTGCTGATGTTATCAAGAGTCATTTTATACAATTTGCTAACTTAACAGCATTGAAATCTCTTCTTGCTATCTTGTTTTACAATCCGTAATTAAATTATTATTTTACTAATCATCCATTGTAAATTTATTTATAAGTTAAATTTACTAAAAAGATCAAAAAAGAGTAATAAGAATTAAATAATGATCATCTTCAAGTGTATTTCACACTTCAACATTGAACTATACCAATTAGGTATCGGGTCTGGAATGGACCCTATCTAGATTTATACCCAATTTACTTGACGGGTCTAGACCTGAGACTCGCTTCAGTCATGTTAAAGCTTAAACAAAAGTAGTGCGTTTCATTACTAGGTGTGGGGTATTAAGTGCGTGTGAATAGCTAAGGTGTGTTGCACGGTCATTTCGATATCAGGACACTGTTGTACAAAATGGCCGACAACTACTTTGAGCTGACCCTAAAACCGCTTTGACTGGGTGAAAATACAATGTTTCCTGACTCTAAAAATGTAAAACTTGAAATCCATTTATTTCATCCGAGAAAATAAATTTAATTTTAAGTTTAAACCATTTTGCACAATATAACGAAAAGACAGCTTTTCAAATTTTACATTTTTACAGCATTCAAAAACATTCTAATACTATTATTTATTACTCTAAACATACAAATATACATAACAAAGACAAAGATGGGTATTTTACAGAAATTTGAAACATTCTTTCAAAAAATGGGAAACTGCAAAACAAATTTTCTGTGAAAACATTTTTTTGATACTCTGCTTTAAAACACTGTACCTACTTTGAATTCTAGTAAATAAAAAAAGAAACTAGTAAATTTCTCAGTTTAAACTTTCTAAAGACTAAATTCTTTACAATTGCTTGCTGTTGTCATCCACAACAAAAGGAAAAAGCCATTTTGCATATTCTGGATGATTGCGATCTCACTTGTACATTTGCCAGCGTGAGCTAAAATGATGATGCATTGATTCTGTTGCCTGCTCACTAAAGATCCTCAATGAAGCTTTTTTCATCTCAATGAATTGCTTTACACGGAAGAAAACAGCATGATCCTTTGGGAACAAACTGATGTTCATAACTGCCAGATATGAGTCTTTGAAGCGATCAATTTTTTCTGCAAAAACATCCTTAAGGATCATTCCAAAACATGCTTTCACCACAGGTTAAAACTTTCGAAGGACATCAACCATTCCAAAAACTTGAAAAGCAAACTCTGACTCTGCAATCCTTTGGAAGATGTCTATATTGTTAAGTAGCTTGTGACAGGCATTTCCTGCAAACTGCCCACCATGATATGGCTCTTGTTGGATGTGGAGAGCTGAAGGCCATATGAAAGCACCAAGCCAAACTTCTGTCGAGGCTTTGTACAAGTGATTTACCATACCAAGAAGCAGATGGAGCTCCATTGGGGGTATAAGCTCCAAGATGAGTTTGTTTTCAGATCCAGACAGCAATGGTGCATGGACCATTTAATGTCGCACCATGAGCAATGGTGAAAACTTATATGGTTTTGCAATCCACATAAAATGTTGGCGAGTTTCATATCACATGAAACAACAAAGTTGACTGAGTTAAAAATTGATCATTGATAATATTTGTCTCACATTTTCAAAGTTTTCGGGAAATCCCTCTAAAACAGCCACAAGCATTTGGCGCTTGACACTGCTGTCTTTGGCTATCCTTTAAGTTAAAAGTTTTTTGTGTGGTGGTGACCTTGAATCACTCTGAGAATTCAGCTTAATGACACCTTGAAAACTTAGTGACACTTTGAGAAATCCTCCACCATCCATCAATTCCTAACTTGACTATATGGCTCTGGAATTCTCTTTGAGAAAGGAGTACTTTATTGAGAAGTTGGGTAAGATCCTTGCAATGCACAACCACATAGTCAGTGGAGTTGTGATTGCTTTCTGAAAAAACTCTGATGCTAATTTGAGTGAAAAATTTAGATAGCTGTGCACGAATGGCCTCAAACTTAGCACAAAAAATTGGATCCACAATCTTGGTATTACTGACTATGTTAATGGTTGATGCTTGACACTGCTGTCTTTGGCTATCCTTTAAGTTAAAAGTTTTTTGTGTGGTGGTGACCTTGAATCACTCTGAGAATTCAGCTTAATGACACCTTGAGAACTTAGTGACACTTTGAGAAATCCTCCACCATTACTGACTAATGGTTGATGCCAAGATTTTTCATGCCTAGATATGACTTATTCCTTAATAATTCCTTCGTTAGTTTCCGTAGTTAGTTAGTTAGATTCCTTAGTTAGATATGTCCTGTATTCAACTGCACCTGCATAAGATCTTCAGTTTTTATTCTTGGCTCTGGAAAAAGCTTTCTGGCGCTTGAGCTTCCTAAAAAATGTAAACATTTTAAAATATCTTTACTTTAAATTTAAATGTCACAATATCGCGACGTTAGAATTATCTTATTCTATCTCCACTTTCTGAAAAAATTGAGTTTATGATAGTGTTGTGTTCCTCAAAATAATGTCTTTCTACTGAATTGAAATCTAAGTAAAAAAGTTGCGAAAAAACATAAGTTATAAAAAAAAATTTATACGCCGTCTCCTAAATTTTTTGTTTTTTAAATCGTTTTATCTCAAAACTAAAAAATGTGGAGATAGAATAAGATAATTCTAACGTCGCGGTATGTGTAATATAGTGATACTTAAATTTATATAGACCACCTTTTGGGTGTGAAATTTTGACAGCAACTCCTGTAGTTGAAGGTTCGGAAGAGATTATTTGAGTTGCAATTTGTTCTGCAGTCAATGGATCTGCTGTAGCTAACTGTTTTGGATTCCCTTTAAATTTGAAATGAGTGTACTGATGTGGCAGACTTCTTCCAACAAGACTCAAGCAATCACCACATCGTTGGGGAGTATTGTCTTCCTCAGATTTGGAGCACCTGACAGGGTTTTTCTCATACAGCTCTAAATGACCAACTTGGCAAATGGGACAATTGCAATCTTGATACCTTGTTGCTAGCTTGACTTTTACTGAAGAGAAGTCAAACAAAGGTGGAAGAGCAACATCTTTTCCTTCATCTTTTCTCTTAAGA